>WOXC01006294.1:0-323794 GCA_011680675.1 Gymnobelideus leadbeateri
ATTTGGCAGTTGAAGAAGCTATTGTTAGTTATCCTCATCCTGTAAAATCCCATCCTGCTTGCTACTCTACCTCATCAGCACCCGCTACTTGAGGGTGGAAGCACAATCTGCAAAACCTCCATTTCAAGGAGTATAGCTTACACAGCTCCTCTTTTCTCACCTATGTGCACTACTCTGGGACTTCTTTGACTTCTCCATAATCACATGCCTCTCCATCTCCCCCCTACTCCCACACTTACAGTTTTTTTTTTTCCTTTACAAATTAAATTAGAGACTCATTAAAGGAAAGGCTATGTTTCCTTTTCCCATATTTATCCCTACAGTTTGGCACAGCATCTGGCATATCTGTCCCTTAAGAAATGCTTGTTTACTATGACTATGACTTTGACTATGACTCGTAGTGGAACCAGGACAAGAACCTAGATGGGTTAGTGATGTGTTCTGCTCATTCTAATTCTTCATACTACTGATGAATAATGTAGTATTCCATATCAGATCATATCTCCATCAATCAATCTCCATATCAGAAAGAGTTAAACCATGTGAATTTTATCCTTGCCTGCATGTAATTTTAAGTTGACTGTTGAAATTTGTAATTTGTCAATACTAAAAACAAATCTGCAATCAATTTGCAAACCGAAAGGCAGCTAGCATATTTGGTACTCAGATCAGAAACTGGGAGGCATGACACATCACTGTACAAGTTGATCAGAAGTAAAGGGCACTATCTAGTAGATTGCTGTCAATCCAGTGTGACTCAGAAATGATGCCTGCAATATATGCAGTTTCATATTTAGTGATTGTTTAGTATGAGCCCCCTGCAGAACTTTTATCAGAAATAACAGAGAATGTCATTGTTCACAAAATTACCTTTCGATCTCTTCATTGAATCTGTCTTTAGTTCAGAGAGACTTTGGTTATTCAAATAATAAAAAATGAATAACTGTTCAGAATCAGGAAGCTGACCTTTCCATTATAATAGGGAAAAATGACACTTGAAGACACTGACACTGCTTTACCAAAGAGCTGTTGACCAAATATCTCAACATCGACTTTCTATCCTTACCTCTTCCTTTTTCTCTTCTATGCTGAATCTCAACAAAGAAACACATAAATAAAGAGAGGTGAATAACACTTGACAATTGCATGCTCTATTATTTCCTTATAACTTTATCTAGACAAAAGTATTTATCCACTCCTCATAGGATCCTGTTTTCATTAGCTTAAAGAGACATTTAACTTGTTTGTTGAATGCTAATTTTTCTTAAATCAAAATCTATAACTATTATTCATATGACACCTGCGATACCTCCTCTTATATTGGCTCCCTAAAATGTTTCTAGCTGTAATACAATCTGTGATTCAGTAACCAATGAAAGACATAGTTCAGGAGATCTCACTGATGTATTTGTCCCTTACTAGAAAAACAAATGTCATATAAGCTCAGAACAACAAACATTACATATAAATATCCTTTTCTTTTTATTTTTTCTCTTTGGGGTAAGAATGCTATCAACTTTCTGAAAGACAGAAGATAAATTTAATATACAAAATAAACACACTTTTTTAGAAATGTTTGATTGATTTGACTGCATTTTATAGTATTTTTTTCTTTCCTTGAGGGGATGGGAACTGGAGGTCTCAGAAAATAAATGCCTATTAATTTATTTTTAATTAAATACAGAAATAGGCATTATATCTAATAGCAAGCAAATAAAGTGACAGCAAAACATTCTTCCCATTGACACACATGATATATATATATATATATATATATATATATATATATATATATATATATATATATATATATATATATGTAAGTAATCAAACAAGAAGAGGATGCTCATACTGACATAACATTCTTTCCAGGGTTCCCCAAGCACTGAGGAACACGCAGCCTATAGCAATTATGTTCTCAGATCTTCTAAGCTCTTATCCTCTAAAGGAGGTGATATATTCTGAAAAGAGCATATTTATACACAGAGCATATTTGAAAAGGCAACTGAGAGAGACTCATGTGGTTAGGCACAGCTGTGGACACGCATAGCCAGGACACATGGTTATCCAGGGTAGTTCACAATTCCATTGTTTCAGGGCTGCCAATGTCCTCTGGTGAAGTCCTAACACTACTGCTTCCAGTTCTTTGCTGGATGTTGTATCTCTCAACTCTACAGAGCATTTAATTTCTGATAGATGTCACTGTGCTAGGCAGCACAACTCCACGTTACTTCAGCTCTTCAAGGCCATCTGTTGGCTTTATCTATTCCTATCTTCTACAGCCCAGTGACCAGAAAACCCATCTTGACTAGGACAGGCCTTGGAAGCATATTGTACCAAGGCCATGAGTACTTTTAAACTACATTACCAATAAGAATTATGTAAAACAAACCCTGTAAAGAATGCTGTCTAAGAGATAGATGGCCAAAAAGGAAAAAAAGGAACTTGTTATATAGCAATAACAGGGCAAATTGTGTAATGGCTCATATGTTCTAATATCCAGTTCAATATCAAGTGAGTTAGGAATTTGGGATTTCCCTTTGCAAAGTATTTATAAAAAGACATGATTCCCCTCATATTAATGTTATCACACATCCAATAAAGTATAAAATAACTTAGTTTTAACAGAATTTTCCAAAATATAGATATTTTAATTTAGTTAATACCTTCATATGTCTCTAGTAAAGAGACTATGTAATACATACAAAGATGTAAATATTTATGTACAGTGAGGAGTAAGACAGAGTTTGCTTGACAACTTTCTTTTTTATTTAGTGAACAATCATCCCTTACATCTACAGCCATAAATAATGTGACCAGGACATGATGTTTCAAGACTAAAGAGACTTACTTATCATTCAATATTCAATTTAATCTGATGTCTTTGTTTTGATGATTAGTCTATAATTTAATCCATAAATATAGCATTTATGACCATTCTGTTTGGTTATGCAGACATGGATATATAATTTCAACTCTTCTTTGTGTTATAGCTAGGTTGATTTAGGAAAAGGAACAAAGGCATTTAAAGGAATTTATTCAGAGATAGTCAATATACTAAGATATAATGATATGATGAACTAGTCTGGCCTTAGAAAAGTACACTTTGAAAAACCAATTTTGATACATGGTATAGAATCTGACAGCAATATTTATGTGAAAGTCCAGATATGAAGGAGTTGAGCATATGAAATAAAATGAAAGAGTTGAAGAGCTGTTAACTAGATGAGATTAAGAACGCAACTACCACAAACTAAGCAGTTCTGACAAATGGAAAGAAGGACTCACTTTCCCAAGAAAAATACCTTCAACATCACCCAGTTTCTTGTAAGAAAATTATTTGATTTGCTATGAGAACAGCTTCTGAGGAACTTTTGGCTTCAGGTAAAATTACGAGAGTCATTTTCCTCCAGGCACCTACTGTGATGTTAATACAGCTGGACAGTATTCATCTTTCTGCCTGAGGTGATAAAAAATAAATGCTACAAATAAATAAATAACAATACTTCACTTAAAACCTGCTTCTTCCTAAGTCATTTTTCATTCTTTAATTCCTCTTTCAAAATATTGTTTTCTTGAAAAATAAAAGTTCCTTAAATTATCTCAACTAAATTATGCAAGGAGGTCTTTCATTCCCCCTTCTTAATTGCCTTTTCCCAACAAATAACGGTCGATTAATCAATTAAATTAAATTAAATCAAGCAATCCTATATTTTGGAAACTTTTCCCTGCTGATATTTAATCACAAATACATTGAAAACCCACTTGCAAGGGATTTTGTCTCTTCTATATTCTGTACCTTCTTAAAAAAAGAATTTCTTTTTTTAGAAAAGTGGAATAAACTTTTGTACTTTTTTCAGTTAAACATGTTCTTTTATGATGAATTAAATTCCTGGAATTATATACAGTTTCATCATTTTTTAAAATTTCTCTTCCAATGTTTTCCCTTTAGGGACTTTTTCCCCCCTTTTTGCTCAGTAGCTATCCATAGATTTATTCTTACTCTAAACAATAGAAAAGACCCTAGGTTTGTTCAATCTTCAATTAATTCTGTGCCCTTGGACAAGTCGCTCCACCCCATAGGGTTTAAGATTTTTGGACTGTAAAAATAAAATATTCGACTAAATGATGTCAAAACATTCCAATACGAAGAATATATGATTCTGAGTTTATATTTGTTATGATTTAATAACTCTGAGGACAACTAGGGGCTATATGGCATATGAGAAAGAGAATATATAATCCAGTTAAAAAGATATGACTAACAAACATGAAACAAGTAGAGAATGACATAAATTAGTTGAGGTATAACTACTAAATTGCACAGTAGAATCTAAAGTCTACTTTCTGACTTATAAAAGAGAAATTAATTAGTAATATTATAGAAGTTGGGATTGGCTTCAAGAAGTAGGTGTATCTCAAGTCAGTCCTTGAAGTTGGATTTGCAAATGCAGTGCCACAAAACCCTTGTCCCCTCATAATCAGAAATTATTCTTGTCGTTAATATAAATATTATTATTCACAACAATGAGAAGACTGGTAAATCTCCTTTTCTGATCCAGGAAGACAGTGAGATTTTATGGAAGTTTTTGGCATATCTCTAGTTAAGGCATATTCCATCATCAATAGTCATTCCCTTTCACAGGACTTTGAATGAACATATAAGCTCATCCAATGGAAGGTATGGGCTCATAAATTCAATACAGTGCTAAGTCATTATAGAAATTGAATAAACACAAAATTTTGAAACAAACTAATTTAATTCCCTAGGCAAAGACTATATGAAAACTGCCATTGTATCTATAGATCCTACTTATGTCATTAAAATATGTACCTTAGGAAAGTCTGTACATAATCATTAAATAAAACATAGCAAGACATGTTGACTTAATACAGACAATATATCACAACCTATAAGCTTTGTTTCTCTTATTAGTCTTGACAGGAATCATAGGCAAATATGGAAGATTAGTTTACCAAGAAATTGTCTCCACAAAGAAATTGAATAATTATATCTATGATAAGATGTGTTTGTTATTCTTTGCATTTTGTCTCCAGGGAGCTATCCTTTATCCTGTCACATTTGAACATCTCAGCCTGGCTGACAATAGAACAAGGATACCACTTGGAAAACAAGTAATATCTTGGTCTTTTTTTCTCTAACCTTTTTTTCCTATTTTGGATAGCTTAATACCCTTCACAGATATCATGGTCTGACCTTTACTGACAAAGTGTCTCAACATATAGTACATATCTACCAATAATAGGGTTCAGGTTAGAGTGTACATGTTTTCTGTGGGAGTAAAGCTGTTTACTTGTGTTCTCCAAAAATATATATGTATTTCTCATATTTTTCCTAAAATTTTCCTGCATTTTGACATTTTAAAAGAGAAATAAGAGCGTTTACTAAGCATTTACTCTATGTCAGACATTGTACCAAATGCATACAAAGAAAGGAATACGATTACCCTTTCCTCAAGGAGCATACATCCCAAAGGACAGCATGTGAATAACTATATCCATATGAAATAGGTACACAGGTACACAGTTAGACAAAAGAAAAGAAGTAGATAAGTGATGCATAAGATATGTAGATATAGATGATATAGACATGGAAATAGATATAGAATATATACAGAGTACATAGGAAGTAAATGCAGATGGAAGGCAGTAGCCATGGGAGAAGTCTTTTTCATTATGTGGGATCTGAATTGTCAACTTTTGGCTAACTGACTTTTTAGCTTTATCATGTTGGGTCTACCCTTATGAAAACCTGAGTTCCACTAAATATTTTTTTTTTTTTACTATGGGCAGTGTCTCTGGTCCCCAGTGTTAAAAAATATCTTAAAAAACATGCCTTCGACAATTCCAAAAGATTCATGATAGAAAATGCTAACTACATCCAGAGAAAGAACTATAGAGTCTGAATACATATCAAAGCATGCAATTTTCACTTCTTTGTTTTTTTTCATGGTTCTTTTTTGTTCTGATTTTTCATTCACATGACTAACAGAAATATGTTTAACATGATTATACATGTAGTACCTATATCAGATTGCTTGCTGTCTTGGGAAGTGGGGAGGAAAAGAAAGGAAGGAAAGACTAAAAAAATGGAACTCAAATTTTTACAAAAATGAATGTTGAAAGCTATTTTTATGGGAATGGATTCTAGAAATTATGGGGTGCTTTGGTGCCTGTGCTTGAACCCCATTTCCAAAATCACATAACTCCATAGCCTCAAAATACAGGCAGTTTCTCTCCAACTATAGGGCAACATGCCCTAGCAAAATACTTATCTTTCTGTCACAGTTGCCAGTTGCACCTATAGAATTTGATAGTTTGAACCAGCTGTGCACTGAGTTATAAAGATATTTGCTATTCACTGACCTATCATATGTATCCTATACTTAGTCATATGCATACTCCCTTAAGGTTATCTTGTCTAACAAGACATTGATAGGGGCAGCCTGGGTATTTCTCAGTCACACCTTAGTTGACTTGATGACAGACCTAAAACCATACCTCCCTGTAGTCCCACCGTGGGCTATTTCCCAGTGAAATCTGGGTAAAATACATGCACAGTAGACATTAAAAACGAATGTTCCTTTAAGAACTGGCCACTCCTTATCCACTCCTTAATCCCACACTGACTCAACTAGTTAGCATGTTTGGCAGATGTTTTATTAAACTTTAACTATACCACTCTAAGGTTGTAGGTTCCCTAAGAACTCTTGCCCAGTGAAAAGCATAAAAATAAACTTTTGCCACCTTGTCTTAAAGAATGCCTGAGTCTGTGAATTCATCTAAGGCAACCTTGCCCTGGGAACACTTGTCTTGGGATCCCTGTATTCCTGGAGGTTTGTCCCACAACATTTCTGGCCACTCAGCAGGAATATGGCAGAGTAGGTCAGAAAATTCCAAACACTCAAGATTTTCTCCCCAAAAGAGTTAAAATAACACCTTAGGGAAAACAAAATGTGGGTGGAGATAAATAAGAAAAGGAGTCCTCCTGGGACAACTTCAGAAGATGTAAAGAAAAGTCCCAGGACCAGGTTTGGTACAGTGAAGAGTAAATACCTCCAGCTTAGGTTCCATTTTAACCTCAAGTGACTAGCCTCTTAAACAATAAGGAGCAAGCCCTAGATTTAGTTGGTTTGAGAGGCTGCCTGTACCCTAGCCATCAGAACTTTTATCTTGTATAGTGCTATATAGTAAAGGGAATTGGGTAACTGAGCCTGGGAAGATCAAAGTAACCTCTACTGATAAAGAACCCCAGATCCAGCTGACATGCTAAGAGCAGCAGGGACAACAAGTAACCAGCACACACCTGGTGAGTGCAGAAGCAGTGGGCCAGAAAGCCCATGACTGTAGGCACTTAGAGGATGTTAGAGGTTTGACCTTAGTATCAGGCTAGAGGAAAGAACTGAAGTCTGGGTCAAGAAGTCCCATTTCCCATACCCCAGAGCCAGAGATGATTACAAATAATTAAGTTATTACCAGTAAAAATGCATAGGCAATGGAGAAAGAAACCAACTATAGAAATCTATTATGAGAATAGAGATGACCAGGGTTCATCTTCAGAGGAGGATATAGAAGAAAAGAAACCCCCAAAGAGTCACTTGCCCAAAAAGAATTCACAAAAGATCTTTAAAAACGTTACTACTCAAATGACAGAGATGGAGGAAAATTAAAAAAAAAAAAGAAAATAAGAATAATCCAAGAAAAACAAGAAGGATGTAAAAATGAAATTCAGCCAATTATGAAAGGAGATCCAGAATCTTAAGGAAGAAAATGATACCTTGAAAATTAAAATTGGGAGGGGGCAGAGCCAAGATGGCGGAGTAGAAACAGCTCTTCCAAGCCTCTCTGCCCCCAGATTCCCCACACACTATGTAAAAAAGGACTGTGAACAACTTCTGGAGCTCCAGCACCCACAGAACGACACAGAGAAGCTAACCTCCCGCTGAAGACAGCCCAGCAGCCCTGCAGGAAGGACCAGCGCAGAGGTATGGGACCTGGCAGCGCACAGAGCGCAGAGTGCAGGAGCCGAGCTGAGCCCAGGCCCGCGTGAGCCGAGGTTTTAGCCCCAGGGCGGCAGGGCCAGCAGCCAGCTGGAGGAACCCCAGAACACCAGGAGCTGTGGCGACTCCAGAATTATCAACATAGACATGCCTAGGACAAAGTAAGAGGTTAGTGTCCTATGGACTTTGGGACCTGTATTGGGGGAATGCGTCAGCTCCCTCCCCTGGGGGCTAGAAGCCGCTGAGGAGACACGCCATTTTGTAGTTTTCAGACGCAGCTCTGGCTCCCAGCCTACAAATCGTGGGGAGATCCAGCGATCAGTCTTGGGGGGTAATCGCTCTTGCTTTAACCTCCCTGGATCTGGATTGTGATCTAGGGTGGAAGTTGTGGGTGGGTTTACAGTTTGCCAGAAACGGAAGTTGCCCCCCACACGTTCGGGACGAAAATTCCTCTATCTGGTCTTAAAGCCATAGTGTGGCAACAAGCCCAAAAGTCAAGCAATTAAGTGGCAACATGCCAAGGCAAAGGAAACAGAAAAATGCAACCCTAGACTCCTATTTTGGAGGCATAGAGCGGGAAAAGGACTGTGAGGTCAGAAGTCCTGTTCCAAAAGCCCCAGGGGAAAACATGAGTGGGTTGCAGGCCATAGAGGACCTTAAGAAGGACTTTAAAAATCAAACAAGAGAAGTGGAGGAAAAATTGGAAAGAGAAATGAGAAGGATGCAGGAAAAGTATGAAATGAGGGTCAACAGCCTGACTGAGGAAAACAACACCTAAAAAATAGACTAGCTCAAATGGCAAAGGAGGCCCAAAAGGGCAATGAGGAGAAGAATGCCTTAAAAGTCGAATTTACCAGATGGAAAAAGAATCTCAAAAGTTCACTGAGGATATTCATTCCTTCAGAGTTAGACTGGAGCAAATGGAAGCTAATGACTTTATGAGAAATCAAGATGCTGTTAAGCAGATCCAAACAAATCAAAGAATAGAAGGCAATGTGAAATATCTCATGGGAAAAACCACTGACCTGGAAAATAGATCCAGGAGAGACAATTTAAAATTATTGGACTACCTGAAAGCCATGATCAAGGAAAGAACCTAGAAATCACCCTTCAAGAAATTCTCAAGGAAAAGTGCCCTGATGTTTTAGATCCAGAGGGCAAAATAGAGGTTGAAAGAATCCACCAATCACCTCCTGGAAAAGATCCCAAAAAGAAAACTCCCAGGAATATTATAGCCAGGTTCCAGAATCCCCAGATCAAGGAGAAAATACTCCAAGCAGCCAGGAAGAAACAATTTCAATATTGTGGAAACACAATCAGAATAGCGCAGGACCTGGCAGCTTCTACACTGAGGGACTGAAGGGCATGGAATATGATATTCCAGAGGGCAAAAGAGCTGGGAATGAACCCAAGGGTCACCTACCCAGCAAAACTGAGTATTTTGTTTCAGGGGAAAATATGGTCATTCAGTGGAATAGAGGACTTTCAAGCATTCTTGAGGAAAAAAACAGAATTGAATAGAAAATTTGACATCCAGACACAAGAAGCAAGAGATGCCTGAGAAGGTAACCAGGGAAAAGAAATCAAAAGGAACTTATCAAAGCTGAACTATTTACATTTCTATATGGAAAAGCAATAACTGTGACTGATGATATATTTCTCACTATGAAAATAATGGAAGAAGGGTGTGTGGTCATATGAATACATATGTGAATGTGTGTGTATATGGTTACAGTTATATATGGATAGAGGGCATAGGTTGAATTTGTTGGGAAGGGAGAACACTCAAGGGATGAAATTATGAGGTGAGAGAGGAAAGTGGCAAGAGGAGATGGGGAGAGACATGGTAGGGTAAACTATCTCATGTAGGGGAAGTGGGTGCAAAGGAGGGGGAGAATAAGGAAGGCTAAAAAGGCAAAACCACATTCACATTGAATTTGGTTCAGGAGAAAATGACATACATAGTAAATGGGATATCTCAACCTGCAGCAGGATAGGGGGAAGGGGGATGAGAGGAGGGATGATGGATGGGAGGGCATCCTTGGGGTGAGGGGAGGTTGGAAGTACCCACTATAGAAGAGGGACAGGATTATGTAGGGAATGGACCAGGTGGGGGGTGGGATGAGTGGGAGGGAATTATAAGCAGCCTTCTACAACATATCTACTATGATAATGTTTTGCATAGCTAGACATGTACAACATATACTGAATTACTTATCTCCCAAGAAGGAATGGGTGACAAGGGAGGAAGGAAATGGATCTGAAATTCGAGGTTGTAACATTAAATGTTTCAAATATATATAAATACTATTATTAATACTCTTTCCCTTGTAATAGGGAGATGAGATGTGCAGGCATTGGGACACAAAGATTCACCTTCCTCTAATGGAAAAGTCGATGGGGGTATGGGAGAAGGTATGGGAGAGAGCCGATTGGAGGAAGTGATATCTTGTGGGACTACTATTCTGGGAGGTTGGGTAGGGGAATAATGGGGGGGAAATGATTGTAACTCAAAATCTGGCAGAAATGAACGATGTAAAACAGAAGTTAATAAAGCATTTGTTTAAAAAAAAGTAAAGGGGCGGCTAGGTGGCGCAGTGAATAGAGCGCCGGCCCTGGAATCAGAAGGACCTGAGTTCGGAGCCGGGCTCAGACACTTAATCCGCACAAACAAAAATCTAGCCGTGTAACCTTGGGCAAGTTACTTAACCCCAATTGCCCTAAAGGGGCGGCTAGGTGGCGCAGTGAGTAAGAGCACCGGCCTCGGAGTTTGGATGACCCGAGATCAGATCCGGCCTCAGAAAATGAGCATCCACACATAAATAATGACTAGCCGTGTAACCTTGAGCAAGTTACTTAACCCCAATTGCTTTAAAAAAAAAAAAAGAAAAGAAAAGAAAATTAAAATTGGGCAAAATGAAGCCAGTAAAATTATAAGAGATCAAGCAATAATTAAAAAAAAAGATATGAATATTGAAAAAATAGAAGGGAAATTGAAACATCTTCCAAGAAAAACAACAGTTTTGGAGAATAGATCAAGAAGGTAAAATGTAAAAATAACTAGACAAAATGAAAGTTACAATAAAAATGAGAATCTTGATATAATAGCACAAGAAATAATTAAAGAAAACTGACCTGAGTCATTAGAACAAGGTGGGAAAGGTCCTAGGATTTTTGAATAAATAGATACATGAATGCACTGCTGGTGAAATTGTGAATTGAACCAGTCATTCTGGAAAGTCATTTGGAACCATGACTAAAAAGTTTCTCAAATATCCATACCATTCAAAAAATACCTCTTCTGAGGCACTACTGCCAAAGATATCAAAGAAAGGGGAAATAATCCAAAGGTTAGACAGAATTGAGTAGCATATTGTGTGGTTGCAAACCTGGAAACTAAGAGGATGCTCATGAATTTTGGAATGGTTCAACAAAATATGGCGTATAAACATAGTGGGATATTATTGTGCCATAAGAAATGATGAAATAGGTGGTTTCAGGCAAACCCAGTAAGACTTGAATGAACAGGGGTGGAGTAAAGAGAACTGAGCTTGGAGGGCAATTTTTACAACAGCAACTATAATGCAGAGATGACAAATTTAAAAGAATTAAGAACTCTTATGCTATGATTTCAGAGTTTTGATGAAGAAACACATCATCCATCTCCTGACAGAGACATGTTCAACTTAAGTTGATATATGTATTTTAGATATGTACAGTACAAGAATTCATTTATCTTGATTATGTATATTTGATACAAAGGGTTTTTATGGTTTTAATGTGGGATGAGGGAGAGAAAATACATTTTGCTATCTTTAAAATTAAAAAAAATAAAAGAATCTTTTCCACAGATTATAATAATAACCATAACTTAAGCTAATTAATCAAGTTTTTTATTGTTCAGTGAGTTCTGTAAGTCTTTTGTATCCTTTTGAATTTCTTTAGAGTATAGGAAATAAGTACATATGCTATATTTGATAATTATTGTACACTGAGTTCCTATCTACCCTATATCCCTTTTACGAATGCCAAGACATGGAACAAAAATTGAAACTTTAAATAAATTTGTCAGGATACTGGGGTTGGTGCTTTGCTAGCTAAAGAATATAGGAAAAAAGGAACTTAAGCAGTCTCTTTAAAAACCCAGTTGCTCCTGGACCATTGAAACCAGTAAAATCTGTCTGAGTGTCTGAGCCCAGAGCTGACAGGCCTATTGGTGAGAATAAACAGGTACATTGTTCCAATCCCTTTTACCCAATATATTTGTTAATAAAAAAATCCACTCCTCATTTTGCTGATGAGAAAACTGAGGCCCCAATAGGTTAACTAACTTACAGAAACTAGGGTAATAAAGAGCAGAGCTGTGATTTTAATCCTAGTCTAGGAACTGTAAATTTAGAGTTCTTTCCACCTCACAATTACACTTGACATCACTTCAAAACTAACTTATTGTATTTTTTTAACTTTATGAGTACGAATGAACAAAAATATTTCAACAAAAATAATATAAAAAGAATTGTATATAAACTATAGAATTCTATTTAGTACATTTAAGAAGAGTAACATTATCTTTAAAAGTTTTCATAGGGGTGGCTATGTGGCTTGGTGAGTAGAGTGTCGGCCCTGGAGTTAGAAGGACCTGAGTTCAGATCTGGCCTCAGACACTTAACACACACATAAACAAAAACCTAGCCATGTTACCTTGGGCAAGGTACTTAACCCCAATTGCCCTCCAAAAAGCAAAAAAATAAAAGATTCATAGACATTAAAAAATTATTTAGAAAACTAAATAAATAAAACTCTGGAACCATAGTTATTCATTACACTCATTAAATAGAAAAGTGGAGTCTGCCTGACTAGGGAAAAATATATTAGATACCCCTACTCAGATGGCATTTTTGAAATTTTTAATATTGTTTTTTATTCTGAACAAAAAACATGAAAAAGAGAAAATTTTAAAACAGAACAAAAGAAAGACGATTCTATTTTTTACTTTATTTTTTTTAGTTTGTATTTTTTTCAAATGCTTTATTACGTTCTGATTTACATCATTCATTTCTGTCAGATTTTGAGTTACAATTTTTCCCCATTTTTCCTCTACCCAGAACCCCAGAATAGCAGTCCCACAAGATATCCCCTCATCCGATCTGCTCTCTCCCATCTCTTCTCCCAACCCCCCTTTGACTTTTCCAGTAGGGCAAGGTGAATCCTCATGCCCCAAGGCCTACACATCCTATTTCCCAATTATATGCAAAATAGTATTAATCATAGTTTTTATATATATTTTTTTAAATTTGCTTTTGAGGGGGCCAAACCAAGATAGCACAGTAAAAACAGCACTTCTACAGTGCTCCAGCCCACACCACTTGAAAATTATGTAAAAGGGGACTCTGAACAACCATTGGAGCTCCAGAAGCCACAGAACAACACAGAGAAGCTAACCTCCCACTAAGGAGAGCCTGGGAGCCTGGCAGGGAACAATCAGCATAGGGCTCTGGGAGATGAGCCCACGGCCACTTATGTCTGAGGTTTTAGCCCCAGGGCAGCCAGACCATCAGCAGGCTGGAGTGACCCCAGAACACCAGCAGCCGTGGCTTTTCCAGAATTACCAACACATAAATGCCTAGGAAAAAGTGATAGGTTAGTGCCCTATGAATTTTGGGACCAGTATTTGGGAGTGTGTCAGCTTCTACCCCTGGTGTCTAGAAGACACTGAGGAGCCACTGCACAGCTGCCATTTTGTAGCTTCAGTGGCAGCTTCAGCTCCTAGCCTGAAGACTGTAGGTGGATGCAGGGATCAATTTTGGCGATAATTGATCTTGCATTAACATTCAAATTTGGTGGGAAGGGATAATACTTAAGGGGTTAAGTTAAGAGTTGAGAGAGAAATGTGGTGAGAGGAGAGGAGGAGAGACAAGGAGGGGGGGGGGATTAACTATCTCCTGTAGAAGAGGCAAGGGGAAGTGGTTTCCGGGAAGGGGAGGAACAGGAAGGCAAAATGGCAAAACCCTATTCCCATTGAATTTGGCTCAGAGAGAGAATCATATATATACTAAATGGAGAGTGGGGGGGGGGGGAATGACAGAGGAGATCATGGAGGGGAGGGCATGCTGGGGACAGGGGAGGTTGGAGGCACCCACTTGTGAAGAGGGATAGGGACAAAGTAGGGAATGAACCAGGTGGGGGTTGGGATGCGTGAGAGGGAAATAAAGCCAGTCTTTTACAATATATCTACTATGGTAATGTTTTGCATAGCTATACATGTACCACATATGCTGAATTGCTTATCTTCCCAGCAAGAGTGGGTGACAAGGGAGGAAGGGAATGGATCCCAAAATCTAAGTTTAAAATTAATTGTTTCAAATATATATTAATACTATTATTAATACTATTTTACATGTAATTGGGAGATAAGATATGCAGGCACTGGGGCACAGAGATTCACCTTGCCCTAATGGAAAAGTCAAAGGGAGCTGAGCCAAGATGGGGGAGAAGAAACAGAACTTCCAAGGTGCTCTACCCCCAGATTACATCCAAAACATGTAAAAGGGGACTATGAACAACTTCTGGAGCTCCAGCACCCACAGAACAACACAGAGAAGCTAACCTCCTGTTAAGGACAACCCAGTAGCCCTGCAGGAAGGGCCAGCGAAGCGATCTGGGAGCCAAAAACCCAGGGAGCCGGAGAGGCGAGCCCAGGTCTGCCTGAGCCGAGGATTTAGCCCCAGGGCAGCCGGGCCGGCAGCTAGATGGAGGGACCCCAGAACACCAACAGCTGTGGTGATTCCAGAATTATCAACACAGATATGCCTAGGACAACGTGAGAGGTCACTGCCCTATGGACTTTGGGATCAGTATTTGGGGAATGCATCAGCTTCCTCCCCAAGGGAGAAGCAACTTAGGAGACAAGCCATTTTGCAATTTCAGTGGCAACTCCAGCTCCTGACCTGCGAACTTTTGGGAGATCTAGCATTCAGTCTTGGGGGTTAATCACTCTTGCTTTAACCTCCCTGGATTTGGATTGTGGTCCAGGGTAGAGGTGGTGGGGAGAGTATCAAGCTTGTCAGAACCAGAAGTTTTGAAGACCCCAACATTGGGACAGAAGCTACCCTGTCTGGTGGCAGAGTCCTACTGTGTCAACAAGCCCAAAAGTCAAGTATTCAGTAATAAACAGAATAATGCAACATTAGACTCCTTTTGGGGGCAGAGAGAATCAAAGCAGGGAACAGGAGGAGGACTGTGAGGTCAGAAATCCTGCACCAAAAGCCCCAAATGAAAATATGAGCAAGTTACTGGCCATAGAAGACCTTAAGAAGAATTTTAAAGACCAAATAAGAGAAGTGGAGGAAAAATTATGAAGAGAAATGGGAATGATGCAAGAAAAGTTTGACATGAGAGTCAACAGCCTGACTGAGGAAAATAACAATTTAAAAATAGACTAACTCAAATGGCAAAGGAGATTCAAAAGGGCAACGAGCAGAAGAATGCCTTAAAAAGCCGAATTTGCCAGATGGAAAAAGAATCTCAAAAGCTCACTGTGCAGATTCATTCCTTCAGAGTTAGACTGGAGCAAATGGAAGCTAATGACTTTATGAGAAATGAAGATGCTGTTAAACAGATACAAACAAATGAAAGAATAGAAGGCAATGTGAAATATTTCATGAGAAAAACCACTGACCTGGAATATAGATCAGGAGATATAATTTAAAAATTATTGGGCTACTTAAAAGCCATGATCAAAGAAAGAACCTAGAAATCACCCTTCAAGAAATTCTCAAAGAAAATTTCCCTGATGTTTTAGACCCAGAGGGCAAAATAGAGGTTGAAAGAATCCACCAATCACCTCCTGAAAAAGATCCCAAAAAGAAAACTCCCAGGAATATTATAGCCAGATTCCAGAATTCCCAGATCAAGGAGAAAATATTCCAAGCAGCTAGGAAGAAAAAAATTTCTATATGGTGGAAACACAATCAGAATGGCACAGGACCTGGCAGCTTCTACACTGAGGGAAGCAAAGGGCATGGACTATGATATTCCAGAGGGCAAAAGAGCTGGGATTGAAGCCAAGGGTCACCTACCCAGCAAAACTGAGCATTTTGTTTCAGGGGAAAATATGGTCTTTCAGTGGAATAGAGGACTTTCAAGCATTCTTGAGGAAAAAAAACAGAGTTGAATAGAAAATTTGACATCCAGACACAAGAAGCAAGAGGTGCCTGAGAAGGTAATCAGGTAAAAAAAATCAAAAGAAACTTATCAAAGTTGAGCTATTTACATTCCAACCTGGAAAAACAATAACTGTGTCTGATGAAAGCTTTCTCAGTATGAAAATAATGGAAGAAGGGTATATGGACATATGAATATATATATGAATGTGTGTATATATGTTTACAGTTATACATTGATAGAGGGCATAAGTTGAATTTTTGGGAAGGGATGATACTTAAGGGGTGAAATTAGGAGGTGAGTGAGGAAAGTGTCAAGAGGAGATGGGAAGAGACAGGGTAGGGTAAACTATCTCATGTAGAATAAGCAAGGGGAAGCAGCTATAGGGGAGGCGTAGAAAAGGAAGGCAAAAAGGCAAAACCATATTCTCATTAAATTTGGCTCAGGGCGAGAATGACATACATACTAAATGGGATATCCCAACCTGCAGCAGAGCAGGGGCAAGGGGGATGAGAGGGGGGGTGATGGAGGGGAGGACATTCTGGGAGGGGGAGTTTGGAAGTACCCAACTTCGAAGACAGGATCAAAGTAGGGAATGGACCAGGTTGGGGGGTGGGATGGGTGGGAGGGAATTATAAGCAACCTTTTACAATATATCTACTATGGTAATGTTTTGCATAGCTATGCATGTACAAGACATACTGAATTACCTATTTTCTCAGAGGGAATGGGTGACAAGAGAGGAAGGAAATGGATCTGAAATTTGAGGTCTTAAAATTAAATATTTCAAATATATACAAATACTATTATTAATACTATTTTGCAAGTAATTGGGAGATAATTTGTGCAGGCATTGGGGCACAGAGATCCACCTTGCTCTAATGGAAAAGGCAAGGGGGTATGGGAGAAGATATCGGAGAAAGCAGATTGGATGAGGGGATATCTTGTGGGAATGCTATTATGTGATGGTGGGTAGGGGAAATATTGGGAAAAAAATTGTAACTCAGAGTCTGGTGGAAATGAATGATGTAAACTAGCAGTTAACAAAGCATTTGTTGATAAAAGAAAGAATTTAGGGAAATAAATTTTCCCCTATATATTGCTTTGAGTGCATCCCATAAAAAAGAAAAGAAAAGAAAAGTGAAACGGGCTATGGGAAAATATATGGAAAAGAGAAGAATAGATGAGGTGATATTCTGTGGTACTGCTATTCTGTGGTGGTGTGTAGGGGAAAAATGGGGAAATGGGGAAAAATTGTAACTGAAAATCTGGCGGAAATATATGATGTAAACCAGAAGTTAATAAAGCTTTTGGTTTTTTAGAAGTTAGAAAGATTTATTAGAATCTCGCAATAAGAGTGTCTTCCAGTCACTGGCACAGTGCCCAGAGAGAGGAGGCAGAGGTACAGAAGCTAAAGCTGGGTTAAATAAGCAAGGGTTACTGGCCCCTCCCAAACACTAGTATTATTACTAATGAGGCTCTAATAACATACATAATACATGAAAGTACAGTAAAAACTTCAAAATACTGAATCCCCTTCAGTCCAACCTAGATGTGTCCTTATCTGGGCCTCAGTGTCCCAAGGCCGCTGTCTGCTTTCTGATTGGTCAAATCCACTTGCTGCTACCAAGTCTTTTTTATCTACATTATTCCTTTTTTTTGAAATCATGGTCTTTTTAATATTAACAGCATATCAAGGTATATTGTAATACATAAAAGTGCCACATACAACAAAAGTATTATAAATTCTGATGTTTGGAGTTGACATTCATTGTTCACAGAATGACAAAATATCTGCATTTTTCAAAGCATCACTGTGGTTTAATGTTTTTTAAATTGACAATGGATTTTGCTTTTATGATATTAAATGTTTGATTAGAATGGCTTCTCACAACTCTTAATTTTTATTTTATTTTAACAAATGCTTTAGTAACTTCTGGTTTACATCATTCATTTCAGCCAGATTTGGCGGTGCAATTTTTCCCCATTTTCCCCTACCCACCACCCCAGAATAGCAGTCGTACAAGATATCCCCTCATCCAATCTGCTCTCTCCCATATCTTCTCCCATACCCCCTTCACTTTTCCATTACAGCAATGTGAATCTCTGTGCCCCAATGCCTGCACATCTTATCTCCCAATTACATGCAAAATAGTATTGATAATAGTATTTATACACATTTGAAATATTTAATTTGAAAACTTCAAATTTCAGATCCATTCCCTTCCTCCCTATTCACACACTCCCACTGGGAAGATAAGCAATTCAGTATTCGTTCTACATGTACAGCTATGCAAAACATAACTAAAGCAGATATATTGTAAAAGACTGCTTATATTTCCCTCCCACCCATCCCACCCCCCACCTGGCCCATTCCCTACTTTGATACTGTCCCTCTTCGAAAGTGGGCACTTCCAACCTCTCTTCCCCCCAGAATGCCCTCTCCTCCATCACCCGCCTCTCATTCTCCTTACCCCTATTCTCCTGCAGGGTGGGATATCCCATTTAGTATGCATGTGATTCTCTCCCTGAGCCAAATTTAATGAGCCACTTTCCTCTCTCACCTTTTAAGTTCACCCATTAAGTATCATCCCTTCCCACCAAATTCAACCTGTGTTCTCCATCCATGTATACTTGTAAACATATATACACACATTCACATATGTATTCATATGCCCATATGCACTTCTTCAATTATTTTCATAATGAAGGTTTCATCAAACAAAGTTATAGTTTTTTCATGTAGGAATGTAAATATTCAACTTTGATAAGTTCCTTTTGATTTCTTTTCCCTGATTACCTTCTCAAACATCTCTAGCTTCTTGTGTCTGAATGTCAAATTTTCTATTCAACTCTGGTTTTTTCCTCAAGAATTCTTGAAAATCCTCTATTCCACTGAATGACCATATTTTCCCCCGAAGCAGGATACTCAATTTTCCTGGGTAGGTGATTTTGGATTTAATCCCAGCTAATTTGCCCTCTGAAATATCGTATTACATGCCATTCCATCCCTCAATATAGAAGATGTCAGGTCCTGTGCTATTCTGATTGTTTTTCAACCATATTTAAATTGTTTCTTCCTGGCTACTTGTAGTAATTTCTCATTGATCTGGGAATTCTGGAACCTGGCTATAATTTTCCTCAGAATTTTATTTTTAGGATCATTTTCAGGAGGTCATCTGTGGTTTCTTTCAACCTCTACTGCCCCCTCTGGGCCTTAAACATAAGGGCAATTTTTCTTGGGAATTTTTTGAAGGATGATCTTTAGGTTCTGTCTTTGATCATGGCTTTCAGGTAGCCCAATAATTTTTTAAATTATCTCTCCTGGATCTATTTCCAGGTCAGTGGTTTTTCCCATGAGATATTTCACATTGCCTTCTATTCTTTCATTTGTTTGGATCTGTTTAACAGCATCTTGATTTCTCATAAAGTCACTAGCTTCCATTTGTTCCGGTCTAAAGCTGAAGGAGTGAATCTCCTCATTGCTCTTTTGAGATTCTTTTTCCATCTGGCAAGTTTGGCTTTTTTTTTTTTTTTTTTTTTTTTTTTTTTCTTTTTGGAGGGCAATTGGGGTTAAGTAACTTGCCCAAGGTCACTAGGTTAGGTTTTTATTTGTGTGTGCATTAAGTGTCTGAGGCTGGATCCAAATTCAAGTCCTTCTGACTCCAGGGCCGACGCTCTACTCACTGTGCCACCTTGCCGCCCCCAATAAACTTTTTTTTTTTGCTTTTTGGAGGGCAATTGGGGTTAAGTAACTTGCCCAAGGTCACTAGGTTAGGTTTTTATTTGTGTGTGCATTAAGTGTCTGAGGCTGGATCCAAATTCAAGTCCTTCTGACTCCAGGGCCGACGCTCTACTCACTGTGCCACCTTGCCGCCCCCAATAAACTTTTTTTTTTTTTGCTTTTTGGAGGGCAATTGGGGTTAAGTAACTTGCCCAAGGTCACTAGGTTAGGTTTTTATTTGTGTGTGCATTAAGTGTCTGAGGCTGGATCCAAATTCAGGTCCTTCTGACTCCAGGGCCGACGCTCTACTCACTGTGCCACCTTGCCGCCCCCAATAAACTTTTTTTTTTTGCTTTTTGGAGGGCAATTGGGGTTAAGTAACTTGCCCAAGGTCACTAGGTTAGGTTTTTATTTGTGTGTGCATTAAGTGTCTGAGGCTGGATCCAAATTCAAGTCCTTCTGACTCCAGGGCCGACGCTCTACTCACTGTGCCACCTTGCCGCCCCCAATAAACTTTTTTTTTTTTGCTTTTTGGAGGGCAATTGGGGTTAAGTAACTTGCCCAAGGTCACTAGGTTAGGTTTTTATTTGTGTGTGCATTAAGTGTCTGAGGCTGGATCCAAATTCAAGTCCTTCTGACTCCAGGGCCGACGCTCTACTCACTGTGCCACCTTGCCGCCCCCAATAAACTTTTTTTTTTTTGCTTTTTGGAGGGCAATTGGGGTTAAGTAACTTTCCCAAGGTCACATGGCTAGGTTTTTTGTTTGTGGGTGTTAAGTGTCTGAGGCCGGATCAAATTCAGGTCCTTCTGACTCCAGGGCCAGGCGCTCTACTCACTGCACCACCTAGCTGCCCCAAGTTTGGCTTTTTAAGGCATTCTTCTCCTCATTGCCTCTCTGAGCCTCTTTTGCCATTTGAGTTAGTCTATTTTTAAGGTGTTATTTTTCCTCAGTCAGGTTGTTGAGTCTTATTTCATACTTTTCTTGCATCTTTCTCATTTCTCTTCCCAATTTTTCACCCACTTCACTTATCTGCTTCTTAAGGTCCTCTATAGCCTGTAACCATTTCGTATTTTCATTTGAAGCTTTTGGTGCAGGTGTTCTGACCTGACACTCCTCCTCCATGCTTTGATCCTCTTTGCCCCCGAAGTAGGAGTCTAATGTTGCATTTTTCTGTTCATCTTGTTTCCTTTGCCTAGGCATGTAGGCACTTAATTGCTTTATTTTTGGGCTTGTTGTCACAATAGGACTCTGCCCTCAGACAGAAGAGCTTCTGTCCCGAACGTTGGGGCTTTCCCAACTTCCAGAGTTTGGGTGGCCTCTAAAAACCTCCACCTGCTCTGGCAATTTGTATATGCACCCCAGACCTCCCCCCCCCAGACCACAATCCAGATCCAAGCAGGTTAAAGCAAGAGCGATTAATCCCCAGACTGATCCATAGATCTCCCTATAGTTCGCAGACCAGGAGCTGGCGCTGCTACTGACACTGCAAAATGGCATCTGTGCAGGGTTTCCTCAACTGCTTTTCTCCCCCAGGGCAGGAAGCCAACACGTTCCACAAATACTGGTCCCAAAGTCCATAGGGCACTAATCTCTCACTTTGTCCTAGGTATATCTGTGCTGATAATTCTGGAATAGCCACAGCTGCTGCTGGCTGGGTCGCCCTGGGGCTAAAACTGTGGCTCACTCATTCCTGGGCTTGGCTCCCACAGTGTTGAGCTGTGCTGTGCTGGCCACTCCCTGAAGGGCTGCTGGGCTGACATCAGCTGGAGATTAGCTTCTCTGTGTAATTCTGTGGGTGGTGGGGCTCCAGAAGTTGTTCAGAGTCCACCTTTTACACTGTTTGGGAGTGGTGTGGGGCAGAGCACCTTGGAAGTGCTGTTTCTACTGTTAATAAAGCTTTTGAAAAAAATATTAATTTTAACATTTAAATTCCAGACGCATTCCCCTACTCCCCTTCCATCCACTCCTGCTGGGAATATAAGGAACTCCATCTATGCTCTACATGTGTAGCTTTCCAAAATATTACCATAGAGGATATATTGCAAAATAATGACTATATTTCCCTCTGTCCTATCCCAACGCCAACCTGGTCCTCTCCTCAATTTTATCCTCACCCTTTTCAAAAGTGGGTGCTTCCAAATTCCCTACTCCCCAGTCTGCCCTCTCTTCATGTAACTCCCATCTCATCCCTTTCCCCTTTATTCTCTTGTAGGGTGAGATACCCTAATTAGTATGTATGTCATTCTCTCCCTGATTCAAATTCAATGAGAATAAGAGTTTGCCTTTTTGCATTCCTGTTCTTCCCCTCATTTCTAACCATTTCCCTTGCCTCTGCTATTTGAGATAGTTTACCCCATTCTGTCTCTCCCCATCTCCTCTTATCATGTTCCTCTCTAACCTCTTAATTTCACCTTTTAGGTATCATCCCTTTTCTATTAAATTCTACCTGTGCCATCTATCTATGTATACCTGAAAATATATATTCACATTCATATATGTATTTATATGCCCATGTACCCTTCTGTAACTATTTTCATACTGAGAAAAGGTTTATCAGTTACAGTAATCATTTTTCCCTTTAGGAATGTAAATATTTCAAATTTGATAAATTCATAATGATTTCTTTTCCCTGTTTACCTTCTCAGGCATCTCTTTCTTCTTGTATCTGAATGTCAAATTTTACATTCAAGTCTGTTTTTTTTTTTCAAGAAAGCTTGAAAGTCCTCTATTCCACTGAATGACCATATTTTCCCCTGAAACATGATACTTAGTTTTATTGGGTAGGTGATTCTTAGTTTTGATCCCATCTCCTTTGCCCTCTGGAACATCATATTCCATGCCCTTCAATCACTCATTATAGAAGCTGCCAAATCCTGAGCTAACCAGATTGTGTTTCTACAATATTGAAATTGTTTCTTCCTGGCTGCTTGCAATATTCTCTCCTTCATCTGAGAATTCTGGAACCTAGCTTTAATATTCCTAGGAGTTTTCCTTTTGGGATCTCGTTCAGGAACTGATCTATGGATTGTTTCAACCTCTATTCTACTCTCTGATTCTAAAACATCAGGCCAATTTTCCCTGAATATTTCTTGAAGGATTATTTCTAGGTTCTTTCTTTGACTATGGTTTTCAGGTAGTACAATAATTTTTAGATTATCTCTCCTGGATTTATTTTCCAGGTCAGTGGTTTTTCCCATGAGATATTTCACATTGCCTTTTATTCTTTCATTTGTTTGGATGTGCTTAAAAGCATCATGATTTCTCATAAAGTCACTAGCTTCCATTAGCTCCAGTCTAATTCTGAAGGAATTATTCTCTTCAGTGAGCTTTTGAGATTCTTTTTCCATCTGGCAAATTCAGGTTTTTAAGGCATTCTTCTCTTCATTGCCTTTTTGAGCCTCTTTTGCTATTTGTGTTATTCTATTTTTAATGCGTTATTTTCCTCAGTCAGTCTGTTGAGTCTCATTTCATACTTTTCTTGTATTTTTCTCATTTCTCTTCCCAATTTTCCCCCACTTCTCTTATCTGCTTCTTAAGGTCCTCTATGGCCTATAGCCAGCTTGTATTATCATTTGAAGCTTTTGGTGCAGGATTTCTGACCTCACAGTCCGCCTCCTCCTCCTGTTGATGCTCTTTGCCCCCCAAATAGGACTCTATTGTTTAATATTTCTGTTTATTTTGTTTCCTTTGCCTATGCCTGTTGCCACTCAATTACTTTACTTCTGGTCTTGTTTTCTTTTTTTTTATTAATTTTTTATTTTTTATTTTTTTTCTTCTTTTTTTCTTTTTTCTTTCTCTTTTTACTCTTTTTTTGTTTCTTTCTTTTCTTTATTTTTAATTAAACAGATGCTTTATTAACTTCTGGTTTACATCATTAATTTCCACCAGATTATGAGTTACATTTTCCCCCCATTTTTTCCCTATCCACCACCCCAGAAGAGCAGTCCCACTAGATATACCCTCATCCAATCTGCTCTCTCCCATATCTTCTCCCATATCCCCTTCGACTTTGCCATTAGGGCAAAGTGAATCTCTGAGCCCCAATGCCTGGACATCTTATGAAACATTTAATTTTAAAACTTCGATTTTCAGATCCATTCCCTTCCTCCCTTGTCACCCACTCCCTCTGAGAAGGTAAGCAATTCAGTATGTGTTGTACATGTATATCTATGCAAAACATTACCATAGTAGATATATTGTAAAAGACTGCTTATATTTCCCTCTCACCTGTCTCACCTCCCACCTGGTCCATTCCCTACTTTGATCCTGTCCCTCTTTGATAGTGGGTACTTCTAACCTCCCCTCTCCCCAGAATGCCCTCCCCTCCATCATCCCCCTCTCATCCCCCTTTCCCCTACTCAGGAGAGTGAGTGAGGGTAAGATATTCCATTTAGTATGTATGTGATTCTCTCCTTGAGCCAACTTCAATGAGAATATGATTTTGCCTTTTTGCCTTCCTGTTCTTCCCCTCCCTTGCAACTACTTCCCCTTGCCTCTTCTACATACGATAGTTTACCCTACCCTGTCTCTCTCCATCTCCTCTTGACACTGTCCTCTCTCACCTCTTGACTCCACCCCTTAAGAATCATCCCTTCCTTGGGGAGGCTAGGTGGTGCAGCAAGCAGTGCACCAGCCCTGGAGCCAGAAGGACCCGAGCTTGGATCTGGCCCCAGACACCCAACACACAAACAAAAACCCAGCCGTGTGACTCCGGGCAAGTCACTCAACCCCAATTGCCCTCCAAAAAAAAAAGAATCATACATTCCCATCAAATTCAACCTGTGCCCTCTATCCATGCATACCTGTGG
The DNA here is from genome assembly GCA_011680675.1 of Gymnobelideus leadbeateri. Taxonomy (NCBI): domain Eukaryota; kingdom Metazoa; phylum Chordata; class Mammalia; order Diprotodontia; family Petauridae; genus Gymnobelideus; species Gymnobelideus leadbeateri. Next base: position 24,718 of record WOXC01006294.1, read on the forward strand.
ACATTTGCCATGTACCCTTCTTCAATTATTTTCATAATGAGAAAAGTTTCATCAAACTCAGTTATTGTTTTTCCATGTAGGAATGTAAATAGTCCAACTTTGATGAGTTCCTTTTGATTTCTTTTGATTACCTTCTCAAGCATCTCTTGCTTCTTGCTTCTTGCTTCTGAATGTCAAATTTTCTATTTAACTCTGTTTTTTTTTTTTCATCAAGAATGCTTGAAGGTCCTCTATTCCACTGAATGACCATATTTCCCCCCGAAACAAGATAGTCAGTTTTGCGGGGTAGGTGACTTTTGCTTCATTCCCAGCTCTTCTGCCCTCTGTAATATCATAGTCCATGCCCTTCATTCCCTCAGTGTAGAAGCTGCCAGGTCCTGGGCTATTCTGATTGTCTTTCCACAATATTGAAATTGTTTCTTCCTGGCTGCTTGTAGTATTTTCTCCTTGATCAGGGAGTTCTGGAGCCTGGCTATAATATTCCTAGGAGTTTTCTTTTTGGGATCTTTTTCAGGAGGTGATCTGTGGATTCTTTCAACCGCCATTTACCCCACTGGGTCTAAAACATCAGGGCAATTATCCTTGATGATATTTGAGGACGATTTCTAGGTTCTTTCTTTGACTATGGTTTTCAGGTAGTCCAATAATTGTTAAATTATCTCTCCTGGATCTATTTTCCAGGTCAGTGGTTTTTCCCATGAGATATTTCACATTACCTTCTATTCTTTCATTTGTTTGGATCTCTTTAATAGTATCTTGATTTCTCATAAAGTCACTAGCTTCCATTTGCTCCAGTCTAACTCTGAAGGAATGAATCTCCTCAGTGAGCTTTTGAGATTCTTTTTCCATCTGGCAAATTTGACTTTTTAAGGTATTCTTCTCCTCATTACCTTTCTGAGCCTCTTTTGCCATTTGAGGTATTCTATTTTTAAGGTGTTATTTTCCTCCATCAGGCTGTTGACTCTCATTTCATACTTTTCTTGCATCTTTTTCATTTCTCTTCCCCAAATTTCCTCCACTTCTCTTATCTGCTTCTTAAGGTCCTCTATGGCCTTTAGCCAGCTTGTATTTTCATTTGGGGCTTTTGCTGCAGGAGTTCTGACCCCACAGTCCTCCTCCATGCTTTGAGCCTCTTTGCCCCTAAAATAGGAGTCCAATGTTGAACTTTTCTGTTTATTTTGTTTCATTTGCCTAGGCATGTTGCCACTTAATTACTTGATTTTTGGGCTTGTTGCCACAGAAGGAATCTGCCACCAGACAGGGGAGCTTCCGCCCAAAAGTGGGGTCTTCACAACTTCTGCCAGTTGGGTGGCCTCTGTAAAGCCTCCACCCACTCTGGCAAGTTGGATACCCACCCCAAACTCCCCCCTCCCCAGACCACAATCCGGATCCAGGCAGTTTAAAGCAAGAGTGGTTAACCCCCAGACTGATTGCTGGATCTCCCTACAGTTAGCAGACCAGGAGCTGGAGGTGCCACTGACGCTGCAAAATGGCCTCTGGGCCGTGTTTCCTCAGCAGCTTTTTGCCCCCAGGGGAGGAAACCAAAGTGTTCCCCGAATACTAGTCCCCAAGTCCATAGGGCACTAACCTCTCACTTTTTCCTGGGCGTATCTGTGCTGATAATTCTGGAATCTCCACAATTGCTGGTGTTCTGGGGACCCTCCAGCCGGATGAAAGCCTGGCCACCCTGGGGCTAAAACCGAGGACCTGGGCTCAGCTCTGCTCTGTTGGTTCCCAGCGTGCTGTGCTGCCTGCTCTCAGAACACTGCACTGGCCACTCCCTGCAGGGCTGCTGGGCTGTCCTCAGCAGGAGGTTAGCTTCTCTGTGCCGTTCTGTGGGTGCTGTGGCTCCAGAAGTTCGGAGTCCCCTTTCACATTGTTTGAAATTTGCATGGGCTTCTGGTCTTATTTTCACAATAGGACTTTGCTACCAGCCAGGGGAGCTTCTGTCCCAAAAGCTGGTATTTTCTGAGCTGCTGGCTTTATTAGTTGGCTGGCCTCTCTGAAGCCTCCACATGCTCTGGCAAGCTGGTCACACACACCTAAGACTGTCACCCCAATCTTTAATCCTGATCCAAGAAGGGTAAAGCAAGAGCGATCACTGAGACTGATTGCAGTATCCCCCTACAGTTAGCAGGCCAGGAGCTGAAGCTGTAATGTTGAAATCTGGTGCAAGCTGTACAGGCTCCTCAGTGGCTTCTCACCCCGGAGGAAGAAGCTGTCTTGCTCTCCCAACCAGTCCCAAATTCCATAGGACACTGACCTCTCACTTTGTCCTAGGCATCTATGTTTTGATAATTCTGGAAAAAGACAGTCCTGCTTTTACATAATTTTGAATTGTTGTGGGCTGGAGCTCTATCAAATTGCTATTTCTACTCTTCCATCTTGAATCTGCCCCCCTCAAGAAAGAAGATTCTAAATGAAATGATGGATTTTTTCATACAATTTTTAAGAATAAAATATGCTTTTATATGCTACTTCAAAACTGTAAAACTTGTCCATGCTCCTTTCTAAACTTTCTGATCTCTTAAATTAATTTTCAAATGTTGCAATATTCCTATTTTATAACTATTGCCAACTTCCCACAATAAAATAATATAGAAAAAAATGAAGAAAAAAGTTCTAGCAAGTAAACAGAGAAGCCTTATTGAAACAAAAACTTATGTCTCTGCAACTTGTGTCCATCAACTGTTAAGAAGTGGGTAACAGGCTTCATAGCATCCTCTAGAGTCATGGTTAATCTTTCCTTAAAATTTTGAATTGTTTTAATTTATAGATTTGCTATACCCCTTTGTAATGTTCTCCAGTATCTACTCATTTTATTTTGTCAGTCCAACCCAAGGTTTTCTGAAATCCTCTTTTTTCATGGCACAATAACATTATACTAGATTAATAGACCACAATTCATTCAAAAATTCTAAAGTCCAACCTAACAGATTGGCCTCCTTAGATTATAGTTTTTCCCCTTCATTTTAGTTGATCTTTAAAGATCTTAGAATAGGTGTTTGTGTGTGTGTGTGTGTGTGTGTGTGTGTGTGTGTGTGTGTGTGAGAGAGAGAGAGAGAGAGAGAGAGAGAGAGAGAGAGAGAGAGAGAGAGAGAGAGAGAATTCCCTCTTAATGTCTCCAGTGCTAGGCACAGTGCCTGGTTCAAAGTAAAAATATAATAGAGTTCCTTGACTCTTTCACATATCCCTATTGAGTTTGATGTATTTCTGCATCAAATTGTGTGTTTAATGCTCCTTTGTCCATTTCAGATAGAAATGAAATATATCTGTGCCTATTCTTGCCATGCCTTACTCCAGGTTTATTTTTTTTTGCTCACCCCAGTTTTGAGGAATAGAAATAACACCTCTTTTTTCTCCTCTCTATAAAATAATATTCCTCTTTTTACCTTCCATTTTCTTTCCCCTCTCAAAACATTTAGAACAGAATAAATCTGCTCCAAGATGTTGCCTCTTCCTCTCTCTCTCTCTCTCTCTCTCTCTCTCTCTCTCTCTCTCTCTCGATTCTTATTTCTAATCCATTTCACTTTTTACTTTGTTTATCTCTCTCTCTCCTTTCACATTTTCACTCCTCAAAAATCGTTTTTGGTGCTGACTTCTGTTTCCCATAATCTGCCCTCTCTTCTAGCAGTCCCATCTTATCTTATTTTCCTTCTCTCCTGCTTACCTGTCAGCTAAGATAGATTTCTACTCCCAATTGAATGTCAGTGTTATTCCATCTTTGAGATAATTCTAGTGAGAGTAGTGTTCAAGTCTTGCCTACCACCGTAAAATCTCCTCCTCCATTGCAATAGCTTTTTTTTTTTCCTTTCAGGCCTCTTTTATGTGAGATACCATACCCCAATCTGTTTCTTTCTTCCCCTTTCTCTCCCCTTTCTCCCAATGTATCCTTCTTCCTCATTCCTTAATTATATTTTTTAAATCATCCCATAACAGTCAACTCACACCTACATGTCCTTTACTATGATATTGACTCTCTTTTCATCATGTTCTTGCATCACTCTTCTTTCTTTTTCCAATTTTTCATCTATATCTCTTATGTGATTTTGATAATTTTTTCATTCGAGAATTCTTGTTGGGTTTGTATCCAATTCATTTTTTTCTTTGAAGCTTTGCATGTAGCAATTTTGATTTCATTATCTTCTGAATTTGTCTTGTTCTTCCATATCACTATAATAGCTTTCTGTAGTTAGGTTCTTTTTTGTCATTTACTCATTCGTTCAGCTTATTTCTTAACTTTTAACTTTATGTTAAGGCTGGGCACTGTCCCAAGCTCAAGGTTGTATATGTTGCTATTTTCAGACCTAGTTTTAGGTATCTCTAAGTTTTCATTTCTTTCAAAATGGTGTAATCTAAGGAAAGGTGTCACCCTTGCTCTCCTAGCCTCTATTCTGGTCAGTGATCACAAGCACTCTTTTCCACCTGGCAACTGTGAAAGGACCCCTACTCTCCTTTAATCATATGCAACAATACTACTGTGAGCTCCTAAAGCTAGTGCTTCCACTGAGGGTGTAGCCCCCAACACCTGCTGCTGCTTTGCAAGTAACTGTCTGAGGTATACTGAACTCCATACTTAACCACTGCTTGGTGAGTCAGACTTTTCCGAACAGCCTCTTATTTTGCTCTGCCTTCTTACTGCTGCCCCCTCTTTTAATTTTTTTAATATTATATATCAAGAATCACTTTTTTCAGTAGAAAGTTCCAGATATTGACTGTTTTCTGGATGCTTGGAGCATTTTTTGGTTGTTTTATATATGAGAGCTTTGGAATTTTATGTATAACATCCCTGGAACTTTCTGTTTTGGAGTTCATTTTGTAGTGATTGGTGGAGGCTTCCTATTATCATTTTGTCCAATGGTTCTGATGAATCAGAAGAATGTTCAGTTATGGTTTCTTTTTTTAATTATGATTTTCAGAGAGCACAATGGTTCTTTTTTTGGAGCAAGGAAGGCAAAGTAATTGGGGCTAAGTGACTTGCCCAAGGTCACACAATTAGTAAGCATCAAGCATCTGAGGTCAAATTTGAACTCAGGTCCTCTTGACTCCAGGACTGTGTAAAGCCACTCACAAGCATGTTTCCAGAAGACTGTGGCTGTGAACAGCTTCCAAAGTTCTGATTACATAGTATAGTGACCTCTATATTTATTCAATAACAAATCAGAGCAAAATATTCACAGAAAATCAAGGTACAGCATTCACACAACATAATAACTCGACAACTTATCACTAAAATGACCACACAGTTTTCATCAAAGAGGTCACATAGTTTTAAGCAAAGCACATTCATTTAGTCAATCACAAAATTCTTCAGTAAGTCACAAAGTAAAGAAATCAAAGTTATTCACCCCTAGGTCACAGTAAATCATAATCTTCTTAGTCAGTACACAATATCAAAGAAAAGGCTTCTTTCAGCTTGACTGGAGACTGGATCTCAGCTTCCATGTTTCCTCTTCCATTATCACAGCTCCAGCTGTCACCTGGGTTCAAAAGCAGGCATCTCCCAGTTCCTTGTTCAACTCTCCATGCACTTCCTGCTCCATATTGAAGCTCACAGAGTCCAGTCCACCTCAACTCCTTCACAGTTCCTATTTCTGGGAAGACAAAACTTGACAGAGCCACAATAATATCCATAACCATTGCCGGCACCATCGTAAATTCACTATCTGCCTGTGAAATCAACTCAGACCCACAGTCAAGGTCCAAGAGGTCAGCACAAATCATCAGTAAAGTTTAGGACCTCCAAAACCCTCCTTCTGGACTTCTGTAAACATACAACCAGAAAATTCTCTCTCAGTCTTTCCAGTAAGGTCCCAGGGCTTCTGTACAAAGTACCACAAACATCAACACAGACAGAGCAGACAAACAGAGTGCTGCGATACCATAAGTTTTCTCCTTCTTGACTCTGCAACCACAAGAGTCTTGTTTTCAGTTCTGCCATCTCTAGCCCTGGGCCTTTCCTTATATATGGTTATTCTCCTTCCTGTTTCAGGAGATCATGAGTTCTAGGTTTCACAAGTTGTGGGATTTACATGTTTTATTTCTTAACACACTTGATACAAGGTTCAAAAGAAACTTAATCTGAAACAAGGTATTAATTCAATAGCTGAAATAAGGTGTGAACTACTTATGTGATTGCCATTACAGGCTGGTGTTCTATTCACTGTGCCACCTAGCTACCCTAAGTAAAATAGTACAATGATTCTTCTATGAGTCTGACAGGCTAGGGCCAATATCTTACTGACCTAAGGAAGCCCTGGGACTTCTCTCTTCAAATCAGGTTGAATACTTCTGAATCTCCTCCTGTGTATTCCTAGCTTGTATAAATTATCTTGCTGAGATTCATTTATGGTTTTATCATTATTTCTTCCACATTCTTTTTCAGTGTTTTTATAGGTTGTTTATAAGATGGAGAGGATATTGGCAAGCTAGACTTTCCCATCTTCACCTTACTACAGGATGCCTGTTGCAGTGTTTTCACATAACATTTTCAAATATTTTTTTTTCCCAAATGCTTTATTAACTTCTGGTTTACATAATTCATTTCTATCTGATTTTGAGTTACAATTTTCCCCATTTCCCCCTACCTACCACCCCAGAATAGCAGTCCCACAGGATACCCCCTCGTCCAACTTGCTTTCTCCCATCACTTCTCTGATACCCCCTTCGATTTTTCCAGGAGGGCAAGATGAATCCCCATGCCCCAATGTCTGCACATCTTATCTCCCAATTATATGCAAAATAGTATTAATGATAGTATTTATATATATTTAAAACATTTTATTATAAATCTTTGAATTCCAGACCTATTTCCCTCCTCCCTTGCTACCCACTCTGGCTGGGAAGATAAGCAATTCAGTATATGCTGAACTTGTATAGCTATACAAAACTATGCCATAGTAGATATATTGTAAGAATGACTACATTTCCCTCCCTCCTATCCCACCTCCCTGAGTTACAGTTACAGCTGGTCCACTTCCCACTTTGATCCTATCCCCTTTGAAAAGTGAGTGCTTCCAACTACCCTCTCCCCCAGCCCTCCCTTCCATCATACCCTCCCATCTCCCTACCCCCAATCTCCTTTAGGGTGAGATATCCCATTTAGTATGTATGTCATTTTCTCCCTGAGCCAAATTCAATGAGAAAAAGGTTTTGCCTTTTTACCTTCCTGTTCTTCCCCTCCCGTGTACCCATTTTCCCTTGCCTCTTCTACATGAGATAGTTTACCCCACTCTGTCTCACCCCATCTCCTCTCGCTATGATCCTCTCTCACCTCTGAATTTCACCACTTAAGTATCATCCCTTCTTATTAAATTTTCCCTGTGCCCTCTCTCTATGCATACCTGTGAATATATATACACACATTCACATATGTATTCATATGCCCATATACACTACCTCAACTATTTTCATACTGAGAAAGGTTTCATCAATTGGAGTTATCGTTTTTCCATGTAGGAATGTAAATAGTTCAACTTGGATAAGTACCTTATGATTTATTTTCCCTGTTTACTTTCTCATGCATCTCTTGCTTCTTGTGTCTGAATGTCAAATTTTCTATTCAACTCCAGTTTTTTCCTCAAGAATGTTTGAAAGTCCTCGATTACACTGAATGACCATATTTTCCCCTGAAACATGATACTCAGTTTTGCTGGGTAGGTGATACTTGGTTTTAATCCCAGCTCCTTTGCCCCCCTGGAATATGCCCTTCCATCCTTCAGTGTAGAAGCTGCCATGTCCTATGTCATCCTGATTGTGTTTCCACAATATTGAAATTGTTTCTTCCTGGATGCTTGGAATATTCTCTCCTTGATCTGGGGATTCTGGAACCTGGCTGTAATATTCCTAGGACTTTTCTTTTTTGGATCTCTTTCAGGATGTGATGGATGGATTCTTTCAACCTATGTTTCACCCTCTGGGTCTAAAATATCAGGGCAATTTTCTTTGAGAAATTCTTGAAGGGTGATTTCTAGGTTCTTTCTTTGATTATGGCTTTCAGGTAGTCCAATAAATTCTTAAATAATCTCTCCTGGATCTATTTTCCAGGTCACTGGTTTTTCCCATGAGATATTTCACATTGCCTTCTAGTCTTTCATATGTTTGGATCTGTTTAACAGCATCTTGATTTCTCATAAAGTCACTAGCTTCCATTAGCTCCAGTCTAATTCTGAAGGAATGGTTCTCCTCAGTGAGCTTTTCAGATTCCTTTTCCATCTGGCAAATTCGACTTTTTAAGGCATTATTCTCCTCATTACCTATTTGAGCTTCGTTTGCCATTTGAGTTAGTCTATTTTTTAAGGTGTTATTTTCCTCAATCAGGCTGTTGACTCTTATTTCATACTTTTCCCACATCCTTCTCATTTCTCTTCCCAATTTTTCCTCCACTTCTCTTCTCTTCTTTGATTTTTAAAGTCCTCCTTACTGTCCTCTATGATCTATAATTAATTGATCCTCTTTGCCCCCACATTAGGATTCTAATCATGAGTTTTTCTGTTAATTTTGTTTCTTTGCCTAGGCATGTTGCCACTCAATTACTTGAGTTTTGGGCTTGTTGCCATAGTAGGACTCTGCCACTAGCCTGGGGAGCTTCTGTCCCAAGTGCTGGGGTTTTCTCAGCTGTTGGAGGTATTAGTTGGGTGCCCTCTCTGAAGCCTCCATGTGTTCTGGCAAGCTGGTCACACACCCCAAGACCTCCACCACAGACCACAATCCAGATTCAAGAAGCTTAAAGCAAGAGTGAATACCCCCAAAGACTAATTGCCTGATACCCTTGCACTTTGCAGACATTTGTGTCTGGGGCTGTGCTAAAGCTTCTCAGCTAATTCTCACCCCCAGGGGAAAATGGGTGATGTGCTCTCCCCACTAATGAGTCCCAAAGTCCATATTGCACTTACCTCTCACTTTGTCCATGACATCTATGTGTTGATAATTCTGGAAATGCCACAGCTGCTGGCATTCTTCAGTCCCTCCAGCCAGCTGCTATCCTGAACACCCTGGGGCTAAAACCACAGACTCACTGGCTGCTCCATGCTGGGCTCCCATGCTGTCCTCAGTGGAGGGTTAGCTTCTTGGTGTCATTTTTTGGGGTTGTGGAGCTCCAGGGGTTGTTCAGAGTCCCATTTTATATGGATTGGAAGTGGAGTTGGCAGAAGTGCTGTGGACATGGTGTTTCTACTCCACCATCTTGACTCCACCCCTAAAATATTTTTTTAAATAAGTAGAGGAAAAGTTTATCTCATCAGTTTTGTAGGCAGCAATTATAATATGAACCAAAAGGTAATGTGTTTTTTTTTTCCTGTTCTTCCCTGTGACACTGATTTGTGGAATAATAAGTTGGTTTAATTTATCATTGTATCAAGTGGGATAATATAAGATCAATAATGTCTAAGTGATAATCTACAGTTCCTGAACCCTGGGAAGTCTTCTTCTCATAACTGGAAAATGTTGATGGCATTTAAGTAAACTCACAATTATCTATACACAAATCATCAGTATACAATTGGGAAGCACTCTGTAGACCACCTGCATTATGCCCCATAATTCATCCAACCAAAATTGGTGTAATGTAGAATTTTTGTGACAGTCTAATCTAATGCTCCTTGTCACTAATGTTGATTATTTTGTCATTTTGATACTACATATTTTCCCTATGATTCATCCCTGCCTTCTTTACATGTTTCCTTTAGTGACATAACTGTAGTTGTTTAAGGGGAAGACGTACTGTCAATATCTGAGGCAATTATTCCTAGAAAGGTCCCTACCTTTCCTAAAAGTTAGAAAGGGAATATATAGCAATCTGTTGGAATGCATATAGTGCCCATAATTTAGAAGAATGTGATTAGCCACAAATCTAAATTTCATCCTAAAAGCTAATAAAACAATCTCAAAGTCCATTATATTATCATTCTCCCAATTTAAGTGGCAAAGGTTTGTTAAAAATTAAAAATAAAAGATATAAACAGAAATTGGGTAAGTGGAGGATTGTTTTTCACTGGACTTACATCACCTATGATCTTAGGAATTTTAAGGAGAACAAAATAGCCAATTCAATTTATTTATCTTAGAAATATCATGGTAGTACTACTGATAAATATTGTGGCAGCTGATTGATTATTAGCTGTTTGAATCCAAAGCCTAAAGGAAACTAAAGAGGTCAGAATGTCTCATAAGGAATTGATAAAGCTTATCCTTCTGAAATGAAGTGATGCAAAGCACAATTAAAGTTTAGCAGAGGTATATGGTATACTAGTAGTAGATGGAATGAATTATTAAAAAAAAAAATATATATATATATATTATCATCTCACAATGTGTTACATATCTGTGCTGGGCTGCCCCTGGGTTCCTGGTCCATCCATCAGGAACTTCAGATCCTTGACCAATGACACTATAAAGATATCCAGTCTCATGATATTGTATTATTATGCAAATTAATATTTATTGAAATAATCATCAATACCAACCTCAAAGGGGCAAACAAGGTGAGGAAATCCTATCAAAAGGAAACACACAACCAGACCTGAATAGTCTGGAAACAAGGAAGGGGAAGGATACTGGTGGGGAAGGGATCCTCACTAAATTTTTCATTACAATAATGCTAAGGAGGGTAAAGGGGAAGGTTTACCATAGAGTTGTTTTTATGTATATAAGTAGCAGGTATTTTTAAACAGCAACGGATAGTCACAGTACCATCACTGAAAAATGTGTATACATAATATATATATATGCATATATATATATATATATACTGTGTATATGTACACACACGTACATATATATGCATATATACACAGTATATATATATGTGTGTGTGTGTGCATATATATGTATAAATTTGTATAAATTTATTTGTATAAATTAAAAAATATATTTCACAGACTTGGATTTGAATTTTTGCTTTGAGACAATAAGTGTGTAGTAGAAAAAAAGTCCTAGTCAGAAGAAACAAATTGGAACTCCAGCTTAGTCACTTAAGTTTTGTCTAATCTTAGGTAAGATACTTAAACTTTTTGAGGCTCAGTTTCCTCATACGTAAAATGAACAGTTTGGGGCATGATAAGCATCCAGATAAATTCTACAAACCTCTACAAACTCTAAACCTCAAAATAAAGGAATTAGGTCAGTTAGTCAATCATTTAATGTGTTTTTTACCACTTACCCTATGCAAAGCCCTCTACTAATAGGAAAGATACAAGACAATCCCTAGTTTCAAAGGCCTCACAGTCTAATGGGGAATAAAATATGGAAACAATAATGTATTAAAAATACATTTATAGGATAAATTGTAAATAATCAACAGAGGAAGGCGTCAACATTTAGAGGTATTGGGAATGATGTTCTGTAGAAGGTAGGATTTTAGCTGGGACTTGAAAAAGATATGGAAATCAGAAACACAGCTTGGCTGGTCATCCTAGGGCCCTATCCCAAAAGGAGGCAACTGGAGGGATTCACCAAGGGAGAAAAAAACCAGATGTTCCAAGGTGAAATGTCATAGGGGCAGCTGGATGTTCCAGTGTTAGAAAGCCCCAAGTTGCTCTGAGGTAGCTTAGAAATGAAGTGTGTTGCTATTTGCAATAGAATTCACTAAGATAAAAGAAGGAAATTAAAGACATAAAGATAAGTAGGAAGGAGACAAAATTATCCCTATTTGCTGATGAAATGTTGATTAATTTTAAAAACTCTAGAGAAACAGCAAAGAAACCTTAAATTATTTAAATTAATTGTAAAAACTCCAGACAATCAGTAAAGAAACCTTAAAAAAGATTAGCTTCTATAGAGTAGAAGTTCAAAATATAAAGAGAAGTTCAACTACGACCCCCCTCAAAATTAAATACCTTTTTTATACCAAAATACCAATAACAAAAATCAAGGAAAAAACATTAGAAAGGTAAAATCCATTAGAAATAACTGCAAGGGGGCAGAGCCAAGATGGCAGAGTAGAAACAGCATGTCCAAGCCACTCTGCCCCCAGATTAACTCCAAACTATGTAAAAGAGGACTCTGAACAACTTCTGGTGACCCAGCACCCACAGAATGACATCGAGAAGCTAACCTCCTGCTGAGGACAGCCCAGCAGACCAGCAGGAAGGACCAGCACAGTGGTCTGGGAGCAGCGCGCAGAGCATGGGGAGCCAAACAGGGAGCCGAGCACAGCCAAGCGCCTGAGTCCCTGTTTTAGCCCCAGGGCGGCAGGGCCAGCAGCCGGCTGGAGAGACCCCAGAACACCAGCAGCTGTGGTGATGCCAAAATTATCAACATAAACATGCCTAGGACAAACTGAGAGGTTAGTGCCCTATGGATTTTGGGACCAGTATTTGGGGAATGCATCAGCTTCCTGCCCTGGGGGCTAGAAGCCACTGAGGAGACACTCCATTTTGTAGTTTTCAGAGGCAGCTACAGCTCCTGGCCTGCGAACTATAGGGAGATCCAGTGATCAGTCTTGGGGGGTAATCGCTCTTGCTTTAACCTTCCTGGATCTGGATTGTGATCTGGGGTGGAGGTTGTGGGTGGGTTTCCAGCTTGCCAGAAAAGGAAGTTGCCCCCCACACACATTCGGGAAAAAAATTCCTCTATTTGGCCTTAAAGCCATACTGTGGCAACAAGCCTAAAAGTCAAGAAATTAAGTGGCAACATGCCAAGACAAATGAAACAAATTATACAGAAAAATGCAAACCTAGACTCCTACTGTGGGGGCAAAGAGGGTTGAAGCATAGGGGAAGAGGACCGTGAGGTCAGAAGTCCTGCTCCAAAAGCCCCAGGGGAAAACATGAGTGGGTTGCAGGCCATAGAGAACCTTAAGAAGGACTTTAAAACCAAATAAGAGAAGTGGAGGGAAAATTGGAAAGAGAAATGAGAAGGATGCAGGAAAAGTATGAAATGAGGGTCAACAGCCTGACATAGGAAAACAACACCTTAAAAAATAGACTAACTCAAATGGCAAAGGAGGCCCAAAAGGGCAATGAGGAGAAGAATGCCTTAAAAAGTCGATTTGCCAGATGGAAAAAGAATCTCAAAAGTTCACTGAGGAGATTCATTCCTTCAGAGTTAGACTGGAGCAAATGGAAGCTAATGACTTTATGAGAAACCAAGATGCTGTTAAGCAGATCCAAACAAATGAACGATTAGAAGGCAATGTGAAATACCTCATGGGAAAAACCACTGACATGGAAAATAGATCCAGGAGATACTATTTAAAAATTATTGGACTACCGGAAAGCCATGATCAAAGACAGAACCTAGAAATCACACTTCAAGAAATTCTCAAGGAAAATTGCCCTGATGTTTTAGATCCAGAGGGCAAAATAGAGGTTGATAGAATCCACCGATCACCTCCTGAAAAAGATCCCAAAAAGAAAACTCCCAGGAATATTATAGCCAGGTTCCAGAATCCCCAGATCAAGGAGAAAATACTACAAGCAGCCAGGAAGAAACAATTTCAATATTGTGGAAACACGATCAGCATAGCCCAGCACCTGGCAGCTTCTACACTGAGGGATTGAAAGGCATGGAATACGATATTCCAGAGGGCAAAGAGCTGGAAATGAACCCAAGGGTCACCTACCCAGCAAAACTGAGTATTTTGTTTCAGGGTAATATATGGTCATTCAGTGGAATAGAGGACTTTCAAGCATTCTTGAGGAAAAAACCAGAATTGAATAGAAAATTTAACATCCAGACACAAGAAGCAAGAGATGCCTGAAAGGTAATCAGGGAAAAGAAATCAAAAGGAACTCTTCAAAGTTTAACTATTTCCATTCCTATATGGAAAAACAATATCTGTGACTGATGAAATCTTTCTCACTATGAAAATAATGGAAGACGGGTATATGGTCATATGAATACATATGTGAATGTGTGTATATGGATACAGTCATATATGGATAGAGGGTATAGGTTGAATTTGTTGGGAAGGGAGATTACTCAAGGGGTGAAATTATGAAATGAGAGAGGGAAGTGGCAAGAGAAGATGGGGAGAGACAGGGTATGGTAAACTATCTCATGTAGAATAAGCAAGGGGAAGTGGTTGCAAGGGAGGGGAAGAATAGGAAGGCAAAAAGGCAGAACCACATTCTCATTGAATTTGGTTCAGGGAGAGAATGACATACATACTAAATGGGATATCTCAACCTACAGCAGAATAGGGAGATGAAAGGAGGGATGATGGATGGGAGGGCATCCTTGGGGGGAGGGGAGGTTGGAAGTACCCACAATAGAAGAGGGACAGGATCAAGTAGGGAATGGACCAGGTGGGGGTGGGAGAGAATTATAAGCAGCCTTGTACAATATATCTACTATGATAATGTTTTACATAGCTAACATGTACAACATATACTGAATTACTTATCTCCCCAGAGGGAAAGGATGACAAGGGAGGAAGGGAATGGATCTGAAATTCAAGGTCTTAAGATTAAATGTTTCAAATATACATAAATACTATTATTAATACTCTTTTTCTTGTAATTGAGAGATAAGATGTGCAGGCATTGGGACACAAAGTGTCACCTTCCTCTAATGGAAAAGGCAAAGGGGGTCTGGGAGATGATATGGGCAAGAGCAGATTGGAGGAAGCGATATCTTGTGGGACTGCTTTTCTGGGAGGGTGGTTAGGGGGAAAACAGGGGGGCAAAAATGATTGTAATTCAAAATCTGGTGGAAATGAATGATGTAAAACAGAAGTTTATAAAAAATAAAAGGTTTGGATAGATGCAAAAAAAAAAGAAATAACTACAAAATGAATAAACCCTCAATGTATAAATTGATCAAGTTATACCTGAGAAATATAGATAGTGTAATAGATGTTAGCATGTGACATCAATCAGGCCTTGGGAACAGCTTTGTCTTTTTTGAGACAAAGTGATGTTATAGGTAGGAAATGCTAATCCTATCATACAAGGTGACACACTACTATTTCTGTCCTCTCATAGTCCAAAAAAGTGTAAAATTATCCTTTCATCATGTGTGACAATCTTATGAATGAACTCCATAAGTTTCTATTGTTTTGTTTTGTCTTTGGTCATTTCTCTGATTAGTAGTGTAACATCAAAAACCTCCTTTGGCTAAAAAGCACCCCATAGAAAATGCCTACAGCTGGGCATTCTCCATTGCCACAAATTCTATACTTGGAGAAAAGTCCTTTCTAGTGATACATTGCCCTTGTCCTTGGTGAATTGGATGGTGTAGAAATCCCTTGACCTCTCTGACAGCAATTGGGAGATGAGGCTACATAAAAGATAATTGTGAACAATTGTAGACAATGGACAATTAAGCAGGAAATCAATATTACCCATTCTTTGAAGTACTGTCTTCACTATCTGAAGCTCTCTCCTCTTCCTATTTTCATAAAAAGCAATATGGAAATTGTCCTCTGCAACTTCTTATGATGGATTGAGTAGTCATACACCCTTCCTGTTGACCTGTCAGACTGCCTTCAGGGGAAGTTTTGTTTCTCTCTGTCACTTTGTAGGTTCTTTAGCTCTGAAATTTGTTTAGCATCATATTTTACAAGTACTAGAAGTTGTTGGAGTAGGAGCTCAGCCAAATTCCTGCTTCTACTCCACCATCTTAGCTGTGTATCGAGGCATTGTACTAAATTCAAATTAGTATGGTATGTACTCCTAAGTTGAGCTTCAGAATAGGGTAATTGCAAGCAATTATATAGCAATTTAAGAAATGCAAACACTTTACAAGTACTATATGATTTTATTCTTACAATAATACAAGGAGAATTTCTATTATGGTCCCATTTAAAGTTAAAAATCAATGTAAATGTGTAATATTACATATAATGTATAGTATACATTATATATTATATGCCTCAAATAGCCAAAGTCACAGATTCATTTTCAAGGAAGAAAATGTATAACATATATTCTATATTATAGCAATTATAATGTAATACTTATATTATAAAAATATGTATTTGACAAAATAGATAATATGTGTATATATGCTTTACACAGAGAGAGAGAAAATATTTTAGCTAAATTCTGTATAATATAAGCACAGAAAGAAGAAAAAAGAAACTGTATAAGTTAAGGGAAACAAGAAAAACAAATAAAAAATAACATGACTTTCCGGGCAGTTGTACACATGCACACATACAAACTCTTTGGAAATAAATCAGGCCTTGGGGACTCATATGTATTTGTTGGTCATATCATGGAGGGCAGGGAGAGAGCAACATTTTGAAGTAACATTTTTTTCTTACTTATCCAGTAAAGGAGAAAGGCATTCCTCCAGGAGCACTTATGTTAAAAGGGTGAATGTTGTATAGTACTAAGTCTTTTCTTTGAACATATTAAGCCAGCATCCTGAACTTATATTAAAACCATAATTTGAGTTCTGAGACTCTAAAAAGTGATGCAAAGTCAACAAGGTTTACCAATAACATATATATATATATATATGTATATATATATGTGTGTGTGTGTGTGTGTGTGTGTGTGTATATATATATATATATATATACATATACATACATATATATATTTCACTGTTTTTTCATTGCTACATTTTACAAGTAAATGTTTTCATACACTTTTGGAGAGTATAATTTGCAATATAGGAAAGATCACTAAGGTAAAGAAAATTTCAGAATTATGAGAAGAAATATAGTGATGTGTTGCAAAACCCGTGTTTGTTCTAAAGAAAGAAAGAATTGGAAACATAAGCCAGGGGTGTAGCATATTTTTGCAGACTGTTTAAAAGTAAAATACCATATATACATTGAAAATAAATTAAAGAGCTCCAAAATATGGATAAATGTACATGCAAAACTGGTTCAGTGGTTATAAATGAACCAAAGCAAAGATCTGGTATGATGAGTTCAAAAAATGTGTTTAAAGTAGTCATGCATGTAGTTTACTTATATAGCCTAAATCTTCATTTCTGGGCACTAAGGTGGCACAGTGGATAGAATGCCCAGTCTGGAGTGAAGAAGAATCATCTTCCTGAGTTCAAATCTAGTTTCAGACACTTACTATATATGTTATTCTGGCAAGTCGCATAATTATGTTTGCCTCAGTTTCCTCGTTGGTAAAATGAGCTAGAGAAGAAAATGGCAAACCATTCTCCTGTCTTTGCCAAGAAAACTCCAAATGCAGTCATGAAGAGTTGAATGCAACTAAACAACAGACCTTCATCTTTTCAACAAGAATAATATGAGAGTTTATCAAAGATTACTTTAAAATCTAGGTAAACTAACTACGACATTTGACTGATTTACTAGCCTAGTAATTATGTGAGAAGAATGTTAGTTCAATACCCAGGGTTTTTTGCTTGTTTGGTTGTTTGTTTATGAAGGTATATTGGTTCTTTATGGCCATTGCTTCTTATTTTAGTTTTTACCAAATGTACTTCAATATAACATTCTAGAATTTAATAACCATCACAGTCAACATCAATGACGTATATATAGTATTCTGCTTCATTCTTTACTATTTTGAAAATTGAGGCACTTGCCATTCTCAAATCCTAAAATAATCTTTTCAATTCTCTACAATTTTTCAAAGATCTCTGACCATGACTTTGTAATCACATCTGCAATTACATTAAATCTGTAAGCACATAGTTCATCCTTGCCTGATCATTTGAATGCACAAGAAATAGCTAGCATTTCTCATACCTTGATTATCTTAGATATCAACTTTGACACTTCTGTCCTTTACTTTCCTAACCAAAGATGATTCTTTTTGACAAACAAAGCAAAGAAAATGGAACATGAAACTCTTCCTTTTCTCTACTATGATATAGCATCTTCCTATTAATTCCAAGCAATGATGCTATTCTCTAATTCAATGTTTCCCTGACATCACTAAAAACACCATTTGTATCATCCTTAATTCTTCTTGCTGATCTCACTGATTTTATTTTAGCACTTCTGAAATGGTTTTAAAGAAACAAACCATGCTCTTGTACTCAAACTTCCTAGCTTGCACCTACTTTCCATCATATGTTCGTGTGCTTTTTAACCTGAGTTATTCTATGAGATCCTACATAAGCTCTTTAGACTGCTCCAGTTTTGATCATCATCCTTGATCATTTCCCCATCTCTCCTGAAGTGATTTCCTTTGAAGAATTTGAGGACATGTGCTGTCCCTGAACCCTTTGAAGCCTACTTTTCCAAAATCTAAGTGATATATGAGATTGTTCTCAGATTAATTTATTTTATTTTATTTTTTTAACTTCTGGTTTACATCATTCATTTCAGTCAGATTTCGAGTTATAATTTCCCCGCATTTATCTCCTATCCACCACCACAGAATAGCAGTCCCACAGGATATCCCCTCATTCAATCTGCTCTCTCCCATATTGTCTCCCTTAACCCTTCAACTTTTCCATTAGGGCAAGGTGAAACTCTGTGCCACAATGCCTGGATATCTTATCACCCAATTACATGCAAAATAGTATTAATAATAGTATTTATATATATGCATATAGTATGTATATTTATATATAACAGTATAAACAATATTAATAATAGTATTTATATATTCATTCCCTCTCCCTCCCGTCACCCACTCTTGCTGGAAAGATAAGCAATTCAGTATATGTTGTACATGTATAGCTATGCAAAAAAATACTAGATATATTGTAAAAGACTGGCTATATTTCCCTTCCACCTATCCCACCCCCACTTGGTTCATTCCCTACTTTTATCCTCTCCCTTTACAAAAGTGAGTGTTTCCAAACTTCCTTCCCCCCAGAACGCCCTCCCTTCCATCATCCTCCCTCTCATCCCCCTTCCTCCTACTCTCCTATAGGAAGAGATATCCCATTTAGTATGTATGTCATTCTCTCCCTGAGGCAAATTCAATGAGAATATGGTTTTGCCTTTTTTGCCCTCCTTTCCTTCCCCTCCCTTGCAATCACTTCCCCTTGCCTCTTCTATATGAGATAGTTTACCCCTTTCTGTCTCTCCCCATCTCCTCTCGTTATATTCCTCTCTGACCTCTTAATTTAACCTTTTAAGTATCATACCTTTCTATGAAATTTGACCTGTGCCCTCTATCTATGAATACCTGTAAACATATATAAACACATTCACCTGTGTTCATATGCCCATATACCCTTCTTCAACTATTTTCATACTGAGAAAGATTTCATCAGTTAAAGTTACCATTTTTCCATGTAGGAATGTAAATAGTTCAACTTTGATAAGTTCCTTTTGATTTCTTTTCCTTGATTACCTGCTCAGGCATCTCTTGCTTCTTGTGTCTGCATGTCAAATTTTCTGTTCAATTCCGGTTTTTTCCTCAAGAGTGCTTGAAAGTCCTCTATTCCACTGAATAACCATATTTTCCCCTGAAACAAGATACTCAGTTTCACTGGGTAGGTGACCCTTGGGTTCATTCCCAGCTCTTTTGCCCTCTGGAATATCATATTCCATGCCCTTCACTTCCCTCAGTATAGAAGCTTTCAGGTCCTGGGCTATTCTGATTGTGTTTCCACAATATTGGAACTGTTTCTTCCTGGCTGCTTGTAGTATTTTCTCTTTGATCTGGGAGGTCTGGAACTTGGCTATAATATTCCTAGGAGTTTTCTTTTTGGGATGCTTTTCAGGAGGAGATTAGTGGATTCTTTCAACCTCTATTTTCCCCTCTGAGTCTAACACATCAGGGCAATTTTCCTTGAGGATTTCTTGAAGTATGATTTCTAGGTTCTTTCTTTGATCATGACTTTCAGGTAGTCCAATAATTTTTAAATTATCTCTCCTGGATCTATTTTCCAGGTCAGTGGTTTTTCCCATGAGATAGTTCACATTGCCTTCTATTCTTTCCTTTGTTTGGATCTGTTTAACAGCATCTTGATTTCTCATAAAGTCACTAGCTTCCATTTGTTCCATTCTTACTCTGAAGGAATGAACCTCCTCAGTGAGCTTTTGAGATTCTTTTTTCATCTGGCAAATTGGGCTTTCTAAGGCATTCTTCTCCTCATTGCCTTTCTGAGCCTCTTTAGCCATATGAGTTAGTCAATTTTTTAAGGTGTTGTTTTCCTCAGTCAGGCTGTTAACTGTCATTTCATACTTTTATTGCATCTTTCTCATGTCTCTTCCCAATTTTCCCCCACTTCTCTTATCTGCTTCTTAAGGTCCTCTATGGCCTGAAGCCAGCTTGTATTTTCATTTGGGGCTTTTGGTGTAGGAGTTTTGACCTCAGAGTCCTCTTTCTGTTCCATGTTTTCATCCTCTTTGCCCCCAAAATAGGAGTCTAAAGTTGCATTTTTCTGTTTATTTTGTTTTTTTGCCTAGGCATATTGCCCCTTAATTTCTTGATTTTGGGGCTTCTTGCCACGGTAGGACTCTGCCACTAGACAAGAGAGCTTCCATCCCAAACGTGGGGTCTTCGCAACTTATAGAGGTTGGGTGGCCTCTGTAAAGCCTCCACCCACTCTGGCAAATTGGATGCCCTCCCCTGCACTCCCCCCAAGACCATAATACACATTCAAGCAGGTTAAAGCAAGAGTGAATAACGCCCAGACTGATTGCTGGATCTCTCTACAGTTCCCAGACCAGGAGCTGGAGCTGCCACTGAAGCTGCAAAATGCCCTCTGTGCCATGTTTGCTCAGCAGCTTTTCGCCCCCAGGGAAGGAAGCGGATGCATTCCCCAAATACTGGTCCCAAAGTCCATAGGGCCCTAACCTCTCACTTTGTCCTAGGCATATTTGTGCTGATAATAATGGAATCTCCACAGCTGCTGGTGTTCTGGGGTCTCTCCAGCTGGCTGCTGGCCCAGCTGCTCTGGGGCTAAAACTGCAGCTCATGTGTGCCTGGGCTCGGCTCCCAGAGCTCTGTGCTGCCTGGTCTCAGAGCGCTGCACTGGCCACTCCCTGCAGGGCTGCTGGGCTGTCCTCAGCAGGAGGTTAGCTTCTCTATTTCATTCTGTGGGTGTTGGGGCTCTGTCCCATCATTTTCTAAAAGGGCTGTTTCATTTTACCTATTCCATGATTTCCAAAATGAGCTCAAGTTTCTGTCCCTCTGATTTACCCATAACAGTTCTCAAGGTTGTATGCTACTTAAAACAAAATCATGTCTTATGTTAGATCTATTTAAGTAACAGGAAATGTTTAGATGTGTGCTAATAGATTAGTAGGGTGGATATGGTTTATCAGTCTTTTTGTTCACTATAATTGGCAGCAGATATCTATCATGCAGGAAGTTTTTTTTTTCTTTTTAAATTGTATCAGATATCTCTTGCCTTGTTATCACCTATTATTATACAATAGCTTGAGTTGAGGCAGTTGATTACACTCTCCTTAAGGTATTTTTCAAACTGATATTTCTAGACAGATCTCTGATATAATAAAGTCAGGCATTGTATCTAATAACATCTGTAGCATTTATAGTTTTCAAACTCCTTTCACATATATTGCCTTATTTGATCTCTAGTATCTATGAGATGGACAGGACAGATGTTCATATTCCCCTTTTACTGATAAATAAAATGAGGCAAAGAGAAACTGAATAAATCACCGAAAGCCAAATAGGGTTAGGGATTTAGAACACAATTCATATGTGTCCTCATTCAATCTTCCTTCAAAAATATCTGTAAGCTGACTTATTTAACCTTTATGGGATTCAACTTTCCCATCTGAAAAAGTGAGATTTATGTTAACTACTGAAGAGGTTTATTGTGATAGTACTTTGTAATATTTAAACGTATTCATGAATGTGGTTATGACTATTCTTTCCATTATAACAAACATTGGAATAGTTTTAATTCAATCTTCCAATTGTAGGATTTCTCATAACACATTAAGTTCCACTGAATTCAACTCTAGAAGTTTGGGTTCTGATCCTTTATAGACTAGCACTTAACAAATGATGTTTGAGTGATTGATTGATAGCATAGCATGTTCTTTTCACTCTATTTATATAAAGAGGTGAACTTGACAATGTGCTCAATCAGTCTAAGAGTTTAACTGACAGCACCTGCTGCCTCTCTATAAGGTGTGATAATTCTTTGACATCTGTGGGAACACTAAGTTGCTAACAATGATATCTCACTGTGACAGTTTTTAAGCTCTGCATCCTTTGAAGGTGTGTTTGATTGCTCTGGTCAGAGTAGGCCCCTTCCTCCAGAGGAGAAATAGGGAATTGTTTTAGCCCATAGAAATCTTCTGTTTGGGGGAAGTTTAATTTTTCTACATTCATAATCTATATATGCCCTAGTGATAGCTCTTTTTCCTGCCTTGTATTCTCTCTTTGTTCTGTCCCTTTTCTGGAACTCATATCTGCAGATATTGTTATGCCTGAAAATTTACATGCAAGGAACTTTTGTTTGAAGAATAACTATAGTTATAGATCATATCATCAGAAAACTCATCATCCTTTGAAATTGTACCACAAGAGTCTGCCACCTTGGTGTAACCAAGGTGCAGGATTAAAGAAAGAATTCAGCTGAGCTCTACCAACATTCTCCTCCAAACCTCTTAAAATAATGTTAAAATCAAATCTAGGGTGGTAGAGGCAACAAAAGATCAGAGAAAGATATTATTCAAAGTCAATACAAGAGAGGAAATCAGAGAGATCTTTGACATGGAGGAAGAACCTTGCCCAGAGCCCACATATATGAAAGACTAGTGGTCGGAATAGGTGGTGGAAGTAGAAGCAGCAGCATCTCTCAAGCCAGAGACTGTATGGAGACATGATGACTGATCAGAAAGTGATTCCAGAGAGCCCTTCTGCTAACACTGGATGAAGGATCAGATACTTTTTGGCACCTCCATGGCATATACCCACTTCTGGGTCATAGTCCAAAGGCAGGGAATACATCTTTACATGAAGAGAGAATGGAAGTTCTGAAGGACAATATAGCTTCTTGCCACACAGGGTCAGGGTCCCTGAAGAACAGTATCCTTTCTAGTTCCAAGGAAGAAGAGGTCTTGAGAAGGAATATCACTATCCCAATTTATCAAGTACCATTTCTGGGTAAGGATCAGAGTAAAGGCTAAGAGAGATGTGACAATACCACTCTCCAGATCATACAATTTGGAAGCACTGAAAACTATCAAACCTCCTGAACCAGCTTAAGAAAAGCAGAGCAAAAAGTCCTGAACCTTGGAAAGACCCCCCCAACCCCATGCTAAGAAGAAAGTCCAACATTAGCATGAAGGTCCAAATCAAGAAAAAGTAAGAAAACGATCAGCCAAACAAAAAACCTGACAAAAATAAATTGATGGTGTTGAGAGGGAAGATCAAGGCACAAATTCAGAAGACAATGGAGTGGAAAATAAGCGCAAACAAAGTCCCAAAGAAAAGCACTAACTAAGATGGCACAAGCCCAAGAAGAATACTTGGCAAAGAGATAGAGGAGTAGTAATAGCATTTCCACACAGCTCCTGCTCCTACCACTTCCAGATTTATGTAAAAGGGGACTCTGAACAAAATCTGGAATTAAAGAACCCACAAAATGACACAGAGAAGCTAACCTCCCACTGAGGAGAGCCCAGCAGCCCAGCAGGGAGCAGCCATCTCATCACTCTGGGAAATGAACCAAGGACAGCATTAGTCAAATGTTTTGGCCCCAGGGTGGCTGGACCAGCAGCTGGTTAGAGGGACTCTAGAACACCAGCAGCTGTGGCATTTCCAGAATTACCAACAAATAGATGCCAACGATTTAGTGAGAGGTTAATACAGTATGGACTTTGGGAATCATTAGTTGGGAGAAAATGTGGCCGCTTTCCCTGGGGGAGAGAAGGCACTGAGAAGCTTCACTAGAGCTGCAGTAACACAGCAGCTTCAGCTCCTGGCCTGCAGACTATAGGGGGACCACCCAAACAGTCTGGGGGGTAAGTGCTCTTGCTTTAACTTGCTTGGATTGAAGTCTGGGGTGGAGGCCTTGGAGTGTATGACCAGCTTGCTAGAGTATGTGGAGGCTTCAGAGAGGGCACCCAACTAATAACTCCATCAGCTGAGAAAACCCCAGCATTTGGGACAGAAGGTCCACTGGCTGGTGGCAGAGTCCTACTATGGCAACAAGCACAAAAGTCAAGTAATTGAGTGGCAACATGCCTGGGCAAAGGAAACAGAACAAACAGAAAAAACTCAACATTAGACTCTTATTTGGGGGGCAAAGAGGATCAAAACATGGAACAAGAGGAGGACTGTGAGGTCAGAAATCCTGCACCAAAAGCCCCAAATGAAATGAAAATATGAGCTGGTTACAGGCCATACAGGACCTTAAGAAGCAGATAAGAGAAGTGGAGGAAAAATTGTGAAGAGAAATCAGAAAGATGCAAGAAAAGTATGAAATGAGAGTCAACAGCCTGACTGAGGAAAATAACACATTAAAAAATGGAATAACTCAAATGGAAAAAGAGGCTCAAAAAGGCAATGAGGAGAAGAATGCCTTAAAAATCCAAATTTGCCAGATGGAAATAGAACCTTAAAAGCTCACTGAGAAGAACCATTCCTTCAGAATTACACTGGAGCTAATGAAAGCTAGGGACTTCATGAGAAATCAAGATGCTCTTAAGCAGATTCAAACAAATGGAAGAATAGAAGGTAATGTGAAATATCTCTTGGGAAAAACCACTGACCTGTAAAATAAATCCAGGAGAGATAATTTAAAAATTATTGGACTACCTGAAAAGCATGATCAAAGAAAGAACCTAAAAATCATGTTTTAGAACCAGAGGGCAAAATAGAGGTTGGAAGATTTGACTGATCACCTCCTGAAAAAGATCACAAAAAGAAAACTCCTAGGAATATTGTAGCCAGGTTCCAGAATTCCCTGATCAAGGAGAGAATATTCCAAGCAGCCAGGAAGAAACAATATCAATATTGTGGAAACACAATTGAAATAATATAGGTTCTGGCAGCTTCTACACTGAGGGATGTTTTAAAATCAAATATTTAAACTTATATTGATACTATTATTAATACTATTTTACATATAATTGGGAAATAAGATATTCAGACTTTGGGGCACAGAGATTCACCTTGCCCTACCAAAAATGTCGAAGAGCATATGGGAGAAGATATGGGAGAAAGCAGATGGGGTGAGGGGATATCCTGTGGGACTGCTATTCTAGGGTGGGGGGTAGGGAAAAGGAGGGGAAAAAACTGGAACTCAAAATATGATGGAAATGAATGATGTAAATCAGAAGTTAATAAAACCTTTGAAAAAAAATAAAAGAATACCTGGTATAATGGAAACATGTTTGTCAAAATCAGGTAAGAGAGGGGCAGAGCCAAGATGGTGGTATATAAATAGGGGAGTCCCCCCATCACCACCTCAAATACTTATAAAATATGACTCTAAACACATTTTAGAGCGACCGAACCCAGAAAGTGACAGAGAGAATCAAATCTCCCACTGAAAGCAGCCCAGCAGGCTGGCAGGAAGGGTCCATCACAGAATGCTTGGAGCCCAGCCCAGCCCCATGTGAGCCACAGAGTAGCTAAAACCAGCAGCAGCAGCAGCAGACGTGGACTTTGGGAGATTGGATCACCAGCAGCAGTGGTGGTTTCCAGAATTATCAACATATAAATGACCAAGAAAAAGTAATAGTTCAGTGTGGAATTCTTTTGGATCTGGGGTGACAGATCCTGTTATGGCAACTGCCATTGGGGTGAGAAGTGGCACAAGCACAGTGGCTGTGCAGCTGCCTCCACATGGCTTCTTTCGCATTCCTGGCATGTATATTGTAGGGGGACAAGGGAACCATTCTGAGGACAATTGCTCTGGCTTTAACCTGCCTGGATCTGGATAATGGATTTGGATCGTGGTCTTGGTGTGTATGACCAGTGAGCCATAGCTTGTGGTTTCTGAAAAGTGAGTGCCAGACTAATAGATCTGGCAGCTATGAAAACCCCAGCAATTTGGGACACAGCTCTCCTCTCTGGAAGCAGTGTTCTACTGTGGCAAAACACTCAAAAGTCATTAAGTGGCAAAATGAGCAAGCAAAGGAAACATAGCAACCAAACATTAGATTCCTTTTTTTGGGGACAAAAAGAATCAAACCATGAAATGGGAGGAAAACAATGAAGTCAGAACTCCTGCACCAAAAGCTTCCAATTAAAATATGAACTTGGTTACAGGCCATGGAAAAGCTCAAGAAGGATTTTATGAATCAAATATGGAAAGTGGAAGAAAATTGGGAAAATAAATTAGAATGATGCAAGAAAATCATGAAAAGAGATTTAATAACCTGAGTGGAGAAAATAACACCTTAAAATAGTTATTCAAATTGCAAAAGTCTCAAAAAGCCAATGAGGAGAAGAATAACTTAAAAAGCTGAATTTGCTAAATGGAAAAAGAATTTCAAAAGCTCACTGAAGAGAATAATTCCTTCAGAATTAGACTGCAGCAAAAGGAACTCAATCACTTTCTGAGAAATCAAGATACTATTAACCAGATCCAAACAAATGAAAAAGTAGAAGGCAATGTGTATCCAATCTCATTGGAAAAACCACTGACCTGGAAAATAGATCCAGGAGAGATAATTTAAAAATTATTAAACAACCTGAAAACCATGACAAAAAAATCTAGAAATCATCCTTCAAGAAATTCTCAAGTAAAATTACCCTGATATTTTCAAACCAGACTTCAAAATAGAAATTGAAAGAATTCACCAATCACCTCTTTGAAAAGATCCCAAAAAGAAAACTCCTGGGAATATTATAGCCAAATTCAAGAATTCCCAGGTCAAGGAGTGAGGAAGAAACAACTTGAGTTTTGTGGAAACACTACCAGGATAACACAAGATCTAGGAGCTTATACATTAAGGAATCAAGAGGCTTGGAATATGATATTCCAGAGTTCAAAGCAGCTAGGATTAAAAGAAACAATCACCTATCCAGCAAAACTGAGAATAATGTTCTAGGGGAAAATATTGTCATTCAATGAAATAGAGGACTTTCAAACATTCTTGACAAAAAAAAAACAGAAGTGAATAGAAATGTTGACATTTAAATATCAGAACCAAAAGAATCATGCAAAAGTAAATAGAGAAAAGAAATCATAAGGTACTTGTCAAAGTTGAACTAATTACATTTCTACATGGAAAAACAATAATTGTAATTTATGAAAGTTTTCTTGGCATGTGGATACTTGAAGGCAATATAAATGTGTGTATATATGTATATATCTGTATGTATATGTATACATACATGTATATGTATATACAGAAGGGTATATGTGCATATAAATAGATATCTGAGTGTGTGTATATAAGTGTACAGGTATACATAGACAGAATGAAGCCAAGGGTCACATACCCAGCAAAACTGAATATCATGTTTCAGGGGAAAATATGGTCATTCAGTGTAATAGAGGACTTTCAAGCATTCTTGAGGAAAAAACCAGAGTTGAATAGAAAATTTGACATTCAGACACAACAAGCAAGAGATACTTGAAAAGGTAATCAGGGAAAAGAAAGCAAAAAGAACTTATTAAAGTTGAACTATTTACATTCCTACATGGAAAAACAATAATTTTGGCTGATGAAACATTTCTCATTATGAAAATAATTGAAGAAGGGTGTTTAGGCATATGAATACACATGTGAATGTGTGTATATGTGTTTACAGGTATACATTGATAGAGGGCACAGGATGAATTTGTTGGGAAGGGATGATACTTAAGGGGTGAAGTTAAGAGGTAAAAGAGTAAAGTGGCAAGAGGAGATGGGGAGAGACAGGGTAGGGTAAACTAACTCATGTAGAAGAGGCAAGGGGAAGTGGTTGCCAGGGAGGGAAAGAACAAGAAGGCAAAATTGCAAAATGATATTCTCATTTAATTTGGCTCAGGGAGAGAATGACATACATAGTAAATGGGATATCTCACCCTGCAGGAGAGTAGTGGGAAGGGGGATGAGAGGTAGGATGATGGAGGGGAGGGCATTCTAGGGGGAGAGTAGATTGGAAGTACCTCCTTTCAAAGAGGTACAGGATCAAAGTAGGGTATGGCCCAGGTGGTGAGTGGGATTAGTGGGAAGGAAATATAAGCAGTCTATTACAATATATCTACTATGGTAATGTTTTGCATAGCTATATATGTACAACACATACTGAATTGCTTATCTTCCCAGAGGTAGTGGGTGACAAGGGAGGAAGGGAATGGATCTGAAATTCAAAGTTTTTAAATTAAATGTTTCATATATATATGAAACTATAGAGCAATTTCCTTAATGAATATCAATGCAAAAAATAAAATAAAATGCTAGCAAAGAGATTATTAAAGCAATATGTAACAAATATCATGCATTATGATTAGGTGGAATTTTTTAATTCAATATTTTATTTTCCTAAATGCAATTGAAAACAATATTTCTATTTTTCTTCAAATTGTGATTTCCATATTCTCTCCCTTTCACCTCTCATCCATTCATTGAAAAGGAAATCAATTTTACAAAGGTCATATATATGTAGCCATGCAAAAGACATTTCCATGTAAGTCTTGCTACTAAAGAAAACAGAGAAAAAATAAGGAAGATAAAGGAAAAGAATCCTCAATCTGCATTCATGCTTAGCCATTTATTTCCCTAAAGGTGTACAAGACTTTTCATCGCAAGTCCTTCTGAACTTTCTTGGATCATTGTATTGCTGAAAATAGCTAAGTTATTAAGATCATCATACAATATTGCTGTTATTATATACAATGTTCTGATTCTGCTCATTTCACTTTGCATAGTTTATATAAGTTCTTCCAGGTTTTCTTTTCCCAAATGATTTATCAATTACTGGTTTACATCATTCATTTCTGCCAGATTTTCAGTTACAAATTTTCCCCTACCCACCACCACAGAATAGCAGTCCCACAGGATATACCTTAAATCCAATCTGCTCTCTCCCATATCTTCTCCCATACCCCCTCCGACTTTTCCATTGAGGCAAGGTAAATCTCTGTGACCCAATGCCTGCACATCTTATCTCCCAATTACATGAAAAATAGAATTCATAATATATATATATATATATATATATATATATATATATATATATATATATTTGAAACATTTAATTTGAAAACTTCAAATTCCAGGTCCATTCGCTTGGTCCCTTGTCACCCACTCACACTGGGAAGATAAGGAATTCAGTATATGTTGTACATGTATAAGCTATGCAAAATATTACCATTGTACATATATTGTAAAAGACTGGCTATATTTCCCTCCCACCCATTCAACCCCCACCTTGTTCATTCCTTACTTTGATCCTATTCCTCTTCAAAAGTGGTTGCCTCCAATGTCTTCTACCCCCAGCATGCCCTCCCCTCAATCTTCCCCACTTTAATCCCCCCCCACTACTCTCCTGCAAGGTGAGCTATCCCATTTAGTATATATGTCATTCTCTCCTAGAGGAAATTCAATGAGAATATGGTTTTGCCTTTTTGCCTTCCTGTTCATCCCCTCCCCTGCAACCACTTCCCCTTTGCTCTTCTACATGAGATAGTTGACACCACCCTGTCTCTCGCCATCTCCTCTTGCCACTTTCCTCTCACCTCTTAACTTCAACCCTTAAGTATCATCCCTTCCCACAAAATTCAACCTGGGCCCTCTATCCATGTATACCAATAAACATATATACCCACATTCACATATGTATTCATATACCCACATACCCTTCTTCTACTATTTTCATACTGAAAAATGTTTCATAAGTCACAGTTATTGTTTTTCCACGTAGGAATGTAAATAGTTCAACTTTGAAACTCCACAGCTGCTGGTATTCTGGGGTCCTTCCAGCAGGCTGCTGGTCCAGCCACCCTGGAGCTAAAACCTCCCACCACTCATGTGTTCCTGGGCTTGGCTCCCAGAGTGCTATGCTGTCAACTTCTAGCTGGGCTGCTGGGCCCTCCCCAGTGGGAGGTTAGCTTCTCTATGTAGTTCTGTGGTTTCTGGAGCTCCAGAGGTTGTTCAGCATCCACTTTTACATAATTTTGAAGTGGAGAGGGCTGAAGCACTGTGGAAGTGCTGTTTCTACTCTGACAACTTGGCTCTGCCCCCTTTTCCAGGTTTTTCAAATAGCATCCTGCTCATCATTTCCATCATAATTACATGTAACAATTTGTTAGGTGATTCCTCTTTTGATAGACATCTCTTCAATTCCTAATTCTTTGCCCCGTTAAAATATCTATTCTAAATATTTTTGTATATATAAGTACTTTTCATTTTTTTTAGTCTCTTTGGGATACAGACCTAATAATGGCATTGCTTTATTAAAGGGCATATATGTATTTTAGTACTTTGGGCATACTTTCCAATTTTTCTCCAGAATGTTCAAATAAATATACGAATTCACCCACAATGCTTAGTGTTTAAGTTTTCCCACATTCCCTTCAGCATTAGTCATTTTCCTTCTCTCTCATATCACCAATCAACAAATTAGGTGGTGGTAGCTCTGAATTGTTTAAATTGATATCCAAGCTATATCAAGAAAACATTTTTTCATATGACTATAGATAGTTTGGATTACTTTGTCAGAAAACTGACCCATCATATCCTTTGACCATTTATCAACAGAGAAATGGGTAATATCTCTACTAATTTGATTCTATTCGCTATCGTTGAGAAATGAGGTCTTTATCCAAGAAACTTGCTATAATTTCTTTTCTTTTTTTTAAATTTATTTTGGAGGGCAGTCAGGGTTAAGTAACTTGCCCAAGGTCACATGGCTAGGTTTTTTGTTTGTGTCTTCGTTAAGTGTTTGAGGCCGGATCCGAACTCAGGTCCTTCTGACTCCAGGGTCGATGCTCTACTCACTGTGCCACCTAGCTGACCCTATAATTTCTTTTCACAGTATTGACTACCAGTTATGTATTTTATTCCATTCTATTTTCTCTCTATTTATCCTATTTTCTCCTTCTCTTGTTCCTTTTACCCTGTCCATTCTCAAAAGTGATTTGTTTCTGATTTTTACCTCCACCAATCTGTCCTCCCTTCTATCAGTCTCACTCCCTTCTCATCCTCTTCCCTTCCTACTTTCCTGTATGGTTAGAAAGATTTTTATACCCATATGAGAGTGTACGCTCTTTCCTCTTTGAATCAATTCTAACGAGAATTCACACACACACACCTTCTTCCTTTTTCTCTTTTGAGCCTCCTTTATATCATATAATTTACCCCATTCTACCTACTACTTTTCCCTTCTCCCAGTGCATTTTTCTTTCTCACCCCTAAATTTTATTTTATTTTTTAGATAGTCATCCCATCATATTCAACTGACATACGTGCTTTCCATCTAGGTATATTCCTTCTAACTGCCCAAATAATGAGAAAGATTTTAGGAGTTGTAAGTATCATTTCCCCATGTATGTAAACAATTTAACCTTATTGAATCCCTTATGATTTCTCTTTCCGGCTTGCCTTTTCATGCTTCTTGTGCATCTTGTATTTCGAAGTCAAATTTTCTATTCATTTTTCATCTTTTCATCAGAAATGCTTTAAAGTCTTCTATTTCATTGAATATCTATTTTCCCCTGAAAGATTATATTCAATTTTTCAGGGTATGTGTTTCTTGTTTATAATCCTAGCTCTTTTGCTTTCTGGAATATCATATTTCAAAATCTCTGATCCTTTAATGTAGAAACTGCAAAATCTTGCACCATAATGACTGTGGCTCCATGGCATTTTAATTGCTTGATTTGACTACTTGCAATATTTTCTCCTTGACCTGGGAGCTTAGACATTTGGTTGTAATCTTTCTAGGGGAAATAATTTTGGTATCTCTTTGAGGAAGATTTTTTTAATTTCCATTTTGCCCTCTGGTTCTATAATAATGGGCAATTTTCATTGATAATTTCTTGAAAGATTATATCTGTGGTCTTTCCCTCAATTATTACTTTCAGGTAGTCCAATAATTTTTAAGTTATCTCTCCTGGATCTATTTTCTAGGTCAATTATTTTTCCAATGAGATATTTCACATTTTCTTCTATTTTTTTTTCATTTTTAAAATTTTATTTGATTGTTTCTTGATGTCTCATAGAGTCATTAGATTCCACTTGCCCAATTCTACTTTTTCAGAAATTATTTTCTTCACTGAGCTTTTATAACTCCTTTTCCATTTGGTCAATTGTTCTTTTCAAGGCATTCTTCTCTTCTTTGTACTGTTGTATTTTTTTTTTTTTTTTGGCATTTGACCTAATATGTTTTTTTAAGGTGTTGTGTTCTTCAGTATTTATTTGTTGTTCCTCCTTTACCAAACTGATAAATTTTTCATGATTATATTAAATCACTCTGATTTCTATTCCACATTTTTCTTCTATCTCTTGCTTGATTTTAAAAAAATTTTTTGAGCTCTTCCATGGCTTGGAGACAATTTATATTTTTTCTTTGAGGTTTTTGATGTAAGGGTTTTGACTTTTTTATCTTCTTCTGAGTGTGTGTTTTGGTCTTCCCTGTCACTCTTGTAACTTTCTATAGCCAGTCCATTTTTCTATGGTTTGCTCATTTTCTAGTATATTCTTTAAGTTTTAAGTCTTTAGCCTAAAGTGGGACTCCACTTCCAGGGTGCAGGGGGAACTTCCCAAGCTTTAGGGGTTTTTATGCAACTGTTTTTCAGAGGTAATTCTGCAGACCTGAAAGTTTTTGGTTCTCCCAAGGTGGTATGATCTAAGAAGAGGTGTGCTTACTACTCTCTTATACTGTGCACTAATCTGTGAATGACCACAAGCACTCTTTTCCACCCTGAAATTGTGACAAGAGTCCCCATTCCCTGATGGTCCACAAGCTCTGGTATACTAGTGCTAGTATGGTATAACTGGTATGCTAGTTCCCCGCACCCTGGGCCTGGGACTCAGAACTGTAAGCCAGATACAAATGTGGGCAATGCAACAGAGTCCTGCCCCCAGTTCTAGCAAAGGAATCTTTTTTTTTAAATAAAGTTTGACTTGTTTATTCAGCTTTTTAAAAAATCAGAATCAAAAGCCTTCTGATAAAGGACTTGCATTATTTTCCTGTGTTGGGCCAGTTCGTTCTTAAATTAAGAAGAATCTCAACATCTTGTGGAGCTAGTTTATAAATCCCAAGTTCATTTAATGCTGCTGTGGCAGTAGATTCTTCAGTAGCCGAGTGTAGCACATCCTTCAAAAGTAGGGCAGATCCAATATTTAAATTCAAGACAATACAGGCTTCTTTGATATGCTTGAAATAGTTTTATGGTCTCTTGCAATAGTGAGAAAACAAAGGGAAAAGATTCCGAGTCATGTCAAACTGAAGCTGAGCTGCTCCTCCTTCACTGAAGTAATTTGCAAGAATTATTTCTTGATAGATGTACACATCCAACTTTTCTACAAGCATTTGCCAGAAAACTTTAAATAAGGCGTAACAGAGCTGCTGTTCCAGTTGAAGTAGGTGATCTCTTAAAGAAAGCAACAACGGACAAGCTGAACTTGACAGGGACATGACTGCTTGCTCTGACTGAGAGGGCAAGGACAACCACCTTTCTTTTGTGTACAATTTTGCTGCATCTTTGATATCCCTGAAGATGTGGTCTACTTGACGAGTCAACATGTCAAGTTTCAAGCGCTCCAGAAGGTTAATCATGTCATCAAAGACTGAGCTCTCCATAGAGGCTAGTTGTCCTAGCTGCAATTTACTGAGAGCCTTACTCTCTGCAAGAACTTCCAAAGCAGCCTGCTGAAGTTGCAGAAAGAAAACATTGTCGGCCCAGTCTGCTAGTACTGTAGCAATGTAGTTGACAGCATTAAGAATTGCACAGTATCGAAAGGCAAGGGAGGCTCTGGTCTCTTCTTTCATAACCTGAGTTAATCGTATCCTGAAATCATCAACTAAATATTTCTGTAATTCCAGAAACTGAAGCTTTCTAGAAGCTATAGGAAGATTCTTATACCTGTCTGTTATAACCAGAAGCAAGGTCATAAAAGTCTCTGCACAATCTGGAACTTTCATTTCATCAACATCAGTAATATCCTTGTACTGTGAGACCCAGGCAGCTTCTGATGAAAGCATCGAGTCCATCTTCTGAAGAGCAAATTTTCTTTCCATGGTTAACCATCTTTGAAAGCAGGTCTCCTCTGAGAGAATATGCATACAACTAGGAAAGGTGCTGGGATATCCATGAACACTTTGTAGCTCCCTTTCAAACAGAAGTACTTCATCCACCAAGTGACAGAAGAGATTGTCATCATACAAAAGAGAAGGAATATCAGCAGCTAATTTCTCAAGAACCAGCATCATAAGAGCACAAGAAAATTCTAGCCTTGCATTTACAGAAGAGCCAACTTTATCTAAAATTGGCTGAATTTTATCATCTAGAAAGCTGGCATGGTTTCCAATCCACATAAGTACCTGAGTCAGGTACCATTCAGACTTGCTTATAACATTAGTTTGTCGATTCCCACTGAAGTGATACCTGAACCTCTTCTGGAGGGGAGTCAGCATAATCTGAATGGGAAGGATGACCAGAGGTGAAGCCCCTTGTAGAGGGAATAGATCCATGGGCATAGTACACTGCATATATTTTCAGGCTTTTTTGAAAGACTGATCAGTTGTCCTAATTTTTCCCCTTTCTTTTTCTTTTTTTGTTAAAAATATTATTTTTTATTTTGGATGGCTCTCGTGTTAGCTTGTCCTTGAGGATTTTATGCCAGAATTTAACAGTGGACCTAACAAAACTAAGGAGATGAGAACAGGATGATTCCTGAAGCTTAATATCCAGTTGTGCCATGGATACCAATGTAGTAGCTGCCTCTGGTACATTATTGGTCATTAGATATTGTTGAATATTATCACTTAGCTCCTCTATTTGTGAAATCCACTTTAGATAGGCGAGAAGCCGCTCAGTCTCTTCTATTTGGCTAATTGATACTCCAAGTTCATCCATCCATGGCTGTGCTGTCAACAAATGGCTGTTGATTGAACTAAAGAGAAGAGTTTCTTTTTCTAGAAGCTAAGAAATTTCTTTGAATCTTCAGCATTTTTAAGGCATTTTGAATTCTTTTAGGGACTTCTGATGAAATTGTAAGTACCTGTTCCTCTAATTGTGCTTTATTTTCTGTCAGCTGCTCTATGAGTTTTCCAAGTTTCTTTAAAGACTTAAGATCATTTCCAACTTCCTTTTCTACAAATTCAGACACGTAGATAGGGATATCACAGGTATCTACATCTTGGTTGTTTTGTTCTTTTCTCACAAGAGCTGCCATTCTTAGATCACCTCAGCTCAGCTCAGCTCCAGCCGCCTCCTGCTCTCCGTCTTCTCGGCTCCATGCGCAGCCCGCCTGCCGGGAGCAGCCCGTGAGGTATGCGGAGGGAGCCTCTCCAGGGCCGGACTTGCACAGGCGGTGACGGGCGTTTCACCCCGGAGCCAAAGGAATCTTTACAATCTCCTTTTAAGCAGTTGTCTGATCCCTCTTATTGTCTGTTGGCTGACAGGTCTGGAAACCACTACTGTTGCCACTGCTTCAGTCACTCCTAAGCCAAACTCATAGTTTCCTGAGGCTATTCTGCAGTGGACTTTACTCCTCTCTCACCTTCGTGCAGACTTATACTGCTCATCTTCTAAGTGGTCTTGCGCTAGAAATTTGTGGTACTCTATCCTTTTGTGAATTCTGCCACTATAGAATTCATTTTGAGAAATTAAAGGTATTTGGAGGGATTTGGGGAAAAGTTCAGGGAGGTCCCTACCTTTTCTCCACTATCTTTGCTTCACTGCCAACCAGATGCTATTTATTCAGGTCTGGTTCAATATTAGAAAAACTATTAGCATAATTATCACATCAGTAACAAAAACAACAAAAATCATATGATTATATCAATTGATGCAGAAAATGCCTTTGAAAAAATAAAACAACAATCCCTATTTAAAAAAACAGCTAGAAAGCAGGGATCAATAGAGCCTTTCTGAAAAGGATAAGTAGTCTGCATATAAAACCAAGAGCAAGTATCTGCTGTAATAGAGATAAACTTGAAGCCTTTTCAGTAAGATCAGGAGAGAAGCTAGGCTGTCCATTATAACCATTATTCTTCAATATTGTACTAAACTACTAGAAATTGAAGGAATAAAAATAGGCAATAATGAAACCAAGCAATCACTCTTTCCTGATGATATGCTAGTATGCTTAAAGAAACAACTAACAATTGAATTGAAACAATTAACTTCAGCAAAATTGCAGAATAAAAATAAATCCTCAAAAGTCATCAGCATTTCTATATACTACCCTAAAAATAAACCCAGCAGGAAAGGAAAGAATGATAAATTTCATTTTAAATAACTTCAGACTATGAAATATATAGATTGCTTTTTTTTTTTTTTGGAGGGCAATTGGGGTTAAGTAACTTGCCCAAGGTCACACGGCTAGTTTTTTTGTTTTTCTTTTTTTTTTTTTTGGGTGTGCGTTAAGTGTCTGAGGTCGGATCTGAACTCAGGTCCTTCTGACTCCAGGGCCGACGCTCTACTCACTGCGCCACCTAGCCGACCCAATATATAGATTTCTACTCCTAAGATAAATCTAGGAATTATATGAATGTTGAAACACTTCACAAAATTACAGCTCTAAACAACTGGAGAAAGATTAATTGCTCAATGATAAGTCATTCCAAAATAATAAAAATGGCAATCTTAACTAATTAGATTTACATATTCAGTGACATGCCCTGCAAACTACCAAATAATTACTTCGTAAAGCTAGAAAAAAATAATAAAATTTATTTGGAATTAAAAATGTTCAAGAATATCAAGACAATCAATTAAAATGTTAAAGGTAGTCTAGCAGTTCCAAATTACAAAGAATATTACAAAACAGTTATCATCAAAATAATCTGGAACTGTCTAAGAAATAGAGTGGTGGATCAGTGGAATAGATCAGGTATGTAATACACAGTAATAAATGATCATAATAATCTGCTGCTTGATAAACCCAAAGATCCAGGCTTTTGGTGTAAGAACTCAACATTGGACAAAAATTGCTTGGAAATCTGGAAAGCAATTTAGAAGAAACTAAGCATAGACCAATATTTGACCCCATGTATCAAGGTAAGTTCAAAATGGATGAATGATTTAGACACAAAAGATGATACAAATATATTAAGAGAGGATGGGAAAATCTACCTGTCAGATATATGGATGAATTGAGAGAAATTTATTATTTTCCATTATATTAATAACCAATTAATTAATTAGGATTAAGTTTTCCCTTTATTTCCTCATTCAAGGACCAGTCCCTATAGTTCAGTCATTCTCTGAAGGACATTGTTTATAAATGAGCTTGACCAAATCCTCCAGGTACATGATCTGTGACCTTGGGTGGGGACCCATCCAAATAGAAGGTCTTACAAACAGACTACATTCTAGATGAACTCTTGACCTTAAGAAGTAATTCTATGCCCTTGCAACTCCTCTATTAGATTCTAGGGAATCACAGCTTATTAAGAAGAAAATCAAATAGAGAGGTCTTGATAAAGATGGATTCCTTTGTCCCGATTAATAGAGGGGACTAAGACTCACTATCAAACCACATGCTCAGCACCAGGAGCTGAAGACTTTTTTTACCCTACCTCTTCAGTTTAAAGTCCAACCCATCATTGATTGTTCACCAGTGAGGGTTCATTTTCACCTGTAGGGGTACCTTCTTTTCCAAAGGTATTTAAGCATTCAGGGATCTTCATGTTTTTTTTCCTTGGTTATTAAGAGAAACTACTGATTATCAATTTGTTGATTATTTGTTAGACTAATTCATAAACAGCTTATTAATTAACTTAGAAACTCACACTTTTCATTCATTTTAAGTAAGGAATTTATGATAAAGAAAAGATCTGGAGAGGATTACTAAAAGTAAAATAGATAATTTTGATTACATGAAATTAAAAAGATATTGTCCAAGGAGAAGACAAGATGGCAGAGTAGAGCGAGCACTTCCACAGTGCTCCAGTCCACACTATTTCAAAATCATGTAAAAGGGCACTCTGAACAACCTCTGGAGCTCCAGAAACCACAGAACAACACTGAGAAGCCTACCTCCTGTTGAGGAGAGCCTGGTACCCTGGAAGGGAGCAGCCAGGACAGAGCTCTGGGAGCCAAGCCCAGGACCACATGAGTGGGAGGACTCAGCCCCAAGTCAGCTGGACAAAAAGCCAACTGGAGGGAGCCCAGTACACCGGCAGCTGTGGCTTTTCTAGAATTACCAACACATAGATGCTTAGGACAAAGTGATAGGTTAGTGTCCTATGGATTTTGGGACC
Organism: Gymnobelideus leadbeateri; assembly: GCA_011680675.1. Taxonomy (NCBI): domain Eukaryota; kingdom Metazoa; phylum Chordata; class Mammalia; order Diprotodontia; family Petauridae; genus Gymnobelideus; species Gymnobelideus leadbeateri. The sequence continues at coordinate 62,859 of WOXC01006294.1, forward strand.
AGTATTTGAAGGCATGTCAGCTTCTTCCCCTGGGGGTGAGAAGCCACTGAGGAGCCACTGAACAGCTGCCATTTTATACATTCAGTTGCAGCTTCAGCTCCTGGCCTGCAGACTGTAGGGGGATCCAACAATCAGTCTTGGGGGTAATCACTCTTCATTACCCTTCTTGGATTTGGATTTCACTCTGGGAAGGAGATCTTGGGGTGTGTGACCAGCTAGCCAGAGTTTGTGGCGGCTTCATAAAGGGCACCCAACCAGTACCTCAAGCAGTTGATATTACCCCAATGTTTTGGGATAGAAGCTCCCCTTTCTGGTGGCAGAGTCCTACTGTGGCAACAAGCCCAATAGACAAGTAATTAAGTGGCAATATGCCTAGGCAAAGGAAAAAATAAACAGAAAAATTCAACATTAGATTCCTATTTGGGGGCAAAGAGGATAGAAGCATGGAATGGGAGGAGGTCTGTGAGGTCAGAAATCCTGCACCAAAAGCCCCAAATGAAAATATGAGCAAGTTACAGGCCATAGAGGACCATAAAAGTGATTTTTAAAACCAAATAAGAGAAATGGAAGAAAAATTGGGAAGAGAAATGAGAAGGATGCAGGAAAAGCATGAAATGAGTGTCAACAGCCTGATTGAGGAAAATAACAACTTAAAAATAGACTAATTCAAGTGGCAATAGAGGCTCAAAAAGGCAATGAAGAGAAGAATGCCTTAAAAAGTTGACTTTGCCAGATGGGAAAAGAATCTCAAAAGCTCACTGAGGAGATTCATTCCTTCAGAATTAGACTGGATCAAATGGAAGCTAGTGACTTTATGAGAAATCAAGATGCTGTTAAACAGATCCAAGCAATTGAAAGAGTAGAAGGCAATGTGAAATATCTCATGGGAAAAACCACTGATCTGGAAAATAGAGCCAGGAGAGAGAATTTAAAAATTATTGGACTACCTGAAAGCCATGATCAAAGAAAGAACCTAAAAATCATCCTTCAAGAAATTCTCAAGGAAAATTGCCCTGATGTTTTAGACCCAGCGGGTGAAATAGAGGTTGAAAGAATCCATTGATCACCTCCTGAAAAAGATCCCAAAAAGAAAACTCTTAGGAATATTATAGCCAGGTTCCAGAATTCTTAGATCAAGTAGAAAATACTACAAGCAGCCAGGAAGAAACAATTTCAATATTGTGGAAACACAATCAGAATAGCCCAGGACCTGGCAGCTTCTACACTGAGGTATGGAAGGGCATAGAATATGATATTCTGCAGGGTAAATGACCTGGGAATAAACCTACCCAGCAAAAGTTAATATCTTGTTTCAGGGGGAAATATGGTCATTCAGTGCAATAGAGGGCTTTCAGGCATTCTTGAGGAAAAAAAACAGAGTTGAATTGAAAATTTGACATTCAGATATGAGAAGGAAGAGATGATTGAGAAGGTAATCAGGGAAAAGAAATCAGAAGGAACTTATCAAAGTGGAACTATTTACATTCCTAATGGAAAAACAATAATTGTAACTGATGAAACCTTTCTCAGTATGAAATAGGAGAAGAATGGAATATGGGAATATAAATACATATGTGAATGTGTGTATATATGTTTAAAGGTATACATGGACAGAGGGTCCATGTCAAATTTGTTGGGATGGGATGATACTTAAGGGGTGAAGTTAGGAGGTGAGAGAGGAATGTGGCAAGAGGAGATAGGGAGAGACGGGAGAGATAGGGCATAAACTATCTCCTGCAGAAGAAGCAAGGGGAAGTGGTTGCTGGGGAAGGTAAGAGCAGGAAGGCAAAAAGAAAAAAAAAACATATTCTCATTGAATTTGACTCAGGGAGAGAATGACATACATACTAAATGGAATATGTCACCCTGCAGGAGAGTAGGGGGGAGGAGGTTAGGAGGGGGATGATGTAAGGGAGGGTATGCTGGGGGCAGAGGATGTTGGAGGCACCCACTTTTGAAGAGGGACAGGATCAAAGTAGGGAATGAACCAGGTGGGTGTTGGGATGGGTAGGAGGGAAATATAGCCAGTCTTTTACAATATATCTACTATGGTAATATTTTGCATAGTTATACATGTACAACATATACTGAATTGCCTATCTTCCCAGCAGGAGTGGGTGACAAGGGCAGAAGCGAATGGATCTGGAATTCAAAGTTTTAAAATGAAATCTTTCAAATATATATAAATATTATTATTAATACTATTTTGCATGTAATTTGGAGATACGATGTGCAGCCATTAGGACATAGAGTTTCACCTTGCCCTAAATGAAAAGTCTAAGGAGGTATGGGAGAAGATATGGGAAAGAGCATATTGGATGATGGGATATCCTGTGGGACTGCTATTCTGTGGTGGTGGGTAGGGGAAAAATGGGGGAAAATTGTAACTCAAAATATGGTGGAAATGAATGATGTAAAGCAGAAGTTAATAAAGCATTTTGGAAAAAAAGATTTTGCAAAAACTAAATCAATGCAACCAAAAAAAGAAGGAAATTTGGAAACCAGGGTGGGGAGTTTATAGTAAGTTTATCTGATAAAGGTTTCATTTCATAAATAAATTGGTCACAACTGGAAGAGAAGGAGATAATTTCCAACTCAGAATTTAAAAATATTGTCAAAATGTGTACATATAATTGTGAAAATCTAACAAAATAAATAAAAGTCATCTAAAAATAAAAAGACATAATCATCCTTGGTACCCACATTTCATATGTATCTTCAGTGCCCTCTGTCCTTCTCACTAGAGAGATGGAAGACAGAGCAAACAACTCTCCCCAGAGCCTCCATTTGCAGAGAACTCCTAGGCCAGACACAGTTTCACATTCCCCCTACATGTAGCCTTTTGGATTTGACTCCATCATGCCCTCACCATGCCCTGCCTTCCTCCTCCTTTCTTTTCAACTTTCCAGCTTTCTTTGGCATCCTGTCTTTCCCATTAGATTTTAAGTTCCTCGATGGAAGACTGTCTTCTGTATTTTTATCTCTAGTGCTTAGCACTCTACTTTGCACATAGCAGTTGCTTAACAAATGTTTATTGGCTAACTCACCCTGCTCCCTTCTCCCTGGAACCTTTGGTGTATCCAGTCAGAGCACATGCCAAATGAAAGAGTTCATTGCTTTTTGCCCAGACACATTAAATAATTCTGCAAAGCTGCCCTACCCCCCCACCAAGTCCCAGAAATTAATCCCAACAAAGATATTTAATAAAGTAACAGTTAGAATGATTGAATGTGTAAGTATAACAACCCCCCAAAAACACAGAAATTTTACTAACACTGTGTTCATCCTGGTCTAATTCATTCAAGACATATATTCAAAAGTGTCTGGCAATATGTTTATTCTAGTTAGGTACATTGGTAAAGGCATTCCATTCCATTTTCTGTATTTGGTATAAAATATTGTAAACTCTAAGTACCATAAGCCACTCAAAATTAGCCTGAAGCTCTGGGTAGGGCTGGTTTCCTAGCATGTTGTGGATTCTGGTAACACAGAGCTAACATTGGTAGTACTTATACCACCAGTACTTGGTTAATAACCTCTGAAGTTTTGTAAAAGATAGGTATGGATCTCTGCTTAGGAATAGACTGGTACACTGCCCAAATCCCATAATACATTTTAAGATTATCCTTGAGATTCCCTAGAAAGTTGATAAAGAAAAAGAGTGGCTAAAAAGAGAGATCATTTAAAAGCATATGTTGATTTCACAGTTCCCATAAATCCCTATATATTTTCCATTCTGATGAAAATGCATTTGTGTATTCCTGCAATATCCATTAATATGAGCAATCCATGATGCCTTGATATGTACAGGTATACTATTTATGTAGTATACCTTTATAGGTACACTATATTATAATATATCATCCTATATCTTTATCATAAAATTTTAAGAAGGCACTAAGTTATGATAGATTTGAACTCTTTTGTCATACTTTTGTTTGCCAAATTTCATGTAATCATCTCATTTTAAAATGTTTGAGTACTCAGTGATGTCTACCAATATTGAAGTCTGGAAAAGAAACAAAATAGTAAAAACAAATGGCCTCTTTCAAAGTCATAAAATTTTTATGTCAGTGATTTTGCTTAGTTTAGTTTTCTGTCAGCATTAATCACTCTCATGTGTTTAGGATCCAGCTGGGATAATTTCTTTGCTGAGGATTTTAAAATAAAGACAACATGGCAAAACATATAAAGCTTTTTAAAACTTTTACACATTTATTTCATCACCCTTCCCAATTTTCTTGGCTCAGTTTTTACTATGCCTCAACACCCATTGTAGGTAGTCACACATTATTCTTCACCTTCATCCTAAAGGTTTCTGTGCCTAACATTTGATATATAAACTACAATAACAAGTGCTTGTCTAATTGAATTAAATTGACATTTATTGCTGATGTCATATTTACCTTATTACTTTAGAATCTCTTTCAAATTGTTTATAATACATATTTTATTCTTTGAGATCTTATAACATAAAATTATTGCTATTATTCTTTCTGGCTTCTTTCTTTCATTTCATTTTCAATGCATTTCTTGGCATCTTTACTGCTTTTCTTCTTTCACTATAATAGAGATTAATGGACACATAGATAATAAGTCCTATCCAACTCTTTTCAGTGGAAGGGATGTAACAGAAATAAACATGCCCAAAGATGTTAAGGATGAGTACAGAGATATCAGGTGAAACAGTCGTCTACTTCTGTAATGTCAGTCCATACAAGGTTTATATTACCTGGGTTTCTAGACCTCAATGGATTTTCTACATTAAGTCTATGTGTATATGTACCTATTCCCACATACATATCACTTTATGTAAATTCACAAAAATTAGGCTTTTATAAAGAATTCTGAAAGAAATCCATATTCCCCAAAATTATGAACATTCCTTACACAAAGTAGCCACTGTTTGATAAAATGTGGTATAATGCAGACAGCATAAACAGTGGTGGAAGCTGAGAACCATCTCTAAGTCAGTTCCTGCATGTCTACAGACATTAAGTGATGCTGGGCTCAAAAATGCCCTGTGTTCTATAGTGATCCTTATACTTCCACCATGACTGGTGGCAAATGTGCTCTTGAGCAGAAAAGTGCACCACCTCATAAGTGTAAGTCAATACTAATGGAAATGAAAATAAAAATAATTAGAAGGTATGAAGGAGGACAAAAATTGTCATAGTACATGAACAGTCTTGCTGTGTCAAATGTGAACACCATATTGAAGGATCTTGCCTGGATAAAGGGCTATACAAAAGCAGTGCTTTCATGAAGTCAACTTCTCCATTAAAACAAAGCAAAGCACTATTCTAGAGATACAAAAACTAATATGTGGATAGAAGACGAGACTCAGGAGCCTATTTCTTTAAGGTTGATGACAGAGTCAAGAATCAAAATTTCTTTGAACACAAGTATTTACAATTATTTTTCTATTTGCTCTGGATCAATAACATTATGATATTTGCAATTATTGATTTGTATGATATAAAAATCATGCAGGATTTTATAATGTGAAAGTATCAGGAGAGACTGCTTCTGCAGATATAGAAGCAGCAAAGAATTTCCTGGAGTTCCTGAAAAAAAAAATAGATGAAGGTCCTCCATGGCCAAAGCAAATCTTTAATGTAGAGGAAGCTAGCCTATCTTATCCAAGAATGTCATCTCAAACCTACATCTTGCTGAAGGGGAAAGAAACTATGTCAGGGTAAAAAGCTTCAAGAAATAATTATTCTTTGTTTGGATGTAACGCATATGACATTTTCAAATTAAAATGTATACCACTCAGAAAATCCTAGAGCATTAGAAGGAATTTGCAAGGTAATAATACCTGCCATCTCCCTAACCCTAAGCTATGGATAACCCTTTAACAATGGTTTATGCACAACTTCAGTCCTAAAGTTGAAAAGATTTGTAAGACATTCCTTTAGAATCTCTACTTATTGTGGATAATACCCCAGGTCATTCTCCCCACCTGTATGATTTCAACGAAAATGTGAAAGTGCCCTGTCTTTCTCCTAACATTTTCTCACTATTGTAACCTATAGATAAGGGAGGAATTTCAAATTTCGTGGAGTATTATTCACACTCTATATTTGCCAAGCAACTGCAGGTTGAGATGCAGATAAGGACTTGATGTTAAAAGATTTCTTGAAGTCCTAAAATATTTACTATTCAATCCAGGATTTTGTTAAAGTGTGAAAAAATGTAACAATAAGAGAATATGAGGAGAGTTTGGGAAAAGCTGTTCACACAGTTCATTCTCAATTGTCATGTTCCTGGATTTGACAAAATTGAGACATTCAAAGAAGGGTTAGTAACAAGATTGTAAAACTGGCACAAGAACTGGAGCTATGAGTGGATGAGAATGATGGGGAGGAGTTGATTGAGTCTCATGGAGAAATGGGGGCCTAGCATTTTATTGAGCTACTAGCTATAAAGATTGCAGAAGAAGAAAGGAACACTTCCAGAAGAAGTCAAGCCAAAAAGGCCCACAATGAAGCTGTTGGCAGGAGCATTTATCATCATTTGAATGAATTTTTCTTTGTATTGAAAAGATGGATCCAAACAAGTTTTTTGTTTGTTTGTTTATTTGTTTGTTTTTGCTTTTTTGGAAGGGGGAGGACAGGCAATTGAGATTAAGTGACTTGCCCAAAGTCACACGGCTAATTTTTGTGTTAAGTGTCTGAGGCCATATTTGAACTCAGGTCCTCCTGACTCCAGGGCCAGTGCTCTATTCACTGCACCACCTATCCACCCACAAACAAGGTATTTTTTAAGGTTAGGTGACTAGCTGAAAATAATATCGTCTGTTTTCTATCTTGCTGTCTCTCAGTAGCTTCATAAAAAAAGTTGTGTAGCCAACCCTCAGTGACAACAGCTAGGTGCTCTGGGTGGGGAAAGGCAACATAGGGCACATGTGTTGCCTTTACTAAACAGCATTGTGCATAGTTCATCATTGCTTTTATCTTTGATTTCATAATTCTGTTTATTATCATGGTACAGTATTCAACATGTCTGCATTTTAGGACATATTATGACTTGCTCAAATGTATTAGTTTCTGTATGCCTTTGTTATATAGACTAAGTGAAATGGGTAGTTAAGGGCAAATCCACATTACATAACAATCACTTTACATAAAGGTCTGTGAAATTGTCTACTTACTGCCTACACATATACACATATATGTATATATCTGTATACATATCTGTGTTTCTGGTTATATTTCCTTCTGTATATAGAAACTTATGTTTGCTTCCGGGTTGCAAAGAACTTTCCAGAAAATCAGATACTCCTACTGACCTTGCTGATCACACTGCTTCTCAAGTGGCAAGGTGGTCACTTATTTTCCTTTTTTCTCTTGTCTACAAATCTCTAAAGTCAAGTTTTTAGAAGTGCCAACAAACTGGTGAACCTTTGGTGAACCTTTGGACTAGGTCATTTCTATAACCTAACATTTCTCTGGAAATACTCTCTGGGCAACAGCCCAGGAACTGATCAGGATACATCACAATTTAGTTACTCTCTAAGGAATGTAAATTGGTAGGTAGAGTAGGCACTTTATTCCCTTTCTCATACTTTTCAATTAAAGTCCTTTGGATTGTATTTGCAAGACTCTAAACAAATAAATTTAGCAACTTTTTCAGGTGCTGATAAGAACCCTGCCAATCCTATGTGATTCCCAATCTGCATCTAAGACATTATTGTCTTGATTTAATTTTTTTTTAGTCTGTCAGTAACTTTAATGGAGGTAGAGATACTGTGGTCCTTAAATTTGTAGACAGTCCAGAGTTGGGAAGGCTAGCTTACAAGACTGATGAACAAATAACCCTGGTGCTCTATACACAAAGCAGAAAAATAAAACACCCTAGCAAAATTGATCTACAAGTCATACAGTCATCACATCTAAATCGTTGAGTAATAAATAAAAAATTAACTAAAAACAATTAACATTAAGGATTTTTTATTTGAAAATTATCAAATATTAGCAGAGATTTAGTACTATAGAAAAATTATTTGCTAAAACAAAATTAGAGCCATGACAAGAATATAAGGCTCATTCATAAGGAAAGCTACAAGCCTATTTATTTATATTTAATAAATAGGTAATGGGGAACTATTGAAAGGTTTTTTTTTTGATAGAGTGGACATTTAGTAACGAATTTTAAGACTGAAAAACTTATGTGAAATGTAAAATATGTGAAATTTGTTATTTTTGCCAGCAAATACACCACCATTTACATATGGACATTAATATTTTTAATGAATTCAGGAAAGACAGAGTGAGAAGCAGATAAACATTCATTAATTCCTTACTGTGTGTCAGACACTATGATAAGAGCTGTCCAGGTAGCGGTTTTGAGCATATATCAGAGCATGATAAGGCCAAAGCTAGCCTATCAAAGTTCAGGGTAGTTGGAGGATCAGTGCCCAGTTTTCTGGTGAGGGGGTAAAGGTGATGTCCCAAAGGTGAAGACAGCATATAGTGGAGACAGCCAGGAAGTGCTCTGGAGAATTGAATTCACACAAGATAGGGCCAAGGCTAAAATATCCCTTAAAGATATGATTGTCTTTGAAAATAAAAGCATAAATTATTTTGCTAATTATTCTTCCTCATTAAGAAAATTTGTCCCAGCATTCAAAGCAATCTTTGAGTACCATTCCCTCTCTCTTCACTTCCAACCAGTTGTCACATCATACCTTTCTCTGTGTCTCTTTACATGCAACTTTTGCTTTTTATTTCTTTCATAAGTATCCTGCCTCAAATTCAAATTCCCTGATATCTGGGGTTGTTTTTTTTCAACATGTTCCCAATTGGTTTGCCTTCTTCTAGGCTTCCCCCACCCCATTCTCCCTAAGTATAAAAAAAACAACAAAACCAAACCAACTTATGTTTATCTAAAACTTTAAAGTTGACAGAGTGCCTTATACAAGCATCTGTTCACTTCATGTATACAACTGCCACAATAATGTCCATATAAGAAATATTTGCACATATTTCCCATCTTCAAAACATTTAATGGTAGCTTATTGTCTACTGAGTACAATTTAAGTTATTTTCATCATCCAGCTGTCCTTCAGAAAACTTACTTTCCAGTTAAACCGTATTGACTACTACTTGCCAAACATGAACCAAATTTTCTTGCCTCTGTACTCACACCCTCAAAATTCATCTTCCAAAAACTATCCATTCTTCAAGTTTATCTCAAATATTTCCTGCATAAAGTCTTTTCTAGTACCTTAGTATCCCGAGTCAGTAATAATCACTCCCTCCTCTGAACTCACATAACATTCTATGCCTCTCTTTTGAAACATGTATTCTGACTTCATTATACATATATATATATATGTATATATATATATATATATATATGTATATATAATCTCCCTACTAGGCTATAAACAGCTTGAAGTCTAAGCCTATGTTTTATTCATCTTTGTACAGAATACAGTACTTCAGACATGTTAGGTATATGATATATTGCTTGGTGAGTTACACTCCCTTTCTTATAATCATTTAATCAGGAAGTTGTGCCGCTCTGCTACAAACATTGGACTGACAACAGCTTGCTTCTTTTGTTGATGGGGATACCAAATGTTTTCCTTTTCCCTGCATCCAAAGCATTCATTTTAGTTGGTTTGTTTTACCTTGATTAATATATTTCTTTATGATGATTTTTAAAGATACAATATTCTTCCTTTATTTCCCAAGTATAAAGCAAATTATTTCAACTTTTCTTAAAAAAAAAAGTTATGATGAAAATTTGCCTGACCACTAAGGGGAACATGTGAGCAAGGCAGGGAGGCTAGGCTTCGATATTGTGAAAGTCTCATCACTATTTGGCCTATGCCCAAGAATCTAAGAAATTGTGTAAGACTGAAGACCTTGCTCTCTCCTTTTCCCTCTAGCTACCTGAAAAACATCCAGGATGTTCGCTTCCCAAAGTCTCTCTGACAGACGTAGCTTTGGTTGATTATTGGTTTATTTTGTCATAGTTTATTACCTTCTGGCTTCCTTTCCTCTCTGTTTTTTGTTGTTGCTCTTGTTTTAAATAAAAAGAAAAGAATATCGGTGTGGGGTTTGAGTTGAAGATTTGAGTTAAAAGGAAATCATTTGAAGAGATGATGAGTAAAGTCCCTTTTATAGCTTTTATTCTAGTCTATTAAATAATTGATTACCTTATATATCCACTGCCTAATATTACCCTTTAAACAAAGTCAGGGGCAGCCAGGTGGATCGGTGAATAGAGCAGCAGCCATGGAGTAAGGAGGATCTGAATTCAAATCCAGCCTCAGACACTTGATGCACTTATTAGCCGTGTGACTCTGGGCAAGTTACTTAACCCCAAATGCCCTCCAAAAAGCAAAAACAGCAACAACAACAACGAGGTCACACCTTAGTGCTAAAGAGTTGAGGCCTTCAAGTTATACCAATATATCATGTGGTTTCAACAGACTTATCACAGTTTTTAATACACATTATCAATAGCCATTCTGAAACAGATAAGTGGTCAAAGAATATGAACAAATAATTCTTAAAAAATAAATTATTAAGAACTATAGATCATTAATGATAGAAAATCACTAATAATAAAAAGAAATTAAAATCAAAATAACTCTGAGCACACCCAGTAAATTGGCAGAGATGATGAAACAGGGAAAGTAAATGTTGGAGGGAAGGCAGAAAGACACACTAATACACTCTTTGTACATATCAATCAATTTAATATATCTGGAAAGTAAATTGGAATTATTTTTTTTAAATAGAGACTAGATGGTCAGTATGCTCTTATCCACAGATTCCATAGCTAGGCAAGAAAATCAAAGACAGAAACTTCTCATATACAATAAAATATTCATAGCAAAACATTGTCCTTAGTGAGGGGAAAAGTTCTATAAACCAAGTAGGTTCTCATTGATTGGGGAATGGCTAAAGAAACTGTTTTACATAAAAAGTAATGGTATACTATTACTGAGTAATAAGTAAGAAAAACGAGAATATGGAGCTTCCATAGAAGCATGGGTAGATATACAAGTTGATACAAGGTAAAGCTAGAACAAGGAAAGTGTTATACACAATTGCATATGACCCACAACATTTCTGAGTGAGGCCCAAACCAGATTAAATTGTAATTGATTTAATGATTTATTTAATAATTAATAAAATGATTAATTTCATAATTAATAAAACAAAATGATCATATTATAATAATATTATACTTGTATGTTATATTAATGTAATATAATGAATATGAATTTTAGTAAAATAAATTAAAATAATTATTAATAAAGAAATAGGTAAACATGTGGGATTTTCTAAATCAATATGCAGTCCACAGAAATACTTAAGTAAGGTTCAGTGGCTCCTATTTCTATTTTAGCTTGATGCCACTGGTCTGTTATTGAGAAGTTAACATCAAGTGATTTGCCCGGAATCCCACAAAAGTGGAACTTGAACCCAAGGTCCTCTTAGCTCCATGGCAAAACCTCTATCCTCTATCCCATGACTACCTCTATGCAAAATGTTTACAGAATAAATATAAAGAAATTTGCATGACAAGCCAAGTTAGTAAAAATTTGCTAAGAGTCTGCTATGTGCCAAGTGTTGAAATTAATAGCATAAGGTCAAGCATTATGTAGGAGGTTGCACTTTGAAGGTGTTTTGAGGTCTTAGGAGATGAAAGGGAGGAAGGCAGGTATTCCAAGCATGTGTAGAAACTCAAAGATAGGAAAATGAAATGCCACTTGTAAGGAATAGAAAGAAGGTCAGTTTGGATAGACAGAAGAGTTGTGAAAGGGCATAATATATATTTTGAAGGAATCTGAGTGCTAAACAGAAGACTTTGTATTTGATTCCAGATGTAAAGGCATCCCACTGGTGTTATTGAGAAGAAGAGTGACTTATGCTTTAAGAATACTGCTTTAGCAATTCTGTGGAGTATGTATTAGGGAAAGGAGGAACCTGATGCACAGAAGTCAATGAGGAAACTATTTCAATAATGCAGGTGAGAGGTAGCAAGGGTCTAAATTAGTATGGCAACCATGGGAAGAAAAAGTTTCAATGTGAAAGTCATAGTTCATATATATATATATATATATATATATTCAAGGTGAACACAGTCACCAGCTGCAGTAGCACCCCTGACCCAACTACAGGACTGAATGTGACTCACACCTCACTTCTAAGTCGCACTACCTTTGGTCTACCTGACTCGGGTCTCAATGTCCCAGTTATTTTATCCTCCCTACAAGATAGCACAACGCTACTTTTCTATGAGATTAGGCCCCTACACACAAACTTGAACTATTTATTCATCTGCCACTATCAAGGGAACTCTCTCAATCCACTGAAGATCTACCTGAATTCCTCTTTCAGAGGTTTGGGCACCCCCACACTGACCTTTTCTCTCCCTATGGCCAAGAAAGTCAGTGTGTTCTAGTGGATAGAGAATTTGATTCAAAACCAAAAAATATGGCTTCTCATACTATCTCTGACATATAATGGTTTATGACCTTGTACAAGGCACAAAAACTTTTGGTGTTCTAAGCAAGCTACAGGCCAGCCTGCATTGGGGGAAGGATGGTCTTCACCTGGGGAACTCAATTCAATTCAATTAACATTTATTAAGTATCTACTATGTGCCAGGCACTCTGCTAAATGCTAGGTAAATAAATAAGAAAAAGGATGTCAGACCCTGTGCTCAAAGAATTTATAATCTAATATGGAAAAGGAAGTTTAAAAGGGGGTGACACCTGGGCGTACCCAATTCAGGGATATGATGTTTGTGGAAGCAAAACCGAGCAGAGCCCATGCTGGAAAATTAAGTCTTACCTAGAAAATTCTGAGCACTCTAAAGGAAGGCTTTGAGAAGAGGTTACTGCTTATTGACCTCCAACCCTGCAATCAGGGGGGAAAGACAACTGAGGATGATGACCTGAAGCTGAGTCAAACTGCACAGTGATGAGATCTATGGAATTGAAACCAAGCAGAGGGGCTGATGGAAAATGAAAAGCTCCCAGTAACCCTAATTATACTGGATCTCTGATTCCTTAGAGGACAAATCCTTTTTCCTCTACCGCAACTTTCCCTCATTCATATTCATATAATCCCTTCTCCCCCAAAGACCTTCACTAGCTCTTCCCTATCCTTCTACTATGACGTCTAGAATATCCGATCCATAATTAACACACTGCTTTGCTCTTAAAACTTTTCCTTTCTCACTCCTTTCATTTTCTGGCACTTTGAGAAAATTATTATTCTAGAAAATCCAAATTCTTCTCCCGGTCATCATTCCCTTAAAAGTGTTATCTCCTCCTATTAAAATATAAACTTCTATTAGAATGTAAGAATAGATGGTATAACTTTTTAAATGTGTATCTCACATTCCTAACATGGTGGCAAGCACATAGGAGGTGACTAAAGGCTTTTTCATTCGTCCATATATTTTGCCAAAGAAACTGCCCAATTGCTATTTGAAAAGTACCTAAGAAGCCCATTTAATGCTCCCAAGATTCTAATTGCCTTAGTATTCAAATACATCTAAACCAGTACAAAAGCTAAGGAAAGTTAAAATAGAAACCTAAGAAAACTGACAAGGTTATTATCCTCCACTGTCCCCACCTATATATTAGTATCCCTATAAGCAGCAAAATACTCCTGGGTTTGGGGCTCTATTTCAGTTTTTAAAAAAAAGAAAAGAAAAAATCAACAACCTCAACAACAAAAAAAACCCTCTATCTCTCTATTTACATGGAGCTTCACAGTTTAAAAATCACTTTCCCTTCATTCTCCTTTGAGACTCACATCAATCCCATACAAATCATAATAGAGGTTTTATTTTTAGGTATTTGGATGTGTGTATGAAAGTGAAAGTTCAGAGAGTTTAAGTGTTTCCTTTGGGTGTTACAATTTATAAGGTTCAAAACAAAGACTAGAATCCAAATCCTCGGCTACCTAGACGAGTGTTCTTTCTACTGATCCATTCTATCTATCCATTATTGCTCTAGCCATTTACAAAATAAAACATTGAATAGTTTGTCACTTCACCAGAGCTCCTCCTTATTATTATTACTTAGGCACTGTTTATATTTATCTCTCTCTGTTGAGTAAAAGCCCTCATGTTTATGAAACAGTTGCTGAAATTTTCTAAAATTCTGTGAGCTTTTGTTAAACCTCTAGATAAAAAACAAACATTATCTGTAGTCAATATTTCTAAGGAATCTATGCAATTTAAATAGATATTGCTTATATTTGATAAGCCTACCTATGATTATAATTGTGAAATGTGGTGCTAACGTTTTGTGTGTTTCACAGATTCAGTGGACAATTGGTAGCAGAGCATATAAGACTACTAGTTATCAGTCTCAGACATTAGATATTCAGAAAATTTACCTGAATAAATCACTTATCTGTATCCATTTTTCAGTTCTAAGTTGGAGCTAATTATAGTACATATCTTGCAGGGTGTTTTTGTTTTTGTTTTGTTTTGTTTTGTTTTGTTTTGTCTTGTGAAGATCAGATGAGATGTTGTAAAAACTGCCTAGCAAAATGCCTAACAAAGAGAAGGTACTATATAAATGCTTATTTCCTTCCCCATGGACCCTTTTGGGGAAAAAGTAAAGCCAAAGGACTCTTTCTAAGAATAATGCTTTTAAATGCATAAAAATAAAGAGGAAGCCAATTATTCTAAAATGTAATAATTAAAATGATTATTATTAAAAACACACCCCAATGAGGCAGCTAGGTGGCACATTTTCCTCTTCTTTAAAGTGGGAGTAATTACTCATAAGCAAATCCTTCTCTCTAGTCACCTTCATTTCAATTCTTTCTCACATTCACCTGCACTGTGGCCATAGTCCCCTGATAATACCATTTGTACTTCATAATATTTTTCAGAGTTTCAAATGAGAAAATATGTCTAAAGCCAGTTTCAACCCTTAAAGTGCTATATAAATGTCAGTTATCAGGCTCCATTGAATCATAGAGTTAGATTCCCCTATGTAGTCAGTTTTAAAAAGAGCAGAAACTTTTTTTCAGAAATATTGTACATTATCACATACTGAGAAACTTTATACTATTACATCTTTCTTTTTTATTAAACAAATGCTTTATTAACTTTGGGTTTACATCATTCATTTCCACCAGATTTTGAGTTACAATTTTCCCCCATTTTTCCCTGCCCACCACCCCAGAATAGCAGTCCCACTAGATATCCTCTCATCCAATATGCTCTCTCTCCTATCTTCTCCCATACCCCTTTCGACTTTGCCATTAGGGCAAGGTGAATCTCTGAGCCCAAATGCCTGGACATCTTATGAAACATTTAATTTTAAAACTTCAATTTTCAGATCCATTCCCTTCCTCCCTTGCCACCCACACCCTCTGAGTAGATAAGCAATTCTGTATGTGTTGTACATGTATAGCTATGCAAAACATTACCATAGTAGATATATTGTAAAAGACTGCTTATATTTCCCTCCCACCCATCTCACCTCTCACCTGGTTCATTCCCTACTTTGATCCTGTCCCTCTTCAAAAGTGGGTATTTCCAACCTCCCCTCCCCCTGGAATGCCCTCCCATCCATCATCCCCCCTCTCATCCCCCTTTCCCCTACACTCCTGCAGGGTGAGATATCCCATTTAGTATGTATGTGATTCTCTCCTTGAGCCAACTTCAATGAGTATATGGTTTTGCCTTTTTGCCTTCTTGGTCTTCCCCTCCCCTGCAACTACTTCCCCTTGCCTCTTCTACATGAGATAGTTTACCCTACCCTGTCTCTCCCCATATCCTCTTGCCACTTTCCTCTCTCACCTCTTAACTTCACCCCTTAAGTATCATCCCTTCCCATCAAATTCAACATGTCCCCTCTATCCATGTAAACCTGAAAACATATTTACACACATTCACATACGTAATCATATGATCATATACCCTTCTTCAATTATTTTCATAATGAGAAATGTTTCATCAGACACAGATCATCAGACACCGATCCCTCAGTGTAGAAGCTGCCAGGTCCTGTGCTATTCTGATTGTGTTTCCACAATATTGAAATTGTTTCTTCCTGGCTGCTTGTAGTATTTTCTCCTTGATCTGGCAGTTCTGGAACCTGGCTATAATATTCCTAGGAGTTTTCTTTTTGGGATCTTTTTCAGTGGATTCTTTCAACCTCTATTACCCCCTTGGTCTAAAACATAAGGGCAATTTTCCTTGAGAATTTCTTTAAGAATGATTTCTAGGTTCTTTCTTTGATCATGGATTTCAGGTAGTCCAATAATTTTTAAGTTATCTCTCCTGGATCTATTTTCCAGGTCAGTGGTTTTTCCCATGAGATATTTCACATTGCCTTTTATTCTTTCATTTGTTTGGATCTGCTTAACAGCATCTTGATTTCTCATAAAGTCACTAGCTTCCATTTGCTCCAGTCTAACTCTGAAGGAATGAATCTCCTCAGTGAGCTTTTTAGATTCTTTATCCATCTAGCAAATTCAACTTTTTAAGGCATTCTTCTCCTCATTGCCTTTCTGAGCCTCTTTTGCCATTTGAGTTAGTCTATTTTTAAGGTGTTATTTTCATCAGTCAGGCTGTTGACTGTTATTTCATATTTTTCTTGCATCTTTGTCATTTCTCTTCACAATTCCCCCCACTTCTCTTATCTGCTTCTTAAGGTCCTCTATGGCCTGTAGCCAGCTTGTATTTTCATTTGGCACTTTTGGTGCAGGTGTTCTGACCTCACACTCCTCCTCCATGCTTTGATTCTCTTTGCCCCCAAAATAGGAGTATAATGTTGAATTTTTCTGTTTATTTTGTTTCTTTTTCCTAGGCATGTTGACACTTAATTACTTGATTTTTGGGCTTCTCGCCACAGTAGGACTCTTCCACCAGACAGGAGAGCTTCTGTCCCAAACTTGGGGTCTTCACAACTTCCGTAGGTTCGGTGGCCTCTGTAAAGCCTCTACCTGCTCTGGCAAATTGGATACCCACCCCAAACCTCCCCCCCCAGACCACAATCCAGATCCATGCAGTTTAAAGCAAGAGCAATTACCCCCAAACTGATTGATGGATCTCCCTACAGTTTGAAGACCAGGAGCTAGAGCCGACACTGACACTGCGAAATGGCTTCCTTGCCAAGTTTCTTCAGCAGCTTTGTGCCCCCAGGGGAGACAGCCAAACATTTCCCAAATTCTGGTCCCAAAGTCCATAGGGCACTAACTTCTCACTTTGTCCTAGGCATATCTACGCTGATAGTTCTGGAATTGCCACAGCTGCTGTTGTTCTGGGGTGCCTCCAGCCAGCTGCAGGCCCAGCCACCCTAGGGCTAAAACTCTGGCTCACAGGGGGCCTGGGCTCAGCTCCCAGAGCGCTGGGCTGTCGGTTCCCAGCCAGCTGTGCTGCCTGCTCTAAGAGAGCTGTGCTCACCGCTCCCTGCAGGGCTGCTGGGCTTTCTCAGTGGGAGGTTAGCTTCTCTGTGTAGTTCGGTGGGCTTTCTCAGTGGGAGGTTAGCTTCTCTGTGTAGTTCTGGGGCTCCAGAAGTTTTCAGAGTCCCCTTTTACATTGTTTGGAAGTTGTGTGGGGCAGAGCACCTTGGAAGTGCTCTTTCTACTTCGCCATCTTGGCTCCACCCCCCTGTTATATCTTTCAAGATCAGACTACATCCCTTTTATCATATATATCTGACAACATGTTTGGCTAGGGGGTTTTGGAGGAGATAGGAAAGAATGGAGAAGAGAAATAAAATAACTGGGGTTTTTTCAAAGAATAGAACTTCAAGATGGAAATTAATCCAAATCTTCATTCAGTGAGGTGAGCAAGAATGCTGCTAAGGAACAGAATGGGACTCTGCAAGACAGCTATTTTTGCACAGTAGCATTCTAACTCTAATTGCATTGACAGAAATGAGCTTTGAATTGTTGACCAAAAAAAAAAAAAAAAAACAAAGAAGCAAATGGGAGATGGCTCAAAAGCTTTTAGGCTTCTTGTGTTCTTAATGTTTCATACAGTATTCAATCCATTTTATAGTGTTTCACTCTCAGTTGCAACTGGTACCTATAAAGAAAACTATTTTTATCTCCAAAGGGCTGTTCATTCTGTTTATTCAATATTTGAAATATATTAGCTAATACTTCACCTCATGAATGTGATGGTTATGTGCCTCCTCACTCTCCCTTATCAACCCTTTATCTCACAGCAGATCTCACCCCTTATCCAAAGATATAATGTCCATTTTTGGAGGGGGAAGATGAGTCAATTGGATCAAGTTACTTGCTCAAGGTCACACAGCTAGTAAGTGTTAAGTTTTTGAGGCCAGATTTGAACTCAGGTCCTCCTGACTTCAGGGCCTGTGCTCTATTTACTCTGCCACCTAGCTGACCCTGTTACAATGTCTTAATTGCCAAATCTGATGGATATTTTTTCAGCTGTCATCCTTCTTGACCTCCCCCTATATTCCTGGATCCTTTCTCTTCTGTAGATTTCTATGATAATCCTCTCTCCCAGTTCTTCTCATAACTATCCAACCACTACTTTTTTCAGACGCATATTTTACCATTCATCTACGGTAGTTCCCTAAAGCTCTTTTCTGTTTTTGTTTTTTTTTTTGTCAAACTTTGTCCTTACTCTTCAAGTGTGACTTTGCCACTTGGTGGCCTCATCAACTCTCCTGAGGTTAATTCTCATCTCTAGGCTTATGACTCACACACAACCTGTCCAGTCCCTCTCTCTGCTCTGATATTCAGTTTGACATCACCAACTGCCTAATAGATTTAATGTCCTAGGGATATCTCAAATTTAACATGTCTAAAACATAATCATCACCCCAAAACCCTTCCTTTTTCCAAACTTCATCATTTCTGTTGAAGGCATCTCAATATTTCCAGTCTTCAAGGTTCCTGACCTTGATAATATTCTTGACTTCTCAGTCTAATAGTTCTATGTGCCAGGCACTCTGCTGTTGTTCATCCTTCATTTTTGAAGGGATCCAATAACATCACAGGTGATGTCTTGATTTGTGCATGAATTGGATTTCAGTGTTGTGAGGCATAGCTACACAAAGTCACTCTTTGTACCTGAGTCATCAAAGTTTAGTTGGTAGGACAAAATTTAAGACTACTGGTCATGGCCCAGGATACAGTGAATCTTCATGTCTTCAATGTCTGACCAGGCTCTAAGTGTTCCATAGAATCTGCTTCAGTGCTCTTCCTGGTTATTGAAAGAAAATATTCTTATCCACCCATTCTGCTGGGGAAGGTCTTCACATGCTTGTGGTAGACATCCCCCTAATTGGTCTGAGGCATTTTGGTTAGCTTTAACCTGGTTTTGCACTTTTGTTAAAATGGTTTTACCAAGGTATAACCACTGCATGTACTACAACTTCTTGAAACCCCATGTGAGAATTGGGTGGCAAGTGGACACCATAAATATATGAGCCCTGAAAAGGGCACCAGAGCTGCCAGTCCTCCTAAATACCCCATAAACCCCAGCAGCTGAAGTGTTTTAAAATTTTGTCATTTGATCCTCATAACAATCTGTAAGTTAGCTGATCCTTGACTTTATAAATTGAACCACCTATCAAATATTGTCTTTTCTAATTGAGCAGCTTCTCTTGAATACTCACACACTTCACCCCTTCACTGGCTCTCATATGTATTCTTGCAACCATCCCCTAGTTGGTATCCCTTCTTCAAGTCTCTCTCCCTTCAAATCCATGATCCAGACAGTTGCCCAGTTGCCAAAGTGACTTTCCTTAAGCCAAGATCTGATCATGTCACTCCTCTACTCAATAAATTCCAGTTCCTGTCACTTTAGGAAAATGTGTAAAAGTCTCTGTCTTTTACCATCCTAATCTACTTAGCCCCATCCTAGCTTTTCAGTCTCCTGCATTAATCCCCTTTTTGCTTTCATTCCACAATCAAGGTAAGCAAGTCTCCTCTTTGTTTCTCAGCCATGACACTACATTTTCCATCTCCATGTCTTTGTAACTGCTGTTCCTCATGTCTGGACTAAGATTCCTCCTGCCCTCCCCACAAGAACCCCCAGACTTCTGCCCATAGAATCCCTCACTTCCTTTAAGATGCAACTTAAGCATCATCTTCTACATGAAACCTTTCCTGATCCCATCATTTGCTAGTGTGCTTCCTCCCTAACTACCTTGTATTTAATGACCTTGGATTAATTCTGAACATGTTTATTCAGCATATAATCACATCTGCACAAATTGTGTCCTCTGATAGTAAGTTCTTCAAGGAGAATAATTCTCTCATTCTTTATATGTATATGTTCAGCACAGTGTTTTTATTTAAAGAATGTTTGTTGATTGATTAATTGATTGATTTAAAACATAATTATAGCTCTGCAATCAGTGAATATTCTCAAATGTCATTTTATTTTCGATTTTAAATTTTAAATTATTTTTAAAACAACTCAAAAGAGCTTAATGCTTTCTGATCATTCAAGGTGATGTGAAAGTTTCTGAGGATTTATATCATGTTTAAAAAGATGATATTACATGAAATGACTGCCAAACCATTTTTTAAAAAGCAAATTATGTCCTTACATTCTTTTATCAAGAAGGTTTTTATTGAAAGCCTTCACTGGACTGTCAAGACTTTTTGCCATCTGTAAAGACAAATGATATTTTATGTGACAATACATATACCCATGCTTGGTGTTTCTTTGAAATGAGTGATTTTTCAAAAAAAAAATAATTCCATGACATGGAAAAAGAGACATATAATCTCCTATACTTCATGCCCACTGCCCACCCTGTGCATGACTTCATTTATTGAGTAATATTTTAAAACCAACTATTTCAAAAGGAATGTTAACATATTATGTAATGCTATAAGCAAAAGGCTACCAAGATAAGCAGAAAATACTGTTCTATAATTAACTTTATGTTTAAATCTTGATTTTCCAGTAACATCACAGAATCTTAGCATTTCCTTGTCATGCTTGGGTACATGTCCTGAATAGGCAGTAAAGATTCACAATGTAAGATAACAGACACATCTGATAATAAATAACTTTGAAACTTCTTACATGTCAGCATTTGCTTTGGGAGACTCAATGCTCAGGGAAAACAAATTAAATTGATTTTCTGTGTGCAAATATTAAAATATGTATTTCCAAAAATAAATGACATATTTTAAACATTTTACATGGCAAAATAATACTAAACCTTCTTTTTCATGTAATCAAAATATCGTGTGCTTAGAATGATGTGGTTTATTATTATTAAGGTCAAGGAGACACTGAGGCAAAATTCTAGTTTTTCAAGAAAATATTTTATTTTCACTCACTTTTGGAAGAGAAACTTGATGAAAGTCTGTTTTTTGTTTTGTAACCCTTCATTCCTCCTTGATCACAGATTAAACTCAGGGAATCCAGGTCCTGCCAAATCCCACTCTGTCAATCAGAAAATAGAAGTACACCTAGAAGGATCTTGTGGAGTCACACATTTCAAAAGATCAATGTTTTGAATTCTCTCTGATACTCTTAAAAGGATAAAAGGTTGAAATCCTTTGATGCTTAAGTTCATAGGGTCATTGTGATGACAAAGGAACTTTTTATTATATTCTACCAAACCTTGGTTCTCTCCTGTGAATGCCACATTTCCTGGTAACCTTCTATCCTAGTGACTTTTCCCCCACTCATTTCTTTGAGTTGATTGTGGTTTTTGCTTCCCATTATTGTTTTCTGAACTTTTTCTTTTAAATTACCATCACTCAGTAACACCATTCATCTATTTGACAAACATTTGTGAAGTGTCTTATATTCTTTTGGTATTATGTGAGGTTATAGTGATGCAGAGATAAAAAGTGAAATACTCCCTGTCCTAGGGAATTGGAAGAAATGGCTTCATAAAAATTGTATATAAAATATACAGAAAATAACTTCTAGAGGAAGGCAATGTCACTTTGGGCTATCAAGATGGGCTTCCTTTAGGATTCAATTGAGTTAAACTTTGTAACGAAAACTAGGGTTCCTAAGAAACAGAAGAGAGAAAGAGTACCTTGTAGTGACCTGTGCAAATGACCTAAAATATCCTGTAAAGGAAAGAGCAAGTAAAACAGTCTGACTGGATGATGAAGTATGAAAGGAAAATAATGTCCATGGAAAGGTATTTTACTAAGATTCTGGCAAGTGCCTAGAATGCCTCAGATAATAACAACTTACAGAATGTCTAGGCATGCTTCACACCTGTTTCTCTAATGAGGCTGTTTCTCCAAGGCACTTATTTTGCACATCATCTTGATTCTCTTGGAGGCTATTGTCATTCGTCCTTCATTTCTGAAAAACACCAATGACATCATGGGAATTTATGTGAGGTAGAGTAGTACTAAGTCATCAGACTCACTCTTCCTGGAATCAAAGAAGTCCAGTGGTAAGACAAAAGTCAAGACTCCTGGTGATGGCCTGGGATAGGCAGTGGATAATTTTCACATCTTCAATGTTTGACCAAGTTCTCAAAGCTCCACACTTGCTTCAGTCTCATTCATAGCCATTGAAACAAATTGTTCTCATCTACGTATTCTGCAGAGGATAGTCTTGGCATGTTTGGGGTAAATGTCCCTCTAAATCACCAATATATTTGAGGATTGTTGGTTAATCCCAATGTGATTTACAATATCTACCAAGACAGTTTTACCAGGGTGTGGCCTGTGCACAAAGTACAGCTTCATGAAACCATACTTGAGAGTTGGGTGGCAGGTGAATATCAAAGGCGAATAAGCAACACTGAAAAGGATTTGGCAAGCCCTTATTCCAAATGTGCTAGTCTTCCTTGAACACCCATCACTTCTTAGAAGCAGCTCCCTAGTGTCCTCCTTCCTCTTAGAAGTTTCTTTATAGGACTTTTGTGACTTCTGGAGCCAAGATTGTGGAGTAAGCAGTAAATTGTTGTAGCTCTCCCATATTAACCCCCAAATAATCATAAAATAGTGCCTCAGAAAATATCCTGGAGAGACAGAGCCAGCAGAAAGATAGGGTGTTTTTTACCCTGTTTTTTACCCTGGGAGACTTGGAGAATCAGCAAGAATGATCCCTATCACTCTAGTAAAAGGGGAGTACAATCTCAGACAGAGATTGTACTCCAAATAGGCCATCATCAAGTCCCACCTGAGTAAATCAACAAGAGATTCTGAGCCCCAGTGTGGTGGAGTAGACAAATGCCAACACCAAGACTCACCATGCACCTTAGCATAGCTGAGGGAACTGAAAGACTCTAGCTCTGAGAATAACCACATGCTTTATCATAGTCTCAGGAAGGCAGGTGTCTTCCTGTGGTAGCCAGGCCTTCCTGGGCTTTAGCACAGCCCGGGGCAAACAGGCATCCACCAGGATCCAAACCTCCCCGTGCTTCAACATAACTTTGAGGAAATGCAGAAAAGCGTTACCTGGTCAGCACATACTAAACACCATTACTAAGATCACAGCTTAGCACCAGGTAAGCTGCCAGACCCCTACACATTCCAGGCACCAATACCTGAAGCCCCATTGTGCAAAACAAGCAAACAGAACCATGGCCCATAGTAAAAGAAGCTTAGGATAGTGCCCCTGTACTGTAGTAGGAGAACTCAACTTTAAAAGCCTCAAAACAGGAGAAATAAAGATGAACAAGAATCAAAAATGAACATTGATCATAAAAAAGTATTATCATAACGGGAAAGCTCAAAACAAACTCTTAGGAGAACCATGTTGTCAGTATAACTACATCTGAAGCCTCAAAATGAAATATGAATTGGTCTCAAGCCTAAAAATCCTTCCTGGAAGAGATCAAGAAGGATTTTAAAAGTCAAATAAAAGAAGTAGAAGAAAAATTGAGAAAAGAAAAAAGTCAACAACTTAGCAATGGAAGGGCAAAAATTGACTGAAGAA
The DNA here is from genome assembly GCA_011680675.1 of Gymnobelideus leadbeateri. Taxonomy (NCBI): domain Eukaryota; kingdom Metazoa; phylum Chordata; class Mammalia; order Diprotodontia; family Petauridae; genus Gymnobelideus; species Gymnobelideus leadbeateri. The sequence goes on from WOXC01006294.1 coordinate 86,727, forward strand.
AATAATTGCTTAAAAAATAGAATTGACCAAATAGAAAATAAAACACTGAAGAAAACAACTCCTTAAAAAGTAGAATTGGTCAAATGAAAAAGGAGGTACAAAAGATAACTGATGAAAATAACTCCTTAAAAATCAGAATTGGGGAAGTGGAAGCTAATGTCTCTGAGGCAGCAAGATTTACTCAAACAAAGTGAAAAGAAAGAAAAAAATAGAACATGTAAACTCCCTCATTGGGAAAACCACTGCTCTGAAAATAGATACAGAAGAGATAATTTTAAAATTATTGAACTAACTTAAATCCATATCAAAAAAGAGCCTGCACAGCTCCTCAGGTAAAATACAGACCCATAAATGTACAGGTAAAAACCAACAGCATTATTACAGCAATTAGAAAAAGTTTGCAACGCAAGTAAAATTAATCTGACCAGAAGCAAAGACTCACCCTTTCTATGCAGACACAGATATGGAGAAGAGAAGCCTTCCAGGCAGGAAACTATTTCAAGATGCATGATGTCTGACAGTAGAGAAGACAAACAACTATGCATTTAAGAGAAAACCATCCATGGCAATTGAGAGTCATGTTGTGGAGATGAGAAGTTTTAGGTAGTTCAGCTAATGGACTTGTCCAGCAGAGATAATGTATGGATGGTGGGAAGTAGATGGAAAGAATTGCCACTGCATGAATTGCTTTGTCCACATGTTCCATTTGTGAACCTATCTATGAGTGAGCTCTAAGTTTGCTCATACTCTTCCTATGTGTATTTCTGCGAAAGTATACCCCAGGTTTGTGGGTAGAATGTTTTATAATTATTTTTCTTACCATGCCACCTTTGTAAATTTTGATTTGCACAATCTGTGTCCATTGGTAATTATAACAAAAAAAATCCTACTGGTGAGGACCTATATGACCCACAGACTACCCCTTAACCTTTGAAAATAACCACCCTTTTGAGTATTCTACCTGCATACTTGTGAGTGCCAAGCGGTAGTTCAAAAGGAAATCCTACATTTATACGTGTATGTATAATATCCCCTGCAAGCTCCTTGTACTCAAGCACTGGCTTTACTCTTTACTTTTTTCTTAAAGCCAACATCTAGCACAGGGTGTGGTCACATAATAGGTGTTTAATATATGCTTTCTGAAAGACTGATTCTTTGATGAAACACAGTGAAAGCACTGAGAAGAATTTTTCCTTAGGTAGGTCAAGACTCCCTTAATTCAAAATTACTTCCTTGGATAAGAGGAAAACAATAATACTATTTCTAAGATATAGCATAAATCAGAGCCTAGAAGGGAAAATATTACATTCAATTTCAAGAAGGTAGATCTGATCAGGCTTGAATCTAAGTGTCTTATACATTATTTGATCAGAGATACTAATCTCCATCTGAAGACATGAATCACCTGGTTTTTTACCTTACTTCAATCTTTTTTCCACCTGATCAACAGTAGAAAACCATCTAGAACAATGTAAAAAACATAGTAGGAATTTAATAAATACTTTGATCAAAGAAAATAATTTTTATTATGGAGAAAACATAAATTACATATATTTAAAATACATTTGTAAATATTTAAATAAAAATAAGTTATGAGTAAGTACATGGTACTTGGTTCTTTGAAAAGTATCCCCCGCCCCCATAATTATCACCCATGGAAAGTTCTGAGCCAGTGATGATGATAATGAGGAGGAGGAGGATAAAAAATGGATCACACCATAAAAAGTATACAAATAAAATATGTATAATTGTAAAGAATTACAAGGTCCATCACTTCTGAGAAAGCTTTAAAGAATTACTAGTTCTCATCAAAAAGATGAAAGAGGATTGATAGATATTCTCAAATGATATAATAAATAGGTTAAACTCACCAAAATACTTTTGGTAAATAAGCAGATATCATATCACATCGATAAACAATAGTGAAGGCTGACAACAGGGACATTCCATTGGATCTCCTGATTACACATGAAAATGATTTATTACCAGATGAAACAACAAAGATCTGACAGTGAATTCAAAAGGCCCTTCTTGGATTATATTCACACGAATTTAACAAACAACATGTCGACAAAGTGGAAAACAAATGGCTAAGTCATTTACTTTAGCTTACAGTAAAGGAGGGATTCAAATTGACAAATCAAGACCAGCTCATCACCACTAGAAAGTACATATGAGTTATTTTTTAACAAATCCACAATTATTTGATAATACAGATTATTTAAGACAAGGGAAGAATCTGTTTAACACATCACTGTAGACTTTGTGGCAAGGATTGTATATTTACCTTTCATACACAAACAGAAAAAAATCCCTTTAATATTTATATAGATTTCAAATTGTGCTTGAGAATTCAATAAATAAATCTTACTGGCCCCCGACCATTATCACAAGCAGAGCTATATCTGCAAATAGCCAGGCATAATATTGATTCATAAAATCTAGAATAATTTTAAAGAAATGTTTCCATAACAAACATTTATAATCTACAAATATTGTGCAACAAGATTTTTAAAATCTAATATTGGAGTTGGGAACCAAGATGGCAGAGGAATAGTTGGCACTTTAGTGGGCTCTTCTCTATAGATTCTCACAAGCACATCTCAAAAATGCACCAAACCAAATCCTAAGGAGGAAATCTAGAAAAGGTTATAGTGTCTAGCCTTACTCAGCATAGGATGACAGAGAAGGATGTGGACACTGAGGATAGGTCAGGCCAAGAACACCTCTGTGCTGAGCCCCTTAGGGAGACTGTGCATCATGGCAAAGAAGATTTTCCAAACCCTGATTAGGTTAACACTAGACCCACACTGAATGCAGGTGCAAACTAGCAGCTTTCTTGCCCACTATAATTTTCATTTCTCTTTCATTATTTTTTTTTCTTCAAATACTCATATCCTACTTATTAAAAAATAAAAAAAACAAAAACAAACCTAAAATAAAAACTCCAAAATGTCCTAAAAATCCCGACAAAACAATACCTCTTGCTTTTTCTCATCTGGGGATTCTAATTGAGTTTGTGTTTTCCTCCCCAGGATTGCTTGGAGATGTATTTGATTCTCTTCTGTATTTGTGTTTTGCATGCCCATGCCGCTATAATAGCTCATTTATTGTGGGGTTCTTTTTTGTTTGTCATATTTCTGTTTGTCCTATTTCTTGATTCTGAGATTTAATGTTAGGGATGAACTCTGATTCTTCTGGAGGTAAGGTCTGGGTTGAACCTGTTGCTGCTTTTTTAAGATATTGAGAGTTGTATTTTCAGTTGACTGATAAGGACAGAGCCTGGCAGCATTATACCTTTTTGCTGACCCACAACCCAGGTAAAAAACTTGCAGAGCTCATATCAGGGGGACAGCTAATGGATTTTGCCTTGCATTAGACATATTTGGGGGCACTGAAAGTGTGTAGGTACCAATCTGTCCCCAAGATCCTGGAAATGGAATTAACAACTTGGTATAAGAAGTAGAAAGCCTTTCTTAAAGCCACAAATCTAGTAAGTGTCAGTGTCATGATTTCTGACTCTAAATATATTGCTCCTTTCATTGTGAACATACAATAGGTTTAGATGTTTCTGGGCCCAGAAAAAAGGATGCTGAATTGAGATTCAGAAGGCCAATTTTTTTCTCATAACTTCACTTGCTTTTTCTATATCTTACTCCATTGTTTTTTACTTTTCACCTTCCAACAAAGTGCTCACATACTGTTACCCTGTTCTTTCTACACAATAAGGAGTATGTGTCATGGCCAATAAATGCTTATTATATTGATTTGATAGTAGGTTACAATAGTAAAAAAATTGGAAACAAATTAGATGCCCATAAATTGGGTAATGGCTAATCGAGTATATAATATGCATGTAATGGGATATTACTATGCTATAAAAAGGAAGAAGGTGATGGATATAGAGGCCCCTAGAAAAATCTACATAATCTGAAGGAGTTAAGTAAACAGAGCCAACAAAGCAATATACATGATTACAACTGTAAATGGAAAGAACAATCACACACATGCAAAAATATATAAAACTGAATATTGCAAAATTATGAAGAACAAGCATGACTTGAAAGAAGAGATATGAAAAGATCTCACCCGTTTGCAGAAGGGGAAGGTGCAAAAGTGTTGTGTGTTGGATTTCATGCATGGTGTGCTTTGGAGTACACAAGGTGTCCAGGGAGGACTAGCACCTCAGGTGTAAGGGATTGCCAAGTCCTTTTCAGGGTTGCTCATCCAACCTTGGTATCTATTTGCCACTTAAATCCACCTGTATTTCAAGAAGCTGTAGCCTGCACAATGGTCACACCCCAGCAAATCTGTCTCAGCAGACAGTCTAAACCATATTGAGGGTAACTGACCAACCTTAAACCTGTCAGTGAATTTGGAGGATGTCTACACCAAGTATACAAAGATTTCTCCCAGTGGAATAGGTGGATGAGAACAATTTATTCCAATGGCCGTGAAGACTGATGAAGCACGTGCTGTGGAACATTTACAGTTTGGTCGGACATCGGACACCAATGTGATTCACTGCATCTTGGACCATCAGAAGTCATCTAGACTTCGGTCTTGCAACTGGACTTCAACTACTCTGGGATTATGAGGCTTATGACTTTGTGCAGCTCTGCCTCACTTGAATCTAATTCATACTTAGGTAAAGACATCACTCCATCACAAGATTGCTCCGCTCCTCAAAAAAAAAAAAAAAAGAATCAGCAATGCACATATTTTCAGACTTTTCAATGTATTGGTCAATTATGCTAATTTTCCCTTGTTCTTTTTTACCTTAAAATATCATTACTATACAAGATATCTCTGTTGGAGGGGTGGATGAGGAAGCTAGGGGAAATTGTGATCATGTAAGAAAACCAAAAACAACAATAAAAAAAAACTTTTTAAAGTATGCCACAAAGCCAATTTACAGCAATGTCCTCCTGAATTAATATGCTACTCAAAGGGAAAAACTGAACTTTAAAAGTGTACTATAGGGAGAGAACAAATCAATACCAATAAAATAAACGAGACAGAGTGAAGAAAAGATCAGGGATCGGATAGTAGGAGAGAGATTTAGGAAATGGTTCACACTCAGACACATTTCAACAGTAGTCTGTCTATATACAACATCCCAACCCACTTAGGCGGTTTGCCCAGTATTGGCTTTGCTGTATTTGGTTCATGATTTATGGAATTATTTGTTTAAGAAAGTCTGCCAACCTAACGCTGTGCATATACTACGTGACATATCAAAATCATTACATGTGCCACACATCCTCTTGGGAATACTTTCTTCTCAGCATCTATTGTTCTCTTCTAACCCCTTTTATTTCTGGGTTCTGTTTGGTTTCCCTTTCCCCACAGCCAAAGCTTTCTTCTTTCACTCATTTTCTTGGGCCTTTTACTCTTACTGTGAGCTGTCTCTTTGTGATGTTCACCTCCTTTGCTTCTCTCCTTTTCCCATACTTTCATGCTTGTGACCGTTTTTGATGAGCATGCTATATAAACAGCACAAGTTGCTGCATTTTCAACAGAAGTCTATTGATGGAAACTAAATTTGGCATATTTTATTTAGAATTGTTTCAGGCAGCTCTGGACATTGTGAGTCTTAAACTACAATGAAATGAATTTGTACATCATTAGACCATATTCTAAAAAGTAATCAGTGCAAACTTTAATCTATTTTCTTTTTCTGAATGATAATGTATCAACTTATTTTGACTTGGTTCTCTTGTTTCAATAATAATGTGACTCAAGAAGCTCATTTAAATACAAATTGCAAGCAATGGGAAATAAATTTCCTAAATGTTAGTGAACTAAATTCAAAGCTAAGTAATTCTTAGAAGTGTAAACATGTTAGAATACTAGAGGTAAGGGAAAAATAATTTTCTTTGGAAAACAAAAAGGTCATATCACAACCAGCTATAGTAAATATTCACAGTAGGAAGCATTTGAAACTGAAACTACCTGCTCTGTGAGAACTGCATTTGTTGAGAACTATTACAGCTAAAACTTTCACAACATAGGCCAAAATGGCCTTTAATCACAGTGGCAAAATTGCTCAGTGGACAGAGCACAGTGCTTGAAATCAGGCAGATTAATCTTCATAAGATCAAATCTGGTCTCAGACAACTATGTGATCCTAGGCAAGTCACTTAACCCTGTTTGTCTCAGTTTCCTCATTTGTAAAATGATCTAGAGAAGTAAAAGGCAATCCATTACAATACTTTTCCCAAGGAAACCCCAAATATGATCACAAAGCGGTGGACACAACCGAAAGAACTGACCAAAAACAAAACAAAAATGATTTGTGCTAATATGACTCTGCTCGTCAGGTTATTATGGAAGTAAGCTTTCTATGGCTGATTAGTTAGAACAGCAGAATATAATTAAAGAATCAAAAAGTTTTAGAATTGGAAGGAACCTCAGTGGCTATCTAATCCAATCTTTATCTGAAAAAAAATCTTCACTACCAAACACATACCAAATTTTCACCTATCTTCTGTCTAAAGACCTTTGGTGAAGGTAGTCCATCACTTCTCAAGATAGTCTATTTCATTTTTTGAAGGCTCTAATTGCTAGGAAGATTTTTTTTCTGTTTCTGCTTTGCTTTGTTTTATGGCATCAAGCCTAAGTTTGCTTCTTTGTACTCATCCCTTCTTGTTCTATCCTCTTTGACATTAACAGAGATAGACTAATTCTTCTTCCATATGACAATCTTTCATGTACTTTAGCACCACTGTCTTGTGCCAGTCTGTCCACTCACACAGCCACCACCCAAGTTCATGCAATCACAACCTCTCACCTAGACTATTGGATTATCCTCCTAATTTGTCTCTCTGAGTTCATCTGTCACTACAACCCATTTCCATGCAGCTCTCAAAGAGAACTTCCTAAAGCATAGGAAACCTTCACACCTACTCATCAGACTGCAGTGGCTACTTATTACCACCAGGATCCAAAATTTAGTCCTTTTTTGGCATTCAAAAACCATTACAGTCCATTTGCTTCCTGCCTTTCCAGTCTTATACTTCTCTCCCAATACTCTACTTGCCATTCCTTCTATATGACACTTCATATTTTATCTTGCTGTTTTTTTAATGGCTGTCATCCAAGCCAAGAATGACCTTCCTCTTTATCTGTTACTCAGTTACTCTCTCTTCCTTCAAGATTCAGTTCAAATGCATCCCTCTACAAGAAGTCTCAATGAATCTTTCTACCCATTCCAGGCATTTCACTTAAGTATGCCTTGCATTTACTCTGTGTATGTCTTTGTGCACCTATTTCAGTGTTGTCTCTCCTATTTGAATGCAGGCTCTCTGAGGGCGGGAATCATTTTATTTGGCTGTATATTAGTAATTAGAACAGAGGTTGGTATATAATAAAGTAAGTCCCTTAAAATGTTTGTTGATTGATTAATTTATTTTACAGGTTAAAACTCCCCCAACTCCATCAAGGAATAACCATATGATATATCTTCAAGGTCTTTCACCATCTCCACTGCCCCCCATGGTTAATATCCATCTTATCAATATCTTTCTTAGAACTGTGCCACCTAGAAAATACTATACTAAAGATGAAGTGTAAATAGGACTGAGTATAGAGGTATATCACCTCCTTATTCCTGGAAACCATGCTTCTTTTAATTCAGCCCACTATAATGATGATGATGATGATGATGATGATGATGAGTAGTATCTATATGGCATTTTACAAATATTACTTCATCTCATCTTTACAACACTCCTGGGAAATAAGTATTATCATTATCCTCATTTTGTAGATGAGAAAACTAAGACAGAGGTTAAGTGAAAATAAATTTAGCACAGCTATTAAATATCACAGGCAGGTTTCAAATTCAAGTCTTTCTGACTCCAGATCCAGAACTCTGTTCACTGAGCCACCTAGCTGCCTCTGTGAACTCATTAGACTTTTTGGCTGACAAATACAGATCCTGTACTCTCTTAAACACCCTAGATCTTTCTTTTTTCAAAACAGCTACTGCCTAATTATTCCTCCCCAATTCTTTACTTATAGAGTTTATTTTCAAACCTATATAACCTTTATATTTATCCCTATTGAAATTCATCTTATTAGATTTATCCTAGTGTTCTATCCCATTGAGACCTTGTAGGATCTAACTATTAAGCAATGTAGCAATCTCTTCAAATTTTGCATCATCTTCAAACCTAGTGAGTAGGGCACCTATACATATATTCAAGTCATTGGTACAATGTCAAAATAGCAGAGGGTCCAGCACAGATTCCTAGTGCATTCTACTGCAGACCTCTGGTCAAATTGCTATTTAATTTTTACCAAATACTCCCTAAGTGTGACCATGAACTGGCTACAGTTCTGAATATCTTAATTTTATTATATAGCTCACATCTTCATATTTTCCATAAAAATATTATGTGATACTGTAATGATAAGCGGATTTGAAGCTCTTCCCTACCCCTTAATTGACCTCACATGGAACCTAACAGGAGGGGTTTGATTGGGGGTGTTGGCTTGTTTTTCAGGAAGGCTCACACCTTTTCTTACTTTGTAATTAGGCAGTGGATCATGAGAAGTGTGATGTCCTCTGACCCTGAAGAATTGTATATATACTCTGAAGTAAGGTTTTGCTTTCGGGCTCACTTGTGGGAAATTTTGTAATTTGACCAGATGAGACCCTGGGTAGCCATTGAGCCCACAGGCTTTGTAAATGCAGATGTTGGTGCTTGTCTCTCTGGTGACCAACTATGTATGTATATAATGGTCAAATAGCTAGAAAGCCTGTCTATTGGTCTGTTGAGTTGTATTATTTTCTCTGTCTGTATTTTTTGTCTGCTTGTAATTCCTGTTTGTATTTTCTGAAATTCAGGGTGCTGATTTTTTCCCCTAAACTAAGTGAATTATATATGTGGGTATTTGTGTGTGTGTATACATGCATACATATATACATATATGTATACACATACATTTATGTGTGTGTGTATGTAATTGAAGACTGTTGACCCCTTTAAAGTTGCTTTCCTTTAGTAAAACAAAGAACCTCTGCTAGGAGCCATCCTGGTTATGCTAAGGTGCTTGCTGTTACAGATACTTTATCAAATATTTTGCTTAAAATCTATGTAAACTCTATATCTTCCTAACCTAACAGTTTAGTAAACCTCCAAAAGTTTGATATAATCAAATATTGATGAGGTCATCTAGCTTCTTTTACTCAATGCATTATTCCTAGATGTTCATAAGATATTTCATTTGTGAGCCCTTCTAGAATTTCAGAACTTTTTGCAGTTATAATTTACTTTTGAAGACTATTTCTGGCTCACTCCTGGATTAGTCATATACATTCACTCTCATTGACTTTAGAAAAGCATCTTGAGATGTGCAGGTGACAGATGTTTCAGAAGCAAAAATATTCTACTCTGTTAGGTTTTGCTGTTATTTGCCCAGCAGAGGAATGCCATCAAAAGAAGAGATTACATTCAAATTTGTAAAAGAAGTAAATGGGAATCAACTATTTGGAAAGATGTAAAGACCTGAGTAGAGAAAGTTTTCTAAAATGTGTAAACTTCCAGAAACTCAGTTCAATTGAATTTGGTTCCTTGATCATTCCCTCCATCCCAGTCAAAAGTACATAACTCAAGGATCTAGGATTTTGTTGCTGTGGAAATCCATTCAAAGCAATTGAACCATGAGTATGTGTTAAGCCCACATTATAATGGTGCTTAAACTGAGCCATGAAAGAAACTAGAGATTTTATGAGACAAAGGAATGAAAGGAGTTTATGGGCACTGGGAATAGCTTAGGTAAATAGGGAAAGATGGGAGCTGGAGTATTGCATATTATGAATAGAAAGAGGGGTAGTTTGGTTGTGCTGTGGAATTCACGAAAGGGCTTAATGTGTAATAAAAGTGAAAGGTTAATTATGTTTAAATTGTGAAGAATCTTAATTGCCTAATTGAGTAGGTGCCTAGAGGTAATAGGGAGCCATTGGAGTTTGGTGAGTAGGAGAATTAGATAACAGATATGTATTGTACTGAGATTGCTGCTGATTGGCTGAGAATGAATATAAATAGCAATTGTTTCTGTTTTTGGCCAGGGGCCCTAAGGGTCTTTCCCTCCCAGACTGAATTTTTGTTGAAGAGCTAATTCTCTGATTCATTTCTTATTAAATCTTAATCTCTGAATGGGAGGTGCCTCAGTCAAACTGAGTCCTGTTAAAGACCTTAACTTGAAAAGGCTAAGGTCCCCCACTGCATCCTGGACCATCTCCCTTTGTCCTGATTCATATCTGACTGCTGGACCCAAATGACTCCAGAGGAGAAAGTGAGACTGGCGACTTTATGCAGTCCTTCTTCACTTAAATCCAATTAGTTTGTATATCATGGCATTGCCTACATGAAGTCATGGTTGTCTTTGAGAAGGAAGGACAACCTGCAAGCAATAGCAGCAGCATAAAGTACACAGACAGATCTGAACTTTGGAAAATCACTTTGGTATCCACATGAAGGAAAGATTAGAAAAGGAAGATACTTTGGGTAGGAGAAACAAGTAGGAAACTATTTAGGAAAATAGTGATGAATTCCAGAGGTAGGAGAGTGGATGTATGCGTAGGGTGGTTTTGACTTCGACAAGTTCAGAAGTGAGATGTGGGAAAGATAAAGAGTTATGTTTCAGATATATTGAGTTTGAAAACTCCTAAATCAATATTGAGATCCCAAGTAAAGTCTACTTTCATCTTGATTCCAGGCTGGCTTCCAATCATCCATAAGCCAATCATCCTTAGGGAGAAGCAGAAAGTACAAATACCATTCACCCCCCTAGTCACAATAAGTTAGAATCTCACCAGTGAAGCGAAATCCTCTGTCACCAGCTGACTTCCAAACCCCAGGGCTCCTCTTCCAGGGCTGGCTGCTCCCAGCTCTTGCCTTTATTCTCATGTAGGAAGCTCTCTCTTCCTTTTTCATACCTAAGTTTACAGGAACTCCTTTTCAAAATTTCTGTTTCTAGAAAGACAAAGCTTAACAGAGCTATAATATTGTTTTCACACATTAAGCTTAATAGAGCTAAAACAGTATTAATACACCTTACCAGCACTATCATCTCAATTTACTTTCTTTCTGACAAAGTAACACAAACCAACAGACAAAGCTTCTGTCTGAGAAATCAAACACAAATGAATAGCAAATTCCCAGGATTTCTATAAGCAGCAGTAAAGTCCTCTTTCAGAACTTCTTTAAACAGTAGTGAAGTCTTCTTTCAATGTTTCTGTACAGCAATAAAGTCCTTTTGGGGGGCTACTATACCAGCAGTAAAGTACTCGTTTAGAGCTTCTGATAAAGTCTTCTTTCAACAGACAAAATGCTTTGTTCTGACAAAGTAACATCAGCACAGACAGAACAGACAGACAGAATGCTGAAATCATAAGCATTCTCCCTCTCAGTTCTGCATGCTCCCAGCATGAGTTCAAGTTATTCTCTGCTCTGTTCCTTCCTGTTCCACCCTTCCTGTTCCACACTCCCTGTTCCACTCTTTAGGAGTTCCTCCCACCATGGGTTCAATGTTATTACCTTAGACCCATTAAGAGCAGGGAAGGTCTCCAAATTCCCTTAGGTCTATTAAGGGCAACACAATAGATACTGTTTCTAACAGACAATCTTGATACAACCAAAGGTGTGGCTCAAAGGAACTGAATAGTGAAAATGAGCAACAAAGTATTACTTTGTGTAAGCCACTATCTCCTCATCCAATACACATTTTCCAAGAAAAGTCCTCTTTCATCTTGATTGGAGAATGATTTTCAATCATCTTTAAGTCAAACATCCTTAAGGGGTAGCAGAAAGTACAAATACCATCTACCAGGAGCTCACAGTAAGTCACAATCTCATTAGTTCATACAGAGTGACCAAGCAAAGTCCTCTTTCATCTTAACTGGAGGCTGGCTTCCAAACCCCTGGGCTCCTATTCTGCAGGCTGAATGCTCCCACCTCTTGCCTGGATTCAGGCAACTCTTGCCTACATTCACACATAGGTAGCACTCCACTTCAGTTTGATATCTCATCTCATGGGGACTGCTCAACTCCAAACCCTTCAAACTATCTGTTTGTAGGAAAACAAAGCTTAACAGAGCTACAACAATATTTATGCACATCACCTGCACTATCATTTCAATTTACTTTCTGTTTAACAAAGTATCACAAACCAATAGACAAAATTTCTGTATGAGAAATCAAAGACAAATCAACAGTAAAGTCCTCTATCAGGAATTCTGTAAAACCAGTAAAATCCTCTTTCAACAGACAGAATGTTTCTGTCTGAAAAAGTAACATCAACACAGACAGACCAACAGACAGAATTCTACAGAGTGCCAACATTGCAAACATTCTCTGTCTTAGTTCTGTTTGATCCCAGCTCTGCTCGAGTTTTTTTCTGCTATGTTCCTTTTTGTTCAACCATAAAGAAATCTATCTTACCATACAGGAAAATAGGCAAGAAAGTGATAAGAGAAGAAGGGGTGATAAAAGGGAAGGCAGATTGGGGGATAGTCAGAAACAAATACTTTTTGAGGATGGACAGGGTGAAAGAAGAATGAGAATAGAATAAACAAGAGGGAAGGGGTGGATGAAAATAAAATTAACAATAGTAACTGTGAGTGGGGTAGAGCCAAGGTGGCAGAGTAAGAGCAGGGACTCACTTGAACTGTCCCTCAAACTCCTCCAAATACATACAAAAATGACTCTAAACAAATTCTAGAGATACAGAACCCACAAAATGATAGAATGAAGAAAATCTTCAGTTGAAGACAACCTGGAAGGAGGACAGGAAGTTTATGTCACACCAAGCTGAGAGCAGAAAGCAGTCTGGTGTGGCCATACTGGCAGAGAAAGGACTGAAGCAGGCCTCACGAGACTGAATCACTACAGCTGTGCCAATTTCTAGGCCTCTTAACCCACAAAGCCCAAAGAGAGCATAAAACATCAGAGGGAAAATTCTGTGGAACCTGGGTGAAAAAGGAGAATGGCCAGGCTGGGGTCCAGACCCAAACCCAGGGTAGGCAAGGAGGCAACAGTGGTGGTAGCTGAAGCAGTGCTTCTGGATTTCTGGGTCCACAGACAGAGGGAAATCAATCAGTTGATACAAAACCTCTGAAGCCTGGGACATAACACCCACCCCATCCCCACTCCCCCTGGAAGCAGTATCCTACCTGACAAAGAGCTAAAAGGTCAAGTGCTTATCTGGAAAGATGATCAAACAGCATAAAAAGAATAAGACTATAGAATCTTGTTTTGGTCACAAAGAACGTCAACACATACAACCACAAGAAGACATCAAAGTCAAAGTCTCTGCATCAAAAGCCTCTAAGAAAAATATGAATTGGTCACAGGCCATGGAAGAGCTCAAAAAGGATATTGAAAATCAAGTAAGAGAAGTAGAGGAAAATTGGGAAAAGAAATGAGAGTGAAAATAAAATTAAGGGGCGAGAGAGGGATATATTGGGAGAAGAAAGGAAGAGATAGAATGATGTAAATGATCTCATATAAAAGGCAAGAAAAAGTCTTTACAATGGAAGCAAAGAGAGGGAATGAGTGAACCTTGCTGTCATTGTATTTGGCTTAAGTAGGGAATAACATACACACTCAATTGGGTGTCTTACCCTACAGCAAAGTAAGGGGGAAGGAAATGAAGGGGGGTGATAGAAGGGAAGGCAGATTGTGGCAGGGGGTAAGTCAGAAGCACACACTTTGGAAAAGGGAGAGGATCAAAGGATAAAATAGAATAAGTGGGGGAGGGATAGGATGGAGGGAAATATATTTTAGTCTTTCCCAACATGACTACTATGGAAGTGTTTAGCATAACTGCACATGTATAACTTATATTGAATTACTTGCCTTCTCAATTAGTGTAGGGAGGGAGGAAAGAAGGGAGAGAATCTGTATATCAAAGTTTTAAAAATTAATGTTAAAATTATTTTTATATGCAAATGGGAAATATGATATACAGGAAATGGGGTATAGACATCTATCATGCCTTACAAGAAAATAAGGTGAAAAAATATGGGGGGGGAATGATTGCAGGGAGGGCAGACTGTGTGAAAGGGTAATCAGAATCAAGGGTAATCAGAATCCATGGCATCTTGAAATGGAGGGAAGGGGAGAGATGGGGATAAAATTTGGAACTTAAAATCTTTTTATTTTTGCTTTTTTGGGAGGGGGAATGGCAGGGCAATTGGGGTTAAGTGACTTGCCCAAGGTCACACTACTAGGAAGTGTTAGGTACCTAAGGCCAGATTTGAAATTCAGGTCCTCCTGACTCCAGGGCTGGTGTTCTATTCATTGTGCCACCTAGCCACCCCAGCAACATAAAATCGTGTGGAAATGAATGTTGAAAAATAAAAAGTAATTAATTAATTAATTTTCAAAAAGTTTACAATGAAACATTTTACAAATTGAATTTTCATTAAAATATAAAAGTACAGCAAAACATAATGTTAAAAAGTGGAAAATAAAAAAATTGAAGCAAGTTTCTATAATAAAGGCATTATTCCCCAAAGATATAGAGAACAGAATCAAATTTATAAAAATTCGAGGCTTTCCCCAATTAATAAATTATCTAAACATATGATCAGTTTTCAGATTAAGTAATCAAAACTATGTATAGTCATATGAAAATCACTCTAACTCACTATTAATTAGAAATTAGAAAAAAAAAGGAAATTAAAACAATTCTGAGATACCATCTCATACCTTTTAGATTGACTAATAGGACAGCAAATGTAAATGACAAAGTTGGGAGGGGATATGAGAAAAATGAAACGTTAATGCATTGTTGGAGGATCTGTGAACTAATTCAACCATTCTATAGAGCCACTATGGAACTATGTTCAAAGAACCACAAAGCCATGCATGCCCTTTGAGCTAGAAATACCACTACTTGTTATGAATTGCCAAAAGAGATTTTTAAATAGGAAAAGAAATATGTGTACAAAATATTTATAACAACTATTTTCCAAGGGCAAAGAACTGGAAATTTAGAGGATGCTCATCAATTGAAGAATGGATGAACAAATTATGCAATGTGATTATGATGACTGATGAACAAGAATCTCTCAGAGAAATCTGGAAAGATTTATATGAGCTGAAGCAAAATGAAATATACTGTGTACAAAGTAACAGCAATATTGTAGAATGATCAACTGTGGATGACTTAGCTATGCTCAGTAATACAACTATCCAAGACAGCTCTGAAAGACTTATTATGAAAACTATTTTCCATCTTCAGAAAAAGAACTGATCATCTCTGAATCCAGATTGAAGCATACATTTTTTAACTTTATTTTTCTTGTGGTTTTTTTTGGTCTATGTTTTTTTTTTTCTTAGTATGACTATTATGGAAGTGTTTTGCATCACTACTCATATATAGCCTGTATCAAATTGCTTACTTTCTCAATGGTGGGGTGTGGTAGGGAGGTATATGGGGAGATAATTTGGAAGTCAAAATTTTAAAATTGAATGTTGAAAATTGTTTTACATAAAAAGGGAAAAATAAGATACTGAGCAATTTTTTAAAAATAAATAAAAATTGGTGAGAAGAAAGGAAATGAATACAACAAATTTAGACTTTTTTTAAAAGAATTTGGCTAAGAAAGAGAAGATATTAAATAATAACTGGAGGGATGGGCAAGTTCAATAAGGATTTTTTTAATAATATAGAAAATTGGGCATGTTTATACACAGTAGAGAAAGAACTAGCATGCAAGGAAAGAAAGGGTATAATAGGATGTAGGAAGTTACTGGCATCTGGCAGGTGTAAATCCTTAACACAACCCTGGCTGATGCTAAAATTCTGTGGTCCCTTGACCAGATACTAACAAACTACTAAGAAAATGGAAAGATGGAAGCTTTGAGAGGCACTAAGTTAGACTAGAAGGTGAATATAAGACACTAAGTGATGCAAGATGTCCCCATAATCACCCATCCTTAACTGACAAGTGACTGTGTAAATGCAGGGAAAGTTCCAGTCATTAGACTCTCAGTGTCAGGTTACAAAATAGCTACTTTCTGATTATGTCAGGCGACAACTTCACAGAGTAGATTCTAGGTTTTGGGGTATTGCTCAGACTACTGATGCCAAACTTAATGATCCTTTACATTCTCTTCCCTGCCTCTTTTTCTTAGAAGAATATATGAGACTGTTCCACAAATTTCTTAGAAATTTGTTTGCTCTTTGTTTCCCCAGCTGATTATCTAGGTTAAATGTGTTTAATTATTGCAAGAAAGATAAGAAATATAATAGAAGGGAACAAATGAGAGGGAAATGAAGTTTTGAAAAACAAACAAAAGACTGAAAAATAAATTGGTTCACAAAAAAAATGGCTAATACTCTGGAGAGAATTTTTTTATAGCTGGAGACCTGAGCTGAACAAAAGAGAATTATTGATTTTTCTCTTTCCTTCACAGTGTAGGGGAAAAGAAAATTTAATGCTGTGTCATCCTAGATAATGAGTGAGCTTCTGTGACTAGTTGAGAAGGTTGTGATTAGCTGGGACAGATATGAAAGCCAACACCTTGACCATTTTCTCTTCAGATCATTTTCTTATTTTAAAGGTGGAGAGCCAATGAAATGGAGACAACAAGCAAACTAATAAAATATTAGCATAAAGTATGAAAATGAAAACGTGATTGTTGATATTACAGTATTGTGAATATTTTACTCTATAAAAATTATCTTATGAATTTAATAAATTACAAGAGTAATGATAGTTTGCTTCTGAAGATGATTACATATTCTGTATAGCTTATTAATCTTTAAAAACAAATATCATTTAAATTTATTTTTAAATTTTCCTTGCTTTCCTGTATCCTATTCTGTACTTTCCTACAACTCTCTTTTGATTATTTTTTTCTTTTGTTTTTTGGAGGGCAACTGCGGTTAAGTAACTTGCCCAAGGTCATGTGGCTGGGTGTTTGTTTGTGTGTTTTAAATGTCTGAAGCCGGATCCAAACTCAGGTCCTTCTGATTCCAGAGCCAGCACTCTACTCACTGCACCACCTAGCCACCCTCTTCTGATTATTTTTAATGATTAATTGATGCTCTTTTCTACTTCTCTTTTTAATTTTTAGTATAATGACAATGGATTCCACTATAAATTCCCCTAACTCTTACCCATCAAAATATAAGCAAGGGGAAAAGAGATCTGAATTCCTTTTTCTTTCACTTTCCACCCAAACCTCCATCCCTTTCTAGATAATAAGACCTTTTGGTCATAACTCTATGGACATGAAACTTCTGTGTGATGATATTCACTGTACACATGGGTCAACAGATGACCCTTAAGGCAGTAAGAAACAGATTTTACAAGATAACTACAGAGGTCACTAAGTAGTGGGACTTCTGCTCTCTGTAGGCAAAGAAATGTACTAATAACTAGTTACAGATATTTTGAAAAAGTCAATGTTACAGCTTTTTGAATTGTTCTATTCTGACATTCTATCTCTAGAAGGACATAGCAAGAACATAAGCCATTATTTTTGGTGTTGAATAACTACTTCACAATATATGCAAATGCTTATCCAATCAGAAACAGAAAGCTGCCGTAGTTATAAAGAGCCTGGGATAAGTAAATCTCTGCATGTTGACTCTCTGCCTATATTCATTCAGACCAAGGCAGAGACCATGAAAGCACACTGTTCAAGGAAATGTTAGATTTGACTATCATAAACACAACTAGAACTTAACTTTACCATCCTCAAAGAGATGCACAACCTGAGATTTTCTACTGAACAACCCCTATCCATGTAAGAGACAATAAAACTAGAACAAAAATTTCCTTTCAGTGGAGTGAACATATGGCCTATTGAGCAGTTTTCTCTAGCTCATTCAGGAATGAGGTGACAGACATTTTGTGCCAAATCTGTTGCAAGAGCCACACCTACCTATTGATTTCTTTGTCTTTGGGACTTTTTTGAAGATTAAGAGACCATACATATTCATAAGAAGTATGTATATCAATTAGAATAAAAGCTTAAAGAAACATGTCAGGGGGCGGAGCCAAGATAGAGGAGTAGAAACAGCTCATCCAAGCCACAATGCCCCGAGATTAACCCCAAACTATGTAAAAGGGGACTCTGAACAACTTCTGGAGCCCCAGCACCCACAGAACGATACAGAGAAGCTAACCTCCCCCTGAGGACAGCCCAGCAGCCCTGCAGGAAGGACCAGTGCAGCAGTCTGGGACCTGGCAGCAAGCAGCGTGCAGAGTGCAGGAGCCGAGCCTAGCCCACGTCCACGTGAGCCAAGGTTTTTGCCCCAGGGCGGCAGGGCCAGCAGCTGGCTAGAGAACCCCAGAACACCAGAAGCTGTGGTGACTCCAGAATTATCAACATAGACATGCCTAGGACAAAGTAAGAGGTTAGTGTCCTATGGACTTTGGGACCCGTATTTTGGGGAATGCGTCGGCTCCCTCCCCTGGGGGCTAGAAGCCGCTGAGGAGACACACCATTTTGTAGTTTTCAGAGGCAGCTCCAGCTCCCAGCCTGCAAATCATAGGGTGATCCAGCGATCAATCTTGGGGGGTAATCACTCTTGCTTTAACCTCCCTGGATCTGGATTGTGATCTAGGGTGGAAGTCGTGGGTGGGTTTACAACTTGCCAGAAACGGAAGTTGCCCCCCACACATTCGGGACGAAAATTCCTCTATCTGGACTTAAAGCCATAGTGTGGCAACAAGCCCAAAAGTCAAGTAATTAAGTGGCAATATGTCAAGGCAAAGGAAACAAAAATGCAACCCTAGACTCCTATTTTGGGGGCATAGAGCAGGAAAAGGACTGTGAGGTCAGAAGTCCTGCTCCAAAAGCCTCAGGGGAAAACATGAGCGGGTTGCAGGCCATAGAGGACCTTAAGAAGGACTTTAAACATCAAATAAGAGAAGTGGAGGAAAAATTGGAAAGAGAAATGAGAAGGATGCAGGAAAAGTAGGAAATGAGGGTCAACAGCCTGCCTGAGGAAAACAACACCTTAAAAAATAGACTAACTCAAATGGCAAAGGAGGCCCAAAAGGGCAATGAGGAGAAGAATGCCTTAAAAATTTGAATTTGCCAGATGGAAAAAGTATCTCAAAACCTCACTGAGGAGATCCATTCCTTCAGAGTTAGACTGGAGCAAATGGAAGCTAATGGCTTTATGAGAAATCAAGATGCTGTTAAGGAGATCCAAACAAATGAAAGATTAGAAGGCAATGTGAAATATCTCATGGGAAAAACCACTGACCTGGAAAATAGATCCAGGAGAGACAATTTAAAAATTATTGGACTACTTGAAATCCATGATCAAAGAAAGAACCTAGAAATCACCCTTCAAGAAATTCTCAAGGAAAACTGCCCTGATGTTTTAGATCCAGAGGGCAAAATAGAGGTTGAAAGAATCCACCGATCACCTCCTGAAAAAGATCCCAAAAAGAAAACTCCCAGGAATATTATAGCCAGGTTCCAGAATCCCCAGATCAAGGAGAAAATACTACAAGCAGCCAGGAAGAAACAATTTCAATATTGTGGAAACACAATCAGAATAGCCCAGGACCTGGCAGCTTCTACACTGAGGGATTGAAGGGCATGGAATATGATATTCCAGAGGGCAAAAGAACTGGGAATGAACCCAAGGGTCATCTACCCAGCAAAACTGAGTATTTTGTTTCAGGGGAAAATATGGTCATTCAGTGGAATAGAGGACTTTCAAGCATTCTTGAGGAAAAAACCAGAATTGAATAGACAATTTGACATCCAGACACAAGAAGCAAGAGATGCCTGAGAAGGTAATCAGGGAAAAGAAATCAAAAGGAACTTATCAAAGTTGAACTATTTACATTCCTATATGGAAAAGCAATAACTGTGACTGATGATATCTTTCTCACTATGAAAATAATGGAAGAAGGGGGTGTGGTCATATGAATACATATGTGAATGTGTGTGTATATGGTTACAGTTATATATGGATAGAGGACATAGGTTGAATCTGTTGGGAAGGGAGAATACTCAAGGGATGATGAGGTGAGAGAGGAAAGTGGCAAGAGGAGATGGGGAGAGACAGGGTAGGGTAAACTATCCCATGTAGAAGAAGCAAGGGGAAGTGGTTGCAAAGCAGGGGGAGAATAAGGAAGGCTAAAAAGGCAAAACCACATTCACACTGAATTTGGTTCAGGGAGAAAATGACATACATACTAAATGGGATATCTCAACCTGCAGCAGGATAGGGGGAAGGGGGATGAGAGAAGGGATGATGGATGGGAGGGCAACCTTGGGATGAGGGGAGGTTGAAAGTACCCACTATAGAAGAGGGACAGGATCATGTAGGGAATGGACCAGGTGGGGGGTGGGATGAGTGGGAGGGAATTGTAAGCAGCCTTGTACAATATATCTACTATGATAATGTTTTGCATAGCTAGACATGTACAACATATACTCAATCACTTATCTCCCCAGAGGGAATGGGTGACAAGGGAGGAAGGAAATGGATCTGAAATTCGAGGTCTTAAGATTAAATGTTTCAAATATATATAAAAACTATTATTAATACTCTTTTGCTTGTAATAGGGAAATAAGATGTGCAGGCATTGGGACACAAAGACTCACCTTGTTCTAATGGAAAAGTTGATGGGGGTATGGGAGAAGGTATGGGAGAGAGCAGATTGGAGGAAGCGATATCTTGTGGGACTACTATTCTGGGAGGTTGGGTAGGGGAATAATGGGGGGAAAATGATTGTAACTCAAAATCTGGCGGAAATGAATGATGTAAAACAGAAGTTAATAAAGCATTTGTTTAGAAAGAAAAAAAAAGCTTGGGGAAAGGGGACAGGCAGAGAATCACCCTAATTAGAAGTTAACCATCAGTTCTTCCACATGTAGCCTGTTAAGCACTCTGAGAAGGCTTCATTATTCTATAATGGAGGGCACCCTGATTTCTCAAAGATTTATCCATGAAATACTTAAGCCCTGAACATCTCTTCAAAACTGGAAAAGACTTTGGTATCATCCCAGTGACAGAGCATGTCTGCTGTCTGAAGAACAGCCTAGCTAAGTTCACAGAGGCTCCTCACCAGAAGTTTCTATGCTCCATAGTTGAAACTCCATAGTCCTTAAAAGTGCCTACTACAAAAAAAATGTACCAAAAAAACACTAAATGGTTTTATCTTAGGAGACTATAAACAACTGATTACCTATAGCAGAGTTGTATCTCTGGCTAATTCAGATTCTCCATCTATAAAATGATGTGCTTACACTAAATGACCGATAAGATCCCTTTTCATTCTAAATATATGATCCTGTGATTCTGATTGCCATAATTTTTCCAAAAAGTTCATCTGATACAAAACAGTTGCCAAAAGAGCTCAACCAGTGAATTATTATTATATTATATTATATTATATTATGTTATGTTATATTATATTATATTATATTATATTATATTATATTATATTATATTATATTATATTATATTATATTATGTTACATTATATTACATGATATTACATTATTGCCAAGCTGAGAAACAAAATATCCAAGGACAACACTGGCTAAGAGTACAAAATTATGTGTAAAACATTCTGAAGGTAAGAGCTACGAATCCAGCCATGCCTTTTAACCTTTTTGTTAATTTAACTAAATTAATAGTGATTCTATTTCTATGACTTTATTCTAAAAAACATCATTAAAAAACTTCATAAAAAGGAAAAATACAAAACATGTACAAGATATTCATAGCTGCTCTGTAATAGCAACAATTTGGAAGCAAAGCTATGTGTGAGAATGGTTGTATAAAATGTGAAGTATTCATGTGCCATGGAATTTCATGGAGACATAAAATTAAAAATCAAAACACATACAAGAAAATATGAAAAGAGCTGTATAAGTAAAGATGAAATGAAGACTCTAAAAAAAAAAAGAAACATGTCACTGATCAATGACTTCAGCTAAGACCTACAATAGAAAGAAATGCTGGTATGATGCTTAAGTTCATTGTCAAGACCTTCAGCAAAGCAATTTTACTGAGATATCTTGGCATTTGTAGGACAAACAGATTAGCAGACATAGGGAAAGCTTTTCCATGTCTAGCTGTGGGGAGCCTCAACAATTTTCTCATTTATAGATTTGTTTCACGGATTAACAGGAACCCATAAAAAAAAACAATTACCATAGCCACTTATGGTGCCTAGATGAGTCAGTGGGATTTCCTGATGTGCAGGTAGAAACTGGTTGGCACTTTGTTCTATAAATATTAAGCAAAAATTCTATGAACAAGTTTTGTAAACAATCTCTGAAAGACAGAAGAGAAAAAATAATTTCAAAGAAGGAAGAGTCTATAAACTGCAACCCAAAGGCAAGAGGACTGAACCTGGTAAAAATGCCTTTTCTGTCTAGAACCTCAGTTGTAGAGACTACTGGAGTACAGAGACAAGACATAGAGTACGATAACACTGTTATTCTGAATTATACAAGTTAAGGTTTAGAATAGAAGGACTATCATTCTGTGGAGGACTATAAAAAGACTAGACCACCAACTAGCTCAAGCACCAGAACAGACAGGCCAGTATGTGACAAGAAAGTTAGGTCTCTTTGACCAGTGACCAGACCAGCTTCTAAGGGAATGAGAGAAGTTAGACAAGTGCTTACACTTGTAGCCAGATGACCATGCGCTGCTTGCCTGTGTAATGTAAACCTTGAATTTAACTAAAAGTATATAGGTTTCCTGATAGTGGTTAGAGTACTGAGCCTGGAAACAGGAAGTCTTAAGTTGGATTCCATCATGAAACAGTAGTGGTGTGATATTGAATATGTCTTCACTTAACCTCTGCCTTTCTCAGTTCCCTCAGTTATGAAATGGCACCTATATCTAAAGGTTATTGTGAAGAAAAAGTGAAATAATATTTTATAGTGCTTTGTAAACAGTTAAGCACTATATAAATGATAGTTGTCATTCATCAATTGCTTATTAATTAATTTCATTTTCTGCACATTTTGAATATATTTCTAGGATTTTATTACCTGAACTTTTGGAGATCTACAGTATTTTCCACTCAGTCATTTCCATCTGTTTCTCTAGAAAGAAATTTGATGCAATGGAAATAGTACTGGACTGGAAAGGAAAAGACTTTGATCAGAATCCTAGATCTGTCAATTACAATTTTGTGATCTTGGGAGGGTCACAGCCTCCCTGGATCTCAATTTCATAACCATTAAAGTAAAGTGATTGCAGTAGAAAACTGGGAAAGAATTTTTACAGCTAGTATCTCTAATAAAGGCCTCATTTCTTTTTTTTTGGTAGGGGGGAATGCAAGGCAATTGGGGTTAAGTGACTTGCCAAAGATTACACAGCTAGTAAGTGTGTCAAGCATCTGAGGTCAGATTTGAACTCAGGTCCTCCTGACTTCAGGGTGCCACCTAGCTATCCCTAAAGGCCTCATTTCTAAAATATATAGAGAACTAAGGCAAATTTACAAGAATACAAGCCATTCCTCAGTTGATAAATGGTCAAAGGATAAGAACAGACAGTTTTCAGAGGAAGAAATTAAAGCTATCTATAGTCACAAGAAAAAAAATGCTTTAAATCACTATTTATTTGAGAGATGAAAATTAAAACAACTCTTAGGTACCACATCACACCTATAAGATTGGCTAATATGACAAAACAGGAAAATGATAAATGTTGGAGAATATATGGATAAGCTAGAATAGTAATTCATTATTAATGGATCTGTGGGCTAATCCAACCATTCTGGAGAACAATTTGGAACTATTACCAAAGGGCTATAAAAATGTGCTTACCCTTGACGAAATAATACCACTTCTAGGGCTTGTATCCCAAAGAGATCATAAAAATGAGGAAAAGACCCACATGGACAAAAATATTCATGGCAGAACTTTTTGTGGTAGCCAAAAAGTGGAAATTGAGAGGAAGCCCCTCAATTGGGGAATGGCTGAACAAGTTGTGATATATGAACATAATGTAATATAATTTTGCTATAAGAAATGATGAAAAGGTGAACTTCCAAAAATACTAGAAAGACTTATATGAACTGATGCTGAATAAAGGTAGCAGAACCAGGAGAACATAATCCACAGAAACAGCCACAGTGTGTGATGACTGATTTTGATACACTTAACCATTCTCAGAAATGCAAGGACCTAAAACATTTGTCAAGGACTCCTGATGGCAAATGCAATCCACATCTGGAGAAAGAATCATGTAGTCAGAATTCGAAGTGAAGCAGACTATTTTCTTTTTTGTTTTGTTTTGCTTTATTTTTTTTTCTTTCTCATGGTCTTTCCCATTTATCATAATTATTCTATGCAAGATGACTAATGTAAAAACGTGTTTAATAAGAATGTATGTGTAGAGTCATATGATATTGCATGCCGTCTTGGGGAAGGAGGGGGAAATGGGTAGAAAATTTAAAACTTATGGAAGTGAATTTTGAAAATAAACATAAATTAATTAATAAAAATAGTACTTAGATGAGATTAAATATAACATTATCAGGATATGTTTTTCTCCAAAATCTTAGGCTATTGTATTTGATATATCATTACAAGAGAAACATGGGCATTTATTTGAAAATCTATAAATAAAGTCAATGTATAGGTTCTACATGGTGTTGAGGGGTGTATGTAGAACAGAAGAGTCATATGATACTGAATGGTGGAAAATAAAATTGGGTCAAAGTGTTTATTCATATTAAAGCAAGCTTTAAAAATCAAAGCATTTTTAAGCTTGATGAGACAGGTATATTGGAATAACTGGAGATTTTGGTCTTCAGAAGTAGAAATTAACATCATAGCAATAAGTAAGAAAAGAGAAGAGATAAGGGGTCAGGAAAACCAGATAGGGATTTGTTGAAGTCAATTGTGAGATTTTTAAAAGGTAAAACTTGAGTAGAAACCATGGAAATGAAGAAGGAGTATATATGTGGTATATTTTAAAGGAAACTTCATAGAACTTGGTAAGTATAGAAGCGTAATTAAACTAGTCTGTGTATATATATACATATGCCATTGGTCACTCATTGCACCTTTGGTCACTCTCTTCCAAAAATAGCATGAATTGAGTTCTGAAAATGCCACAATTAAATAAGCAGTTTGAGGCAAAGTGATCACTGATTTTCCATGTCACTATATATGCAAATATATGTGTTGTGTAAACAGAGACAATAGAGACACTCCTTTCTTGCACCAACACACTTGCTCTTTGATTCATGTTCAATGCTCAGCAAAGGCACAAGTTGGGAAATTTCTCTATGTAGGGGATGAGAGTAAGAAACAGAGCTAACAAAGGAATCAGGAGTGATTGGAGAGGTAGCAAAATTTGGACAGCTTGTGTCAAGGGTAGAAACCACTCTTCATCTGGAGACTGTTGTAAACACTATCACATGAGTCTGAACAGTCGAATGACATAATATTGTAGGAGTAATAGCAAATAGAATATTATGTTTGGTAAGATGATAGGAAAAAACAGAGAGAGGAAAGAAAGAAGGAAGGAAGGAAGGAAGGAAGGAAGGAAGGAAGGAAGGAAGGGAGGAAAGAAAGAAAGAAGGAAGGAAGGAGGAAGGAAGAAAAAGAAAAGGAAAGGAAAGGAAAGGAAAGGAAAGGAAAGGAAAGGAAAGGAAAGGAAAGGAAAGGAAAGGAAAGGAAAGGAAAGGAAAGGAAAGGAAAGGAAAATAGGGAAAAAACATAGTTTGGAAATTCACCAACCAATCCCACCCCCCAGTCTTAACCTGCGCTCTTGTGTAGCTACTCATAAGGAGAGAATAGTCACAAAGTAAGTGAGGAATGAAAGGACAGGTTGTTTGACTTAGTCATACTTTAATTCCATCTGGAAATAGAACTCATGGTATAGTATGCCCTTTGGAAACAGAAATACACGTTTTTTGTTTGTTTATTTCTCAACACAGTATAGCAAGTGTTCTAGTTGCAGTGTGTCTGCAAATAATATTAAATAATGTAATCCCACTCATCTAGATGGCCCCTATAATGTGTTTTATATATTTTCATGAAACAATGTAGAGAAGTGATTGATTTGAAAATCACACAATAAGTCAGTCAAATGATAGATTTTGTATGTTCTCAGGTATTACTGAGATCTGGGAAATCAGGTTGGGTAAAAGTGTGCATTCGTATTAAAACAAGCCTTGAAAGCTAGACAAGGAGTTCATAGCAGCTTTGTAGTGGTCTACTGGGATAGTTTGAAGAGGGATCAGTAGAGTAGTGGAGACCTAGAATTCTGAACAATTTCTTTCACAAATTGAACAAAGAAAAACATCTTAATAAGGTCCTACTCACTGCAGCAACCGAATTGTCTTTTAAAATAATCAGCAAATGAACTGTACCCTAGAATTAATTCTTCAGGTTCTCTTCTCCATAATGCATCTGGGAAGTTGATACATAATGCTTAGACATGTCATTAAAACCCCAAACAATAACATATAAGTGTTATTGCTTTTCCATCTCCTACTCATGGAGTTAAATAAAAGGCATTCTATTTCTGTTCTGTAAATTAGTTTGCCAATGTGACATATTGAATCGAGCTGCAAATGTTTAGGAAAACCTGCTTTTCCATTTACCATTATCAACTTCTAAAAGTGGTAAATTTGGTTTTATGATGTATCATTGCTGTTACTCTGAAAAACAATTATGCAAGCATATCTTAGGCTGTCATAGTCTTGCTATACAAATGGAAAATAAAATATCATGTTTCGTAACAGATGTTTATGGATATCATTTGTGGGCCTGAGTTTATGAATTGGGGTGGGTTTTGTACATATGGCAGGTTTATGGTTGGAAAGATAGACTTCTGATATGTGCCACATGTTTTACTTGTGAACCATGTGGTAGAAATATATTCTTTTATGTTCTGCTAAATTGTTGGCCTTTGGTTGCTTAGACAATTATTTTAATTGCACGTGTCTAGAGAGTTATGATTCTGAATGACTTTACCTCTGAAAACTAATCAAGGCAAAATCAGACAAAGATTTTCAATATAATTCTTGGAAACAAACTAAGAGATGCTGCCTAAAATGAATTTTATTGCAATGTGGGTTACTTTCTTCTAAGTTCTTATGGAATTTTTATGATGTCCATCCAAAAATTCTCTGAAAAAATGTGTACATAAACTTTAGTGATATTTTTATCTTTAAATGAACACAAACAGTTTCTGGCTCCTTTAAATCTTTCCTTTGTAATAAAACCAATGCTTTATGTTCCAATAAGGATAAACATAAATAGTTTTGATTACTTCTTTGCCTTTACACTAAGAAAATTCCCTGGATGTAATGTGCAGCATGGAACTATCGCTTGAATGGAGAAATCTGAAACTAGGCATAACCACAGAATATGCCTGACAGGGTGATATAAAGAGAGCTGAAGAGCATAGGATCCAGAATCCAGATGGCAGAAATGGCATGTAGATTCAAAGAGTAAACATGGAGAAAGCGACCTGGGATAATGGTTCTGTAATATCTGTGCAATTTTCCCCTGGCCACTGGGCAAGAAAGAAATGCATTAGTTATATCTTACAGAAATACTCCCCTTTGAATGCAACATGGTACAAAATATAGCATAGAAAATCTATACCCCCTTGGCCTCAATAGATTTGAAGTGGAGAGTTTTGTTTTGATTTTGATTGCATTAAATTGAAAAGTTTCCGTACAAATAAAGTCAATGTAACCCACATTAAGAGGGAAATGGAAAATTTTGAAAGAAGTTTTTTACAACCACTGTCTCTGATAAAGGCCTCATTTCTAAAATATACAGAGAATTGAGTCAAATCTATAAAAATGCATGTCATTCCCCAATAGATAAATGGTCAAAGGATATGAACAGCCGGTTTTCAGAAGAAGAAATTAAAGATATCTATAAGCATATGAGAAGTTCCCTAAATCATTATTGATCAGAGAAATGCAAATCAAAACCACTCTAAGGTACCACATCTCACTGGTCAGATTGGCTAAGATGACAAAACAGGAAGATGATAAATGCTGGAGAGGATGTGGAAAAATTGGAACACTAATGCATTGTTCATGGAGTTGTAAACTGATCCAACCATTCTTAATAGCAATCTGGAACTATGCCCAAAGGGTTACCCTTTGACCCAGCAATACCTCTCTTAGCGTTGTATCCCAAAGAGATCATAGACATGGGAAGAGGCCCCATACGTACAGAAATATTCATAACAGCTCTTTTTGTTTTGGCAAAGAACTGGAAATCAAGGGAATGCCTGTCAATTGGGGAATGGCTGGACAAGTTGTGGTATATGAATATAATGGAATATTATTTTGCTATAAGAAATGAGGAACAGACAGACTTCATAATAATCTGGAGAAACTTATATAAATTGATGTTGAGTGAAAATAGCATAAACAAGAGAAATTTGTACACATGTATGTATGATGACTAATTTTGATAGACTGGGCTCCTCTCAGCAATGTATAGCTCTAAGACAACTCCAAAAGACTCATGAGGGAAAGAGATGTCCACATCCAGAGAAAGAGAAAGAACTACAGAGTTTGAATGCAGATTGAAGCAAACTACTTGCTCTCTTTCTGTTTCTTGTTTGGTTTTGTTTCTTCTTTCCCATCATTCAATCCATCAGTTATAATCCTTCTTTGCAAACTGACTAATGTTTAATGTGAAGGTATTTGTAGATTCTATATTTGATGGCATGTTGCCATGTGGGGCAGTGTGAGTAGAGGGAGTGGGAGAAAATTTGAAACTCGAGATTGTGGAACTGAATGTTGTAAACTAAATGTAAATACATATTTTAAAAAAAAAGAGAGAAATGAAAATATGCAACCAAAACCATCTCTTGTCATGTTTCCATATTTTAATTGAGCACTTCTTGTAGGTAATGGGAGTTTTGAATCTAAACCCATAGCCAAGGAGAGACCAGAGGTCTTAGCCTAGGAGATGTACTTGTTTCATAATTTGTTTATCATTTGCTTTTTTTTCTTCTCTTCATTCTATGATTATGATTAAGGTATTATAATATTGTTAAAGCATGTTTCTGTGTTTAACTTCACTATACCATACTTGTGTTTGATTGCAGTAAATTGAAACACAAGAATAAAATGAAAGACAAAGATTTTCATCAGTGAGGAGGGGCATAAAGGGGAACAAAGAGTCATAAGTATTTAATTGGATAAATCCATGTACCACATCCCTTGACAAATGAAGTAATGGCACTATCCAAAAATGTGTTGAGTTTGTGGATAGAAATGATCATTCCTCTCTGAATAATAGAAAAGCTGGTGCTACTGCCTAGTCCTGAGTGGAACAAACAACAACTAAGGTTTCTGATGGAATTTGGCTAACTTAACTGAATAGCCAGCAACACTCCTAAAAGATTAAAAATTTTTTAGTTAAATTTGACAAATATTGTATTAGCATGTACTTATTACATGTCTGGTATGATATGTGATATAGAATATAAACATATGAGAATTGTGCCTGACTTCATGTTATAAGAGATGAATGAAAGAGAGACATATGATTAACTTCCAAATGTGTTTTTAAAGCAACATCTCAGACCTGAGGCATAGACACATAGAACTTAATAGCTAGATGGATTTAGGAGATGATCAATTTTCTTATTTTATTTCACTCATAGGGTATTTAAGTAACTTTGTCTTTTAAGAGATAGTCAATGGTGAACATGGGACTGGCATCCAGATCCCTTCATTTCAAGTATAGAGCTCTTTCTACATCATTAACTTAATTGTGCTTCATATTAGATAGTTTTTCTTCATATTAATGTGTAATGAGGTTAGCAAATGTTTGTGAGAAGAAATGAAATTTATACATTTGTATTTATGAATATGTAAATATATAGCACATATATGTATGTATATATATCAAGCTGAAAATTTAATTTTAGTTACAGGACATTGACACACACAAATCATAGGCCAGAATAAAGAAAGACCATGCTAAAATAAAGCAGCTGGTAAGGTCTTCACAAAATGCTAAGAACTGAAGTTGAGCTTTGAAGTACGTCCAGCATCCATGTATTAGATATGCATGTCTCTTTAAAAATACAATACATGCAGTGGGAGGAGGATGGATGGAAGGAGGAGCCGTGAGCTTCAGTTTGTAGTGGGTCTTTTAATTCTAGGGATAAATGATAAATAAGCGAAGTATCAGGAGCAGGACATCAAAGCGCCAATACAATTTATGGTACCCTTGACATAATCTGAATGACTAAAAGCACATTTATTAAAATTTTATTTACAAAGCATTAAGCTAAGCACTAAGAATACAAATAAAAAAGCAAGATAGTCCTTGCTTTCAAGGAGCTAACGTTCTAGTAATTTGTTAATTAATTATAATATTGCATAACATCATGTGTCAGGGTCATTTGAAGAAATGTAGTTATGAAGCTATAATATTTTAAATGAACCTGTCCCAGAGACTTTATGAATAAAAAGGTTTTCTTTATCATATACCCTTCTCATTTCCCCCAATTCACCAGCCAAACCTCCTCCTTAGCATCTATAATGGAAACAATTCTGAATTATTGCCCCCTTTAGAGAGTTCTAATAAATGGCTACCCTCTTCAGCAGGGGACAGATGAAAACTCCTCATCACTTTCATCCAGGGATTCAAGATGGCTGCTAAGCCATCTAACTGTTCTTTTCTTCAAGATGAATACTCATTATCATGATTATGAAAAGACAATTTCAGTTCTCCTATAACATCAGAAAGCAAAGCCTCCCATGGAAGGAGTTGTCCAAACCACCTCAAGAAAAAAACATCTATTTATTGAGGGGGGTCTGAACTATTTTCCAAATATGTGGGAGGTCAAAGGGAAAAGGACCTCTCTATTGGAAAGGAAAAAAAACAATTATAATTGTTCTTCTTGTGGTGGCAAGAATTTGGAAATTGAGGCCGTACCCATCAATTGGGTAATAGGTGAACAAGGTGTGGTATATGATTGTGAAAGAATACTATAGTGCTATAAAAAAATTACAAATAGGATGGTTTCAGAAAAAAAAAAAAACCTGTGGACACTTTTTATGCACTGTTGTAAAATGAAGGGAGCAGAATCAGAACATTGAAAACAGTAACAGAAACATTGTAAGAATAATCAACTCTACAGGATTTAGCTACTCTGATCAAGACATTCCCAAAGGACCCATGAAGAACAATGTCATCCTTCTCCAGAGAGAGAACAGATGAACTTTGAATATAAATTGAAACACACTTTTTTTTTCCTTATCCGAGGGTTTTTTTTTCCTTTTGCAACATGCCTAATATGGAAATGTTTTGAATGACTTCACATCCATAATTGATTCCAAATTGCTTTTCATCTCAAGGGCAGGGTTCAAGTGAGATGGAGGAAGATAATTTTGATATTAAAACTTTTAATATTAATTTTCACATATAATTGTGAAATATTTAATGAAAAAAATAATATATTTTAAAGTTTATAGAGCCCACTGAAGAGGCAAAACTGTGAGACTCAGTTTATACTGCCAAGGAATTGGGACTTGAAAGAATTACCATGGACTACATCAGATGGCAGAATACCCCACCCTTATAATCAGGGTTATGATTATTTCAAAAATTCATTCCAGCATTTAAAAATGCCAGCTGCTTAAGGGTAATACATTCGTACGGGAAGTCAGAACTACAAACAAAAATTTGGAAGTGATCTGCATAAGGATGATGTTTCAAGTCACCATAGTGAATAAAATTTCAAAGACAAAATGTTAAAGGTATAAAAGAATCATCCTTACTGTGAACTAACACTTAAATAAATTATTGGGAAGAATAAAGAAAGATTAGAGTAGCTGGAGGCAGAGTGAAGAATATATAATCAGAGATTTTAGTCTTAGATCCAAAACTATGGCACTGTTATAGTCATGAACAATTAACTTGTCTTCAGTATCCACAACTATGAAATGAAGAGGTTGGACAAAATGGATTCAAAGGTCCTTCTAGCTATAAATTTATGATCCTGTGAGAGAATTCAGAATGTGAGGTGTCTCTGACACCTCTGAAGAAGAAAAGTGAATGATGAGAGTGAGTAATTGACACTAACAAGAGCTTCAGAAAAGGGACAAAGTTTGAAAAATATAACTGAATTTTATAATCAATACATCATTTGTAACTACAGAAAATATTCAGTAAAGTGGTAAGCATGGAAGCCTAATTTTAAAAAAATTTTATCAAGTCAAGCAAAGTGGATAAAAGTATACTTAAAAAGAGGTGAGAAGGGGCAAATTATTTATTTCTACTCACAGATTTTTATTATTTATTTTAAACTCTTTTCTTTTTAAATATTCTCTTCCAAATTTGACCTCTCCATACCATCCCTTCCCCCACCTACTGGGAAGGTAAATATCATGATATCAATTATAAACAGGAAATCATGCAAACACATTTCTATATTAACCATATTTTTAAAGCAAAAAAAAATAAAGTGAAAAAATTATACTTTAATTTCCACTCCCAGTTCATCAGCTCTCTCTGGTGGGAGGCAGCATTTTTTCATCATAAGTCCTTAGGAATGCCCAAGTTCTTTCACAGTTGATCATCAGTACATCATGCACAATGATCTCCTAGTTCTTGTAACTTCACTTTGCATGAGTTTATATACGTCTTGCCATGTATTTTTGAAACCATTTTCCTTCATCATTTTCTTATTTTTTCTTTTTTCCCATGGGGACATCCCTTTATTTTCCAATTTTAAAAGGTAGGCATACAAATGATTACACATTGTGAACAATCAGAGACCTCAAGGATCATGTAGTATGAGCCTCTCATTTTACAGAGCACAATGAGGCTAAGGAAAGGAAATGACTAAATCAGGGTCACACAGTAAGGCAAAGGCAAAGCACTGGACCAGATCTTTCAGGGGCCAGGGGCAGGGTTGATCAAGGGTTGTAGTTGAGTCTTCTCTTGGCCTTGCGATGGGGCCTGGCTGAGTACTTAGGAGGGTACGATACCGATGATCTTTGGTTCGGGGGCTGTCTGTTCATCTGACTGGGAGTGATATAGGCCCCTGGATATG
Organism: Gymnobelideus leadbeateri; assembly: GCA_011680675.1. Lineage (NCBI taxonomy): Eukaryota > Metazoa > Chordata > Mammalia > Diprotodontia > Petauridae > Gymnobelideus > Gymnobelideus leadbeateri. The sequence continues at coordinate 119,757 of WOXC01006294.1, forward strand.
TGTGAACTCCAAGTCAGGCAGGAGCTGACCACTGGAGGAGCCAGAACCCTCTTCAGTTTCTGCACTTAGTCCTGCTTCCAAGGGCTGCAAGCATTGCATGCTGTGAAGCTGGGCTGGCCCAGGGGGGCTGTGGGGAGCCTGATTCCAGAAAGATGCTCCCAACTGAAAGTGAGAGTCTGACTTCTTCTCAGAGTTTTGTATTATCTGGGCATAATTTATATCTTTCTGAGTTGGGAAGTGCTAGATAGAGCTACTTGGGGAAATCTAGGCCTTTTCCTGCTTGAGTAGATAAAGGGGCATTTCACCTGGAGATCCAGGGAGGATAGAAGGCTACACCGTTTCACTAGCTGAGGGTAGATAGGATCAAGTTATGTCTGCATCTTATTTTCACAGGTTATAATCAGATCCTTTACTTCCATTTTGGTTGCTTGAAGGGTGGCAGCTCCTCTGTAGTTAGTGGTGGCAGTGGTGATGGTGTTGGCAGAGGGTGTCAGGACCCTTCTCCAGGAGGGATACTCCCCTCAATGACTGTAGCAAGGGCCGCCTGCTGGTTCAGGATCAAGGTGCGCTCATGTCAATTATACAGGAAAGTGACCTAGGTTAGTGTTTCATTCCTTCCTCACTATTACATCCCTCGGGAGGAGGGCAGGAGTTGTCTCTTTGTTTGTTTTTAGATCTTTACTCTCTTTCCCCAGTCCCCAATGCCGCACCCAATCAAGATGAATTTAGGCAGTAGGGGCTTAATAAATGTCTGGTAAAAGAGTGAGCATGCGGGATGGGCAGCCAGAGCTCTCCTAACTGGGACTCTCTAAGCTAATGCTTGAGTGTCTTCTGTGGGGAATACGAGTATGCTTGTTCAACTACAGGATGGGCTGAATGGCCTCTGATGTCCTTTCTAGCTCTGGAGGCTTGGAAACCCAAGAATGAATGAATGAATGAGGGGAGGTGCTGGCAGTGATATATGCACAGGGTTCTTTAATAGGGAGAGAGAGAGAGAGAGAGAGAGAGAGGGGGGGGGGAGGAAGGGGAAGAGGAAGGGGAAAGGGGGTGAGGAGAGGAGGAGAGGGAAAGAGAGGGAGGGAGGGAGGGGGAGAGAGGGAGAAAATGAAGGAAGGGGTAGAAGGAGAGAGGGAGGGAGGGAGGGAAAGAGGGAGAGAGAGAGGGAGGAGAGGAAAGTGGAAGGGGGAGGGCAGAGGAGGGAGAGATAGGGACAGAGAGCCCGAAAGAGGGATAGACAATGAGAGGAAAATAAAAACATAATTTTCTTTCTTTTTTCTTTTTTTTTTTCAAATTTCCTTTACTTCCCTCCCCCCTCTCCCCACTACAGCATATAGTCCAGTATAGGATCTGTAAATACTTTCATATTAGACATTAGTCCAATTACAAAGGTGTATTGTACTAGGTGGGATGAAAGATGGTAAAGAAGAAATAAAACCAAACAATGAAAAGAAAAAGATCAATTAGTTTGCTTCCTCTAGGATTCAGGCTCAGTTCTTTCTAGTTCTATCTCTGGGTGTCCCATTTCTCTCTTTCTTGAGACATTCTGGATTGGCTTATATCACTGCATTGCTGAAAAGAGTCCAGTCTGTCATAGTTTGTCATCAACCATATGATGTGTCTGTGATTGTATAAAAATTTCTTCTGATTCTACTCTTCTCGCTCAGCATCAGTTCGTATAAGCCTCTCCAGGTGAATATGAAATCTGTCACCTCCTCATTTCTTATAGCACAATAATATTCCATTACATTCATATACCACAACTTGTTTAGCCATTCCCCAATTGATGGGCACCTCCTTTAGTTTCCAATTCTTTGCAACCACAGAAAGGTTGGCTATAAAGATTTTTGTACATATGGGTCTTCCTCCCACTTCTAAGATCTCTTTGGGATATAACCCTAGAAGTGGTATTGTTGGACCAAAGGGTATGAAATTATTTAAAGTCCTTTCAGCATAATTCCACACTGCTCTCCAGAATGGTTGGATAAGTTCACATCTCCACCAGCAATGTATTAGTGTCCAATTTTCCACATCCTCTCCAGCATTACTCACTTTCTTGTTTTGTCATCTTAGCCAATCTGACTGAAGAGATGGGGTATCTCAGAGTTGTTTTGATTTGTATTTCTCTAATCAATAGTGATTTAGACCCCAGCACCCACAGAATGACACAGAGAAGCTAACCTCCCACTGAGGACAGCCCAGAACCCTACAGGAAGGACCAGTGCAGCGCTCTGGGAGCCGGCAGAGAGCAGCACGTGGGGAGCCGAGCCGAGCTGAGCAGAGCCCAGGTCCCCGTGAGCCGAGGTTTTAGCCCCAGGGTGGCAGGGCCAGCAGCCGGCTGGAGAGACCCCAGAACACCAGCAGCTGTGGCAACTCCAGAATTATCAACTTAGACTCACCTAGGACAAAGTAAGAGGTTAGTGACCTATGGACTTTGGGACCAGTATTTGCATCAGCTTCCTCCCCTTGGGCTAGAAACCGCTGAGGAGACACGCCATTTTGTAGTTTTCAGAGGCAGCTCCAGCTCCTGGCCTACGAACTGTAGGGAGATACAGCGATCAGTCTTGGGAGGTATTCGCTCTTGCTTTAACCTCCCTGGATCTGGATTGTAATCTGGGATGGAAGTCGTGGGTGGGTTTACAACTTGCCAGAAACGGAAGTTGCTCTCCCACATGTTCAGGACGAAAATTCCCCTATCTGTCGGCAAAGACATACTGCGGCAACAAGCCCAAAAGTCAAGTAATTAAGTGGCAACATGCCAAGGCAAAGGAAACAGAAAAATGCAACCCTAGATTCCTAATTTGGGGGCATAGAGAGGGAAAAGGACTGTGAAGTCAGAAGTCCTGCACCAAAAGCCTCAGGGGAAAACATGAATGGGTTGCACACCATAGAGGACCTTAAGAAGCACTTTAAAAATCAAATAAGGGAAAAATTGGAAAGAGAAATGAGAAGGATGCAGGAAAAGTATGAAATGAGGGTCAACAGCCTGACTGAGGAAAACAAAACTTTAAAAAATAGACTAATTCAAATGGCAAAGTAGGCCCAAAAGGGCAACAAGGAGAAGAATGCCTTTAAAAGTCGAATTTGCCAGATGGAAAGAGAATCTCAAAAGTTCACTGAGGAGATTCATTCCTTCAGAGTTAGAAGGGAGGAAATGGAAGCTAATGACTTTATGAGAAATTAAGATTCTGTTAAGCAGATCCAAACAAATGAAAGATTAGAAGGCAATGTGAAATATCTCATGGGAAAAAACCACTGACTTGGAAAATAGATCCAGGAGAGACAATTTAAAAATTATTGGACTACCCAAAAGCCATGATCAAAGAAAGAACCTAGAAATCACCCTTCAAAAAATTCTCAAGGAAAATTGCCCTGATGTTTTTTAGATCCAGAGGGCAAAAAAGAGGCTGAAAGAATCCATCGATCACCTCCTGAAAAAGATCCCAAAAAGAAAACTCCCAGGGAATATTATAGCCAGGTTGCAAAATCCCCAGATCAAGGAGAAAATACTCCAAGCAGCCAGGAAGAAACAATTTCAATATTGTGGAAACACAATCAGAATAGCCCAGGACCTGGCAGCTTCTACACTGAGGGATTGAAGGGCATGGAATATGATATTCCAGAGGGCAAATGAACTGGGAAAGAACCCAAGGGTCACCTACCCAGCAAAACTGAGTATTTTGTTTCAGGGGAAAATATGGATATTCAGTGGAATAGAGGACTTTCAAGCATTCTTGAGGAAAAAAAACAGAATTGAATAGAAAATTTTACATCCAGATGCAAGAAGCAAGAGATGCCTGAGAAGGTAATCAGGGAAAAGAAATCAAAAGGAACTTATCAAAGTTGAACTATTTACATTACTATATGGAAAAACAATATCTGTGACTGATGATATCTTTCTCACTATGAAAATAATGGAAGAAGGGTGTGTAGTCATATGAATACATATGTGAATGTGTGTGTATATGGTTACAGTTATATATGGATAGAGGGCATAGATTTAATTTGTTGGGAAGGGAGAATACTCAAGGGATGAAATTATGAGGTGAGAGAGGAAGGAGGCAAGAGGAGATGGGGAGAGACAGGGTAAGGTAAACTATCTCATGTAGAAGAAGCAAAGGGAAGTGGTTGCAAAGCAGGGGGAGAATAAGGAAGGCTAAAAAGGCAAAACCACATTCACACTGAATTTGGTTCAGGGAGAAAATGACATACATACTAAATGGGATATCTCAACCTGCAGCAGGATAGGGGGAAGGGGGATGAGAGAAGGGATGATGGATGGGAGGGCATCCTTGGGATGAGGGGAGGTTGGAAGTACCCACTATAGAAGAGGGACAAGATCATGTAGGGAATGGACCAGGTGGGGGGTAGGATGAGTGGGAGGGAATTATAAGCAGCCTTGTACAATACATCTACTATGGTAATGTTTTGCATAGCTAGACATGTACAACATATACTGAATTACTTATCTTCCCAGAGGGAATGGGTGACAAAGGAGGAAGGAAATGGATCTGAAATTCGAGGTCTTAACATTAAATGTTTCAAATATATATAAATACTATTATTAATACTCTTTTGCTTGTAATTGGGAGATAAGATGTGCAGGCATTGGGACACAAAGATTCTCCTTCTTCTAATGGAAAAGTCGAAGGGGGTATGGAAGAAGGTATGGGAGAGAGCAGATTGGAGGAATCGATATCTTGCGGGACTGCTATTCTGGGAGGGTGGGTAGGGGAAAAACAGGGGGGGGTAATCATTGTAACTCAAAATCTGGCAGAAATGAATGATATAAAACAGAAGTTAATAAATCATTCGTTTTAAAAAAAGAACACCCCAAAAGGTATCACAAAAATTGGGCATGTCTGAAATGACCAAACAACAACAACAGCATAAGCAACAACAAATAAAAAGTGAAGCCAGATTCTCCTCTTCCTGTTTAGGTACGTTTACTTGTTTATTTTTATTTTCTTTTCCATATGCTTACAGACTGTAGAAATGAACAATTGAATGGGCTTTTACAGACAGACACATCACACACAGGCTGGAATTTCAGGGGCTACTCACAAAACCTACTACTGATTAGTAAGGGAGATTTGACATGCTCAATGGTTTGCCCTTCCTCACATCCCCTGATGGTCTTCCACTCCTGAGGACAAACCATATTAATGCCAAACAGTTTAGACACGTTATTGGTACAGCCTACTAAAACTCAAAACTCCCATATTCACTAGTTTTAAAGGTACACCTATAGGTAGAATTATAGAATGTAACATTCAGCTCTTTTAGGATTTTAAGGGGCAAAATTATCATTAAATCAAGAATTTATCAGATATTTTACTTTTAGCTGAAAACTCCAATAAATGTCCAAACAGTTTGTGTCATCATGTACTCAAAGACTTTAAACCAGCTTTAAAATATGTTTCTTAAACTCACTATCAGTAACTTCATTTTAGTTGGAAGGGTAGATTCCCACAATAATATTAAATTTGTTTTTAGATCCATCAACCCTCACACAATGCTTAACAAACTGGATTTCCTCCATTCCACCATTCATTTGACTTAATCTCCTCTTTTAAATAACATAATTTTCCAAAGCAAGCCATGAGTTACATACCATCAACATTCAAGTGATACCATTGATGTTGAATTTGTTTTGAATGATATTTATAGTTTTCCTTGTTTATTATCAAATTTCTGCAATATTTGTATAGCTACTTAAAGCTATAACCTTTATTACTGCCTGTATTAAAATTGTATCTTGGTCTAAAAAATAGTGATTTAGAGCATTTCTTCATATGCTTATACATATCTTTAATTTCTTTCTCTGAAAACTGCCTGTTTATATCCTTTGACCATTTATCAATTGGGGAATGACTTGTATTCACATATATTTGAATTAATTCTCTATAAATTTTAGAAATGAGTCCTTTATCAGAGATGTAAGTTGTAAAAATTCTTTCCCAATTTCCCACCTCCCTCTTGATCTTGGTTACATTGGCTTTGTTTGTACACAAGCTTTTCAATTTAATGTAATCAAAATTATCCATTTTGCATTTTATAATGCTCTTTAATTCTTGTTTGGTCCTAAAATCTTCCCCTCTCCACAAATCTGTCAGCTAAACTATTCCTTGTTTTCCCAGATTGCTTACAGTATCATGCTTTACACCTAGATCATGCACCCATTTAGACTTGATTTTGGTATATGGTGTTAGATAGTGATATATGCCCAGTTTCTGCCATACTGTATTCCAGTTTTCCCAGCAGTTTTTGTCAAATAGTGCATTCTGATCCCCAAAACTGGGGTCTTTGGGTTTATCAAACAATAGATTACTATATTAATTAACTGCTAGGTCTCCTGTGCCCAATCTATTCCATTGATCCACTACTCTACACCTCTGCCAGTACCAAGCAGTTTTGATGACTGCCTGCTGCATAATACAGATTAAGATTTGGCATACCTAGTCCACCTTGCCTAGCATTTCTTTTCATTAATTCCCTTGATATTCTAGACCATTTGTTTTTCAAAATAAATTTTGTTCTTATGTTGTCTAACTCTAGAAAGTAGTTTTTTGCTAAAGTGATTGGTATGGCACTAAATATATAGTTTAGTTTGGGTAAAATTGTCATTTTTATTATATTAGCTTGACACAGCCACAAGAAATTGATATTTTTCCAACTATTTAGAATTGATTTTATTTGTGTGAGAAGTATTTTGTAGTTGTGATCATATAGATTCTGGGTTTGTTTTGGCAAGTAGATTCCCAAATATTTTATAATGTCTACAATGACTTTAAATGGGATTTCTCTTTCTATCTCTTGCTGTTCGTTTTCATTAGAGATGTACAGGAATGCTGAGGATTTATGTGGGTTTATTTTATATCCTGCAACTTTGCCAAATTTATTTATTGTCTCTAGTAGTTTTTTACTTGATTCTCTAGGATTCTCTAAGTATATCATCATATCATCTGCAAAGAGTGATAGCTTGGTCACTTCTTTGCCTAATTTGAATCTTTTGATTTCTTTTTCTTCTCCAATTGCTACTGCTAATGTTTCTAGTACCAGATTGAATAAGAGGGGTGATAGTGGACATCCTTGTTTCACTCCTGATCTTATTGGAAAAGCTTCTAGTTTATCCCCATTGCATATAATACTTACTGATGGTTTTAAATAGATGCTATCAACTATTTTAAGGAAGGCTCCATTTATTCCTATACTTTCTCGTGTTTTTAATAAGAATGGATTTTGTACTTTGTCAAAAGCCTTTTCTGCATCTATTGAGATGATCATGTGGTTTCTGCTAGTTTTATTGTTGATATGCTCAATTATACTGATGGTTTTCCTAATATTAAACCATCCTTCCATTCCTGGAATGAATCCTACCTGATCAGAGTGTATTATTTTTGTGATAAGTTGTTGGAGTTTTTTGGCTAATATTTTATTTAAAATTTTTGCATCTAAATTCATGAGGGAAATTGGTCTATAATTTTCTTTCTCTGTTTTATCTCTTCCTGATTTAGGAATCAGTACCATATTTGTGTCATAGTAAGAATTTGGTAGGAGTCCTTCTTCACTGATTTTCCCAAATAGTTTGTAGAGTACTGGAATCAATTGTTCTTTAAATGTTTGATAGAATTCATTAGTAAACACATCTGGCCCTGGAAATTTTTTTCCTAGGGAATTCATTGATGGCTTATTTGATTTCTTTTTCTGAGATGGGGTTATTTAGGTTAATCTCTTCCTCTTCAGTCAATCTGGGCAACTTGTAATCTTGTAAATATTCATCCATTTCACTAAGATTGTCATATTTATGTGCATACAATTGGGAAAAATAATTCCTCATTATTTTTTTGATTCCCTCTTCACTGGAGGCAGATTTACCCTTTTCATTTTTGATATTCATAATTTGGTTTCCCTCTTTCTGTTTTTATCATATTGACTAATCAATTTTATTGATTTTTTCATAAAACCAGCTCTTAGTTTTATTTATCAATTCAATAGGTTTCTTAATTGCAATTTTTTAATCTCTCCTTTGGTTTTCAATATTTCTAATTTACTACTAAATTGAGGATTTTCCATTTGTTCTTTTTCTAGTTTTTTCAATTGCATGTCCAATTCATTGACCTCCTTTCTCTCTGCTTTAATTAAGTATGCACTCAGGGATATAAAACTTCCCCTAAGAACTGCCTTTAGTGTATCCCACAAATTTTGGTATGTTGTCTCATTATTTCATTCTCTTGAATGAAATTATTGATTATTTCTGTAATTTCTTGTTTGACCCATCCATTCTTTGGGATTAAATTGTTTAATTTACAATTACTTTTTAGTCTATCTTTCCATGGCGCTTTGTTGCATATAATTTTTATTCCATTGTGATCTGAGAATGATGCATTTATTATATCTGCCTTTCTGCACTGAATTGTGAAGTGTTTATGCCCTAGTACATGGTCTATTTTTGTGTATGTACCATATACTGCTGAGAAGAAAGTAAATTCCTTTTTATCCCCATTCAGTGTCGTCCAGAGATTTATCATATCTAGGCTCTCTAAAATTCTATTTGCCTCCTTAACTTCTTTCTTGTTTATTTTGAGGTTAGATTTATTAAGTTCATAGAGGGGGAGATTAAGGTCCACCACTAGTATAGTTTTGCTATCTATTTTTTCCTCTAATTCCTTTAACTTCTCCTCTAGGAATTTGGATACTATACCACTTGGTGCATATATATTAAGTAATGATATTGCTTCATTCTCGATGGTGCCTTTTAGTAGGATATAGTTTCCTTCCTTATCTCTTTAATTTAGATCTATTTTTACTTTTGCTTTATCTGAGATAAGTATTGCTACCCCTGTTTTGTTTTGTTTTTTTTTTTACTTTAGCTGAGGCATAATAAATTTTACTCCAACCTTTTACATTTACCCTGTGAGTATCCTTTGTCTCAAATGTGTTTCTTGTAGACAGCATATTGTAGGATTATGGTTTTAAATCCATTCTGCTATCTGCCTCTGTTTTATGGGAGAGTTCATCCCATTCACATTCACATTAATGATGACTATCTGTCTCTTCCCCTCCATCCTATTCCCTCCCCTGTTTATGTTTCTGTTCCTTCCTTCTCCCTTCCACTCCTTGAAGTTTTCCCTTTTGACCACGCCCTCCCTCAGTGTTCCCACCCAGTGACCCTACTTCTTAGCCTACCCTCTCCCCTTACCACTATTTCCCTCTCCTCTAATACCCCCCTTTAATCTCCTCCTTTTCAACCCCCCCTTAAACCTTCCACTATCTATAGGACACAATAAATGTTTTATACTTATCAGAGTAAATTACTCCCATGTTTGATTCCAAACCAATGAAAGTAAATTTAAAACAGTGCTCCTCTCCCTCCCTCGTTTTCCTCTATTTAAGGAATTTATGTGTCTATTCACCTTAGAATCTTAAACTTCACTGATAGTTGATCTGTCTTTGAACCAGAAACAGTGAGAATAGTACTTAAATGATGTTCCTCTCCCTCTTTCTTTCCCCTCTTCTATAGTGTGTTTTGATGCCTCTTCAGATGGTATATTTTATCTTTTCCTATCTAATCCTTTCCTTTTTCCCATTACAGTCCCTTTGATCCCCTCAATAGTTTTATTTTTTATATAAAGTCTTCAGGTTGGTGCATTCATACCCACACCCTCTAGATAAGCATAACCCTTTTGAAGGTCACAATAATCATAAAAATTTTGAATATTGACAGTTCTCAGCTCCACATATAGGGATGTGAACATTTTGCTCTTGTTGCATCCCAAGTAATGAGCATGTGTGTGTGTGTGTGTGTGAGTGTGGGTGTGTGCACTTATGCATATGTGAGTGTGTGTTTTCCTTGTTTACCTTTTTATGTCTTTCTTCAGTCTTGTAATTGGAGATCAAATTTTCCATGGACCTCTGGCTTTTTCATCAGGAAAGACTGGAAGTCCCTTATTTCATTAAACGGCCACCTCCTTGCCTGAAAGATTATGCTCAGTTTTGCCATGTAGTTAATCCTTGGTTGTAGTCCTAGCTCTCTTGCCCTATGAAATATCAAATTCCAGGCCCTCCATTCTTTTAATGTAGAAGCTGCTAGGTCCTGTGTGATCCTAACTGTAGTTCCTCGATATTTGAATTGTTTCTTTTTGGCTGCTTGTAGAATTTTTTCTTTAATCTTGTAATTCTGGAATTTGGCTACTATATTTCTTGGAGTTTTCAGTTTGGGATCTCTATCAGGAGGAGTCTGGTGAATTCTATCAATAGCTATTTTATCTTCTGATTCCAGGACCTCAGGACAGTTTTCTTTGACAATGTCTTGGAGGATATTGTCTAGGCTGCTTTTTTCATCATGGCTTTCTGGTAGACCAATAATTCTTAAGTTGTCTCTCCTGGATCTATTATCTAGGTCAGTTATTTTTTCCAGTGAGATATTATATATTTTCTTCCAATTTTTTTATCATCTTGTTTTGTTTGATTGACTCTTGCTGCATCAAAGAGTTATAAGTTTCAGTTTGATTGAATCTAATTTTTAGCGAATTATAGTCTTCAGTTAGTTTTTGAAGGTCCTTTTTAGGGAGGTATTATCTCCAATTACTTCACTTATTTTACTTTTGAGACTTTTTTCCAAGTTGATCACTATTTCCCTGATTTGGTCTTTAAAATTTTTCTTAAGCTCCTCCAGGAATGTTCTTTGGGCTTGAGACCAGTCCATGTTTCCTTCTCTGGTCTCAGGTGTGGATAGAGAGTCTATATTGTCCTGTGTATTTCGTTGTTCTTGCCCTACTAGTAGGATAGAATAGACTTTCTTGCCTTCCCCTTCTCCTTTTCAGCTTCCTTCCTTCCCATTTTGATTTCCAGTTTCTTAATTTCTCAGGCTATGAGTTTAGGGCCTGATCATTGACTTTGAATACCTCTTGGTGCCTAGTTTATGGCTAAGTCAGGGAAGTCAGTGGGGAATGTAGATTCATAGGTGGGGGTGAGTCTGACCACTCCAAATTTCTGCCTCTATACTCCTGGGGTATAAGTAGGCTTTTGTTGGTGAGGTGAGGTGGGGCTTGTTGAGACCCCTCCCTCTCTTCTCTTCAGACTCCTGGCTATCTCAGTTACACCCCTTCTTGTAGACTCCCAAATGTGAGGCTATTTCCATTAACTTGGGATTTCAATCTGGGTGGGAGACTTATCTTTGGTTTTTCTGCTTCATGAAGGAGGGATGGGAGGATTGGAGCAGCTAGAATTTACTTTGCCATTCCAGCCCCTGTATTATACAGGCAGGCAGTTTCTAAACTTCCAGGCTGGGGGCCAAGCACTGAAGGAGAAGCTGCTCTCTCCACTGGGGGTCCTACTCTCCTACCTGGCTCCAATGATTCTTCCTGTCCCCTCTTGAGATGAAGGCGAGATGACTGTGATTCGTCCTTGGTAAGTCTGCAGGCTGTGGCTTTTTCTCTCTCTGGTGTAGTCTGCTTGTCTGCTCTTAGTCTGAGCTGTGCAGACTCCACATGCTCTGCACTCCACATGCTCATGTCCTGACCAGACAAAGTGAGCAATTTTCTGGGCTGGATTCTGCCATGCTCTGTCTTCCAGTGGATTTTGTCATTCCAGAATCTGTTCAGATTCACTTTTTGAGATTTAGTGACTGAGGAGCTTAGTGAGGTTACTGCTTCCTTTCCGCCATCTTCGCTCCTGTCCCAAAACATCATTTTCTACAATACATTAGTACCCTATCTTTATTACATCCACAAATTGTTCTGCCATCCCTCATTTGTTGAGCATCCCACCAATTTCCAATTCTTTGACAACACAAAAATATTTGCTATGAATATTTTGTACATATATGCCCATTTTCCTTTTCCTTTGATTTCTTTTGGAAACAGACCCAGTGGTATCTCTTGTTCAAAGGGCATGCAAATTTGGTTTTTTTAAACAAATGCTTTATTAACTTCTGTTTTACATCATTCATTTCCGCCAGATTTTAAGTTACAATCATTTTCCCTCCATTATTCCCCTACCCAAACTCCCAGAATAGTAGTCCCACAAGATATCGTTTCCTCCAATCTGCTCTCTCCCATACCTTCTCCCATACCCCCATCAACTTTTCCATTAGAGGAAGGTGAATCTTTGTGTCCCAATGCCTGCACATCTTATCTCCCTATTACAAGCAAAAGAGTATTACTAATAGTATTTATATATATTTGAAACATTTAATGTTACGACCTCGAATTTCAGATCCATTTCCTTCCTCCCTTGTCACCCATTCCTTCTTGGGAGATAAGTAATTCAGTATATGTTGTACATGTCTAGCTATGCAAAACATTATCATAGTAGATATATTGTACAAGGCTGCTTATAATTCCCTCCCACTCATCCCACCCCCCACCTGGTCCATTCCCTACATGATCCTGTCCCTCTTCTATAGTGGGTACTTCCAACCTCCCCTCACCCCAAGGATGCCCTCCCATCCATCATCCCTCCTCTCGTCCCCCTTCCCCCTATCCTGCTGTAGGTTGAGATATCCCATTTAGTATGTATTACATTTTATCCCTGAACCTAATTCAATGTGAATGTGGTTTTGCCTTTTTAGCCTTCCTTATTCTCCCCCTCCTTTGCAACCACTTCCCCTTGCTTCTTCTACATGGGATAGTTTACCCTACCCTGTCTCTCCCCATCTCCTCTTGCCACTTTCCTCTCTCACCTCATAATTTCATCCCTTGAGTATTCTCCCTTCCCAACAAGTTCAACCTATGCCCTCTATCCATATATAACTGTAACCATATACACACACATTCACATATGTATCCATATGACCACACCCCCTTCTTCCATTATTTTCATAGTGAGAAAGATATCATAAGTCACCGTTATTGCTTTTCCATATAGGAATGTAAATAGTTCAACTTTGATAAGTTCCTTTTGATTTCTTTTCCCTGGTTACCTTCTCAGGCATCTCTTCCTTCTTGCGTCTGGATGTCAAATTTTCTATTCAACTCTGGTTTTTTCCTCAAGAATGCTTGAAAGTCCTCTATTGCACTGAATGACCATATTTTCCCCTGAAACAAAATACTCAGTTTTGCTGGGTAGGTGACCCTTGGGTTCATTCCCAGTTCTTCTGCCCTCTGGAATATCATATTCCATGCCCTTCAATCCCTCAGTGTAGAAGCTGCCAGGTCCTGGGCTATTCTGATTGTGTTTCCACAATATTGAAATTGTTTCTTCCTGGCTGCTTGTAGTATTTTCTCCTTGATCTGGGGATTCTGGAACCTGGCTATAATGTTTCTGGGAGTTTTCTTTTTGGGATCTTTTTCAGGAGGTGATCGGTGGATTCTTTCAACCTCTATTTTGCCCTCTGGATCTAAAACATCAGGGCAGTTTTCCTTGAGAATTTCTTGAAGTGTGATTTCTAGGTTCTTTCCTTGATCATGGCTTTCAGGTAGTCCAATAATTTTTAAATTGTCTCTCCTGGATCTATTTTCCAGGTCAGTGGTTTTTCCCATGAGATATTTCACATTGCCTTCTAATCTTTCATTTGTTTGGATCTGCTTAACAGCATCTTGATTTCTCATAAAGTCACTAGCTTCCACTTGCTCCAGTCTAACTCTGAAGGAATGAATCTCCTCAGTGAACTTCTGAGATTCTTTTTCCATCTGGCAAATTCGACTTTTTAAGGCATTCTTCTCCTCGTTGCCCTTTTGGGCCTCCTTAGCCATTTGAGTTAGTCTATTTTTTAAAGTGTTATTTTCTTCAGTCGGGCTGTTGACCCTCATTTCATACTTTTCCTGCATCCTTCTCATTTCTCTTTCTAATTTTTCCTCCACTTCTCTTATTTGATTTTTAAAGTCCTTCTTAAGGTCCTCTATGGCCTGCAACCCACTCATGTTTTCCCCTGGGGCTTTTGGAGCAGGACTTCTGACCTCACAGTCCTTTTCCCGCTCTATGCCCCCAAAATAGGAGTCTAGGGTTGCATTTTTCTGTTTCCTTTGCCTTGGCATGTTGCCACTTAATTGCTTGACTTTTGGGCTTGTTGCCACACTATGGCTTTAAGGCCAGTTAGAGGAATTTTCGTCCCGAACGTGTGGGGGGCAACTTCCGTTTCTGGCAAGCTGTAAACCCACCCACAACTTCCACCCTAGATCACAATCCAGATCCAGGGAGGTTAAAGCAAGGGTGATTACCCCCCAAGACTGATCGCTGGATCTCCCCACGATTTGTAGGCTGGGAGCCGGAAATGCCTCTGAAAACTACAAAATGGCGTGTCTCCTCAGCGGCTTCTAGCCCCCAGGGGAGGGAGCTGACGCATTCCCCAAATACAGGTCCCAAAGTCCATAGGACACTAACCTCTTACTTTGTCCTAGGCATGTCTATGTTGATAATTCTGGAGTCGCCAGGGTTCCTGGTGTTCTGGGGTTCCTCCAGCCAGCTGCTGGCCCTGTCGCCCTGGGGCTAAAACCTCAGCTCAGGCAGACCTGGGCTCAGCTCGGCTCAGCTCCTGCGCTCTGCGCTCTGCGCGCTGCCTGGTCCCAGACCGCTGCGCTGGTCCTTCCTGCAGGGCTGCTGGGCTGTCCTCCATGGGAGGTTAGCTTCTCTGTGTCGTTCTGTGGGTGCTGGGGCTCCAGAAGTTGTTCAGAGTCCCCTTTTACATAGTTTGAGGGGAATCTGGGGGCAGAGAGGCTTGGAAGAGCTGTTTCTACTCCACCATCTTGGCTCCGCCCCCGGCATGCAAATTTTTATAGCTCTTTGGGCAGAGTTCCAAATTGTTCTCAGGAATGGTTAGACTAGTTCACTATTCTTCCAAGAATTCATTTGTATATCTGCTTTTCTCCACATCCCCTAAAACATTTGTAATTTCTACTAGGTGTGAAGTAGTGATTCAGAGTTGTTTTAATTAGCATTTCTCTAATCAATAGTGATTTAGAGCTTTTCTCATATGACTATAGAAAGCTTTGATTTATTCTCAAAATTGTCTACACATATGCTTTGAACATTTATTTTTATTATTTTAAAAGAATAATTTATTTTCCCATAATTATTTGTAAAATAATTTTAATATTTATTAATAAATTTTGAGTCCTAAATTTTCTCTCTCCCTCCTTCCCTCCCCTTCTTCCCTTCCTTTGATGGCAAGCAATCTGTTTTAGGTTATACATATGCAATCATGTAAAAGATATTTCCATATTAGTCATTTTGTGGATGAAAACTTGAAACAAATAGAAAGTGAAAAATAATATGATTTGGTCTGCATTCAGACTCTATAAGTTCTTTATGTGGAGGTGGATGTCATTTTTTCAACATGAGTCCTTTGAGATTGTCTTGGATCATTGTATTGTTGATAATAGCCAAGTTATTTCTTAGAAAGAAAGTTTCACAGTTCTTCATGAAACAATAATAGTATGCAATCATCTCCTTGTTCTGCCTAGTTCACTTGCATCAATAAGTCTTTCCAGGTTTTTTTCTGAAATCACCCAGTTCATTATTCCTTATAAAGTATTTCATTACAATCATGCATATTGAATGTAATCATACATACACACACACACACACACACACACACACACACACACACACACACATATATTTGCAATACAGACCCAGTATTGCTAGATAAAAGGTATATGGTTTTATAGCTCTTTGGGCTTGGTTGAATGGATACTATTTTTATGAATCTAACTTAGTTCCATACACCACTGTGGGGAGACAAAGAGGCTTGCCCCAGGTCTCTGATAATTACCCTGATATCAGTGGACCTGAACAACGAAGACCTCTTCAAGATGCAACTTTTCACTAAGTCAGCTATGGAGTTCTTTTGATATTGACTACACTTATATGGATGGTATTTGAGTTCTGAGGCCAACTGGCTCTGCCCCAAGACATATATGATTCAGCATTCTTATCTTTGGGTTGCCAGCTCTAAACGTGTTGTCTTTTGAGGATTGCGCTTCAGCTTTGAAGTCTGCTCTCAATTCTATCCGTTTATGATTTTGGCTACATTAGCAGATACCTGAGGCCTAGATCAAAGGGTTTACCCTAAGACTTTAGTCTCCTAGATAAGAAATCCTTATCAAATTATCTATTCCATGGTACTTCCAGGATACAACAGACTAAGATAATGATATGAATACTTGAGATCCCTTCGATCCCTTTGTCTCATTGCTCTATAAAAACCTTGTCCTGAAAATCAAAAACTGGAATTCATCGTTATTCATTGAACTACACACATGGCCTGGTCATTTCTTATTAACCTCTCTGGTTCATGCTAAGTTCTAGACACTGAGAAGCCCACAGCACTCCACATATATTTTGGAAAGGATGCCTTTATTAGAGAAACTTATTTTATTTTTGCTGTCAAATTATTTTTTATTATGCCATTGTCTATGGTAACATTTTAGAAAAATGTAGTTTCCTTGATTAGGCAACTAAGTGGTTCAGTGGATAGAGTTCTGTGTCTGGAGTCATGAAAACCTGACTTCTAATCCATCCTCAGGCACTTATTAGCTGTGTGATCTTGGGTAAGTCACCCAACCCTATTTTTCTCCATTTCCTCATCTGTAAAACAGATGGAGGAGAAAATGAGAAACTGCTCCAGTATCTTTGCAAAAAATGAAACAAAACAAAACCCAAATGGAATCATAAAGAGTCAGACACAACTGAAAAATAACTGAACAACAACAAAAAGTTTCCCTCATTGGGGCAGCTAGGTGGCACAGTGAGTAGAGCATCAGAAAGACCTGAGTTCAGATCCGGCCTCAGACACTTAAGGCACACACAAACAAAAACCTAGCCGTGTGACCTTGGGCAAATTACTTAACCCCAATTGCCCTCCAAAAAGCAAAAAAAAAAAAGTTTTCCTCATTATCTCTCTCAGTTTGGTCTATTTTTGCTTTTGTTTTGTCTGAGATCATGATTGCTACCTCTGCTTTTCTTTTTTTCCCTGCAGCTGAAGAATAATACATTCTGCTCCAACCCTTTATTTTAACTTTGTGTCTTTCTGTTTTGAGGTTTCTCTTATAAACAACATATTTTTGGATTCTGCTATCTGATCAATTTTTCTATCTGCTTCTATTTTTATGGTTGAATTCATCCCATTCACATTCACAGTTAGGATTACTAACTGTATTTTTCCCTCAGTCTCATGTACTACTATTGTTTTCTTCTTTCTCTCTATTTTTCACCTGTTCCTCATCAAAAGTCTATTTTGATTTCATTAATCTACCCTCCCTTTTATCACACTCTTCCTTTTTTAACCCTCTTCCCCTCCTATTACCCTATTAGGCAAGTTAGATTTATATGAGAAAGATAGAGTATATATATATTTCCTTTTTGAACCAATTCTAATGAGAGTGAAGTCCCATATTTTCATCTCCTCTGCAAAAGGCCTGACTTGTGTGCTCTTTTTGATAAAACTAATTACTCATTTTATTCCTCCTTTCCCCTTCTCCCAGTATATCCCTCTTTCTTACCCTTTTTTGGGGGGAGGGAGATTATTCCAATATCAACTCACCTCATGCTCTTTGTCTATGTAAACTTTTAACTGCCCTGATAAGATAAAGCTCTTAGGAGTTACATGTATCATCTTTCCATATAGGAATGTAAACAATTAACTTTATTGAGTCCCTTATGATCACTCTTTCAAAATAAACTTTTTTATGTTTCTCCTGAGTGTTGTGTTCAAATATTGAAGTGGCAGTTAGATTCCCATAGCGCTAGCTCCTACACAAGGCCTCTCACAAGACCCCTCAGGGGGCCTCAAGAACCTATCATACAGGTATGACCATTGTGAAACCTTGCCCTGCACCTCCCTTTAACCAAGATGTAACTAGAACAAAGAATTGCCCCGTTAGCTTGCAGCAACCCCCCCTTAGTTTACATCCCTATGTAGAAAGAGTTGCCTTGCTGACCATCGTTTGTTTCAGGAAGTATTTTTTACTGTATGAAAGCTTGCTGGACAAGACTGCACAGGGCTGCCTTCCCTTTTGGGAGACAGTTGCTGGATTAATTAATAAAAGCATTCCCAAAATATTAATTGGCTATGCCGTCCTGTATCTTCATCAATTGTCCATTACATTGGAGGTTCCACCCAGTCAGCCTTTGGCTCTGTGATTGACTGCTGGACTGGATGCCTTGTAGGGTTGGAGTCTATTCATTCCTAGGGATCGGCCAATGAGGTGATGTTCCTCAGCCCCAGGACTGATTAGACTTCCTGTGCGGACCAGGAGTTCCTTCCTTTCTATTGCTAATTTGGCTCCAAAATTGATAAAAGCACTCCCCAAAATATCAATTGGCTATGTCGTCCTGTATCTGCATCAACTGGTCATTACAATATCAGCTTTTCTATTCAGCTCTGGTCCTTTTATTAGGAATGCTCGAATGTCCTCTATTTCATTATGTGATTATATTGACATATTATACTGAGTTTTTATGAGTAGACTATCATTAGTTCTAATATTAACAATCTTGTCTCCTGAATATCATATCCTAAGACTTCTACTACTTTTACATGCAAGCTGCTAAATCTTGTGTCATAATGACTGTGGTTAGTGGATACTTGAATTGTTTCTTTCTGGCTTACTGCAATATGTTGCCCTTGACTTGGAAGCTCTGGAATTTGACCACAAAATTCCTGGAATATTTATATTTTGGGATCGTCTTTGGAAGGTGATTGATGGTTTTTTTCAATTACTATTATACCTTCTGGATTTAAGACATAAGTGCAATTTTCCTTCATAATTTCTGGAAATATGATATAAAGACCTTTCTTTGATCATGGCTTTCAGGTAGTTCAATAATTCTTAAATTATCTCTTCTCAATCTATTTTCCAGGTCAATTGCTTTTCTGGTGAGATATTTCAATATTTCTTCTATTCTTTCCATGCTTTTAAACTTTGTTTTATTTTTTCTTTTTTTTTCAATTAAACAAATGCTTTATTAACTTCTGGTTTACATCACTCATTGCTGCCATATTTTGAGTTACACTTTTTCCCCATTTTTCCACTACCTACCACCCCAGCATAGCAGTACCATAAGATATCCCCTCCTCCAATCTGCTCTCTCCCTTATCTTCTCCCATACCCCCTTCGACTTTGCCATTAGAGCAAGGTGAATCTCCATTCCCCAATGCCTACACATCTCATCCCCCAATTACATGCAAAATAGTATTAATAATAGTATTTATATATAATTGAAACATTTAATTTTAAACTTTGAATTTCAGATCAATTCCCTTCTTCCCTTTTTACCCAATCCCTCTGGGAAGATAAGCAATCCAGTATATGTTGTACATGTATAGCTATGCAAAACATTACAATAGTAGGTATATTGTAAAAGACTGCTTATATTTCTCCCCCACCCATCCCACCCCCCTCCTTGGTCCAATGCCTACTTAGATCCTATCCCTCTTTGAATGTGGGTACCTCCAACCTCTCCTCCCCCCCACCCCGATTGCCCTCCCCTTCATCATCTCCCTCTCATACCCCTTCCCCCACTCTACTGCAGGGTGAGATATCCCATTTAGTATGTATTCTCCCTGATCAAAATTCAATGAGAATATGGTTTTGCCTTTTTGCCTTCCTGTTCTTCTCCTCCCCTGCAACTACTTCTCCTTGCTTCTTCTACATGAGATAATTTACCCTACCCTGTCTCTCCCCATCTCCTCCTGCCACATTCTTCTCTCACCTCTTAACTTCATCCCTTAAGTAACTTTCCTTCCCACCAAATTCAACCTGTGCCCTCTATGAATACCTGTAAATATATATAAACACATGTGTTCATATACCCATATAGCCTTCTTCAACTATTTTCATACTGAGAAAGGTTTCATTAGTAAAAGTTATTGTTTTTCCATGTAGGAATGTAAATAGTTTAACTTTGATAAGTTCTTTTAGATTTCTTTTCCCTGATTACCTTCTCAAGCATCACTTGCTTCTTGTGTCTGAATGTCAAATTTTCTATTCAACTCAGATTTTTTCTACAAGAATGCTTGAAAGTCCTCTATACCACTGAATGACTACATTTTCCCCTGAAAAAAGATACTCAGTTTTCCTGGATAGTTGATTCTTTGTTTTAATCCCAGCTCTTTTGACCTCTGGAATATCATATTCCATGCCCTTCGCTTCCATCAGCATAGAAGGTGTCAGGTCCTGTGCTATTCTGATTGTTTTTCCACAATATTGAAATTGTTTCTTCCTGGCTGCTTGTAGTATTTTCTCCTAGATCTGGGAATTCTGGAACCTGTCTATAATATTCCTAGGAATTTTCATTTTTTTTGCCTTTTTTTGGAGGGCAATTGGGGTTAAACAACTTGCCCAAGGTCACACAGCTATGTTTTTGTTTGTGTGTGTTAAGTGTCTGAGGCCGGAACTGAACTCAGGTCCTTCTGACTCCAGGGCCGACACTCTACTCACTGCGCCACCTAGCCTCCCCAGGAGTTTTCTTTTGGGCATCTTTTTTAGGAGGTGATCTGTGGATTCGTTCAACATTTATTTCCCCCTCTGAGTCTAAGACATCAGGGCAATTTTCCTTGAGAATTTCTTGAAGGATGATTTCTAGGTTCTTTCTTTGATCATGGTTTTCAGGTAGTCCAACATTTTTTTTAATTATCTCTCCTGGATCTATTTTCCATGTCAGTGGTTTTTCCCAGGAGATATTTCACATTGCCTTCTCTTCTTTCATTTCTTTGGATCTGTTTAACAGCATCTTGATTTCTCATAAAGTCACAAGTTTCCATTTTCTCCAGTCTAACTTTGAAAGAATCAATCTCCTCAGTGAGCTTTTGAGATTCTTTTTCCTCTGGCAAAATTGGCTTTTTATGGCATTGTTCTCCTCATTGTCCTTTTGAGCCTCCTTTGCCATTTGAGTTAGTCTATTTTTTAAGGTGTTGTTTTCCTCAGTTAGGGTGTTGACTCTCATTTCATACTTTTCCTGCATCCTTCTCATTTCTCTTCCCAATTTTTCCTCCACTTCTCTTATTTGATTTTTAAAATCCTTCTTAAGGTCCTCTATGGCCTGTAACCAGCCTGTATTTTCATTTGGGGCTTTGGGTGCAGGATTTCTAACCTCACAGTCCTCCTCCTGTTCCATGCTTCGATCCTCTTTGCCCACAAAATAGGAGTCTAATGTTGAATTTTTCTGTTTATTTTGTTTCCTTTGCCTAGGCATGTTACTACTCACTTACTAGACTTTTGGGCTTCTGCCACAGTAGGACTCTGCTGCCAGAGAGGGGAGCTTCTCTCCCAAACTTTGGGGTCTACACAACTACTGGAGGTATTAGTTGGGTGGCATCTGTAAAGCCTCCACATGCTCTGGCAAACTGGATACCCAACCCAGACCTCCACCCAGAACACAATCCAGATCCAGGGAGGTTAAAGCAAGAGTCATTACCCGCCCCCCTCCCAGACTGATTGTTGGATCTCGCTGCAGTTTGAAGGCCAGGAGCTGAAGCTGCCACAGAAGCTGCAAAATGTCTTCTGTGACGAGTCTCCTCATATACTACTCACTGCCATGGGAAGAAGCTGACTCGTTCCCCAAATACTAGTCCCAAAGTCCATAGGGCACTAACCTTTCATTTTGTCCTAGGCATATCTTTGTTGATAATTCTGGAATAGCCACAGCTGCTGGTGTTCTGGGTTCCCTCCAGCCGGCTGCTGGCCTGGCTGCCCTGGGGCTAAAATCGCAGCTCAAGTGGGCCTGGGCTCAGCTCACAGAGTGCTGTGATGGCTCCTCCCTGCAGGGCTGCTGGGCTGTCCTCAGTGGGAGGATAGCTTCTCTGTGTCATTATGTGGGTGCTGGAACTCCAGAAGTTGTTCAGAGTCCACTTTTTACATGGTTTGGAAGTGGTGTGGACGAGAGTGCCTTGGAAGTTCTGTTTCTAGTGTCTGCCATCTTGGCTCACCCCCCCCCATTTTGTTTTTTCTTAATGTCTTATAGATTCATTAGTTTCCACTTGCCCTATGTGGTGAGCCAAAGAGGCCTGAGCCAGGACTTCAGATAATTACCCTGATATCAGTGGACCTGAACAACAAAGACCTCTTCGAGATACGACTTTTCACTAAGTCAGCTCTGGAGTTCTTTTGATATGGGTTACACTTATAAGGATGGTATTTGAGTTCTGAGGCTAAGAGGCTCTGCCCCAAAACTTTAGTTGTCCAAAACATTTGCAGGAAGTCAGTTGTTATGCAGATGTTCTTGATGATGTGGCTTTGGCCATTAGGCTTTGAGGCCAGGTCTCAAGAGCATCCTTTTAGATGTAACTGACTGAGATAACAGATAACTGCCCAAGACTCTATGGCACCTAGGAAACAATAGGCCTTATTACCATGCTACTTCCAGGATACAACAGACTAAGATAATGATTCCTCTTCCTTCCTGTCCTTTGTCTCTTTGCTCTATAAAAACTTTTCCCTGAGTATCAATAAAGGGAGTTCATGGTTCTTCTTGAGCTACCCACATGGCCTGGTCGTTTCTTATTCACGTCTCCGAATCATGCTAAGTGCTGGACACTGAGCAGCCCATGGCAGCCCTATTCTAATTTTTAAGGAATTATTTTCTCTAATGAGCTTCTGTACCTATTTTCCATTTGATCAATTCTGCTTTTTGAAAAGTTACTTTTTTCAGTAAATTTTTGTACGTTTTTCCCCTATTTGACCTATTCTACTTTCTAAGTTTTTTTCTTTACTACTTCTTGCATTTCGTTAACCAAATTACTAATTCCCTTTCCATAATTTTCTTGCTTCAGTGTCATTTCTCTTCTTAATTTTCTCATCTGCCATTCCTATCTCTTTTGTCAACTCTTCAAGAAGTTCTTATTGGTTTTGGGTCTAATTAGCATTTTTATTTAAGTCTTTGCTCATAGCTATTTTCAGATTGTTATCTTCTTCTGAATTTGTGTCTTGGTCTTCCCTATCACATTAGTGACTTTGTATGTTCAGGTTCTTTTGCTGTTGGTTCATTTTTCCAACCTATTTCCTAGCTTTGGACTTTATGTAAAAGTTGGGCTCTACTCACCTGAGAATAGGGAGGCATTGTCTCAAGCTTCAGGTTTTTTTGAGATGCTATTTTCAAAAGTAGTGCTGGAGGTCTGTAAGTTTTTTTTATATTTCTGAGGTGGTGTGATTTGGAGAAAGACATGGTCACTGCTCTCATTTGTTTTCTCTTCTTTACCTAAAGAGGACTTTTGGTCCCCTGTAGCCACAAGCAATAGTGCTTTTTTCATCTCTTGAATAATGATTAAGCCCCCTACTCTTCTGTAGTTGCCAGCACCAATGCTCCTTTTTTGACTTGGAAGTGAGACCAGGGTCCCTTCTCCCTTTTGACACTCCATGAACACTACTGTCTGCTGTGGAATTGTGATACAGAACTCAGTATGGGCAATTAAGTGAGCAATAAGCACCACCCATACCCAGTACCCTGTAGCAGCAAAGGTCCCTGGCAATATCAGTGGTATGATTCCCTTATTATCTCCAGGAAGAGAGCTCCTGAAATCATTGCCATAACTGTTGCTCCTACTCCTTGCATACTCTCCAGAAAAAAAAAAAAACCCTCCACTGTAGTGTCACACATCTCTAATGTTGACGTCCTAAGTTTTCTTAGGCCAGAAAAAAAAAAAACTCATCTTAAATTTTTGTCAATTCTTTTACTCCAAAATTTTATTTAAGGCACTATTTTAAAGTTGTTTGGAGGGGAATGTTAAGGGAATTCAGCTTGGTTACTGCCTTTAATCAGCCATCTCTGCTTCACACTTTTATTTCCATTCATTTAGATCAGATATATAGTGCCTAAAATGCCAGAATAAGGATAGCAGTAGATATAATCAGTTCACTAGAGACAAAATCTAATATTGTATAAAGTAATACAATCCATAACCTTAGAGCTGAAGATACAAATACACAAAGCATGGGTAATTACAAAATAGACCCTAATACAAAGGGGAGATTTTAACTTCATAAGTATAACTGAGAATCAGTGATTGATAGCTATATTGAAATATGGCTATGAAGGCTATATGTTGTTCAAAAAGAAAAAAATAAAATGATAAGAAATGGAGGTGAGAGAAGAGTATCATTTTTTAAAAATAATCTATTTTCCTATAAATAAAGCCAGGAACCAGAACCAGAAAGTATGGTAAATAATATTTGAGTGAGGATAAACAGGCAGAAATAAAAGTGATATCCTTATCAAGGTATGCTATAGGCAACTTGGAAAGGAAAAAGTAATCAGTTCATAAAATAGATCACACACTTTGCACACAACCCTATACAGCAGGTATGAAAGACTTCAATTATTCATACAGCTACTGAAATTTTTACTTTTCTGAAAGAACAGCTAATAATTTCTTGATTTGTTTAATGATAATTTCATCCTTCAAAAAAAGTACTAACAAGGGGAAATTTTATTCTGCACTTAATTTACACTTAAAAACGTTGGACTATTTGCTAGGTTAGAAATTATCAGTATTTTTATAAAAGCTTAGCTTGTATTTTTTTTAATGAAGTTGGGAAAAGAGAGGGGAAGAGAGGAAGGGGGAAAAGCATTTATTAACCACCTACTGTGTGCCAGGCACTGTGTTTAGTACTTTACAGATATCTCATTTCATCCTCATAACAATCCTGGAAGGTGCTATATCATCCCAATTTTACAGTTGAGGAAGCAAAGGTATACAGCAGTAAAGTGTTGTGCCCAGGGTGAGAAAGCTAGTAAGTTTCTAAGGTAAAATTTTCATTCAGGTCTTTCTGATTCCATTCTATTCTGATTCATCAATCTATCCATTATGCCATCTTAAGTTAAAAAGGGGAATAATAAGAAATATAGACTCTTTATTTTAAATATTTATTATAGACAGCAAAGGATAGACCAGAACCATATGACATACAGTCTAGATTTTGAGGGAGCCGATCTGAAAGTTTTTTTTAAAAATCAGCTTGATGTAAGAAAAACCTTCACAGAAAGTAGAACTATCCAAAAATGTAATGAACTGCCTTAAATTGTTGTAGATTCCCCTTTCGCCCTCCCTCCCCCAGTACTGGGCATATGAACCATAATCAAATAAAATATGCCACTGTTCTTGGTTGAAGAAGGGGGTGTGTCAACCTAATCTCCCAAAGCCCAGTCATCGTCCCTGTAATTTACTCAGCCAATGTTCCCTATGTCTCTGCTTTAGGTATGTTGACTCCTCCATCAGATTGAATGCTCTTTGAGGTCAGGTTTTGTCTTTCCTTTTTAAAAATTATTTTAATCCCCAGCCCTTAGAACATATAATTTAATGAATGCTCTTTCAATTTTTGGTTCATTTAATTGTCAGATATTTTATAGATGCTTGCTCAAGGGGTGGGGAGGGAAATGAATAGGCCAGTTTGACTTCAACGTGAAGTGCATAGAGGGAACCAGTTTATAGTAAAGCTGGCATCAGTTTGTAGAGGGTCTTAAATGCCAGGTTAAGAAGTTCATGTTTTATCTTAGAGGCCAAAAGTTGTTGGTAAAGTTTTGATATACTCATATCTATCACTTAAGCATTTTTTACAGCCATGTGAAAATTGGATTGGAGAAAGGTGAATATTAGGTTAAGTGTGGGTGAGAAAGTGGGAGAAATAGAGCTAGACAAGGTTGTTTGGATTTTAGAGATTAAAAGGTATGGACTTTAGAGCTGATGAAATTCCAAAAAAATGGTAAAGTCTGAAATTTGGCCATGTAATCTTTGAGATGGAACAAGAGATTTGGGGTATTAAAAACTGTACAGCCAAGTTAATTAAGTAGTTATCTGTATAAATATTGAAACCAAGGATGAGGTATAGAGAAAGACTTAGAACCAGATTATAATGTAATTAATGAAATTGAGGATGTGGTATGGAGATCAAACAACTATTGGAAGAGAGTTAATCTAGCATAGTTAAAGAAACACACAAAAAGTATGGTAGATACATTGAAACAAAGTAGAAAAAGAAAGATCATTCTTTCCAGTGATAGGATGTAAGATATATATTGAAATGAATTAGTGAGAAACATAATCTGTGAAGAGTTTCAAAAGAGATAGTGTCCTCAAGGAAGGATTAGATTTCAGTTAAAACTAGGCAGTTGAAGAAAGATTGAATGGTGCAATTAAGGGGATATTTTTGACATTTTGAATTGTTTTAAATTTAGAATAAAGGGAAGTTTCAAAGAACACACAGAAATGGGTTAAGTGATTGAGTAATCCAATTAAGAAAATGTCTTGGGGAGGAAGAGGATGGGATTTAGAGTTTTGAAGGAAAACTTAGTATGTTTATGTTATTTGCTCCAAAGAAGGTCAGATGCAACAATAAGGCTTAGATAGGTTGTTATGTTTTTTTTTTTTTCTTGGAAGAATGACACAAATAGTTAAGGGAAAACAAGGCAATGAATTCTATTTTTCTATAAATCTAGTTGTTAGGTAGGTGGGTTTTGATTTTTTTTTTTCTTATAGCAAGCTGGAATCTGCCTCTGCAACTTCCAATCATTCTTCATTCTGACCTCTGGGAAATAACAAAACAGATCTCATGTCATTTATACATGACTCAAATATTTGTTTACATTAAGTTTTATTCATGCTAAATAGCACCTGTTCTTTTAACCATCCATTGTCCATCTTGATCACCCTTTCAAGGAATATGTCAATGTCTTTACTAAGATGTGAGTGTAGTATACACTAAAGAAGGAATAGTGTCTTCATTGCCTTGAAAACTATAAAGAAAATGGGAGTTGTTAAGAAAAGAATGGATATAAGATCACAGGAGGTAGTATAACAGGGAAAATGCTGGGCCTACAGAAAGACCTGAATTCAAATCTAGTTTCCGATATTTCCTAGCCTTCTGACCTTGGGCATGTCACTTAATCTGCCTCAGTTTCATTGGCTGTAAAATGGGACATATATCAAAAGATTGTTAGGCTCAAATCAGGTAATATTTGTGAAACACTTACAACATTGCTTGACACAAAGTGGGGACTTAATAAATGTTTATTCTTTCCTTCACAGGAGATAAATTGGTCAATTTTCATAACATGAAATGGAAAAGCTTTTACAAACAAAATTAATACAGTTAAAACGAGAAAAGAAACAATTAACTGGCAAAATATTTGTAGTAGGTTGCTCTCCTAAAGGATATTAAAAAATTATAGCCAAGATATATAAGAAATTTACTCAAACTTATAAGTAGAAAAACCAATAAATAAATGGTAAAAAGTATGTGAATAGGTAGTTGTTAAAAGAAGAAACATGTTACAAGTGGAAAAGAAAAGATCAAAAGCCGTAAGAAGAGTAATTGAGGCTATCAAGTGATATCAGAAATTGCTGCCTGGTCACATGTTGAAAACCACTAATCTAAGCTGATTTATCAGTGAGTAAAATGGAGAAAAACATAGCTTTGGGAGTGAAGCTCATTTTTAATGTAGTATATGTTGTTAGATGAGTTTCAGTAAATTGTACTGCATTCCCGTTTAGCCCCTACATTTCTTCCTCCTATGCATCTTGGGGGAAAAAAAGGATGGGGGGAAAGGGAGGTGGGAAGCAATTTATCAAAGTTCCACAAATGAGCAATGTGAGACAAAACTTTCAATTGTGGCATCCGAGGGAAATTCACTTTGGAAATAGGAGTGAATAGAGGACAGTATATGTCCATTGGGTGCAATTTGTCCAACGTTTGTGATTTGTGTGTCTGTATGCATATACTGACATATTCATTACATGAATCAACATGTCAATCTATTGCTTTCTTCCAGTGCATAATTCATATACGATGGCTTTCCAGTTCTTCCTGAGCAATTTCTGCTCCAGAACTAATTTCTGTTATGCTCAATATAATTTATTTTTCTAATAGATGATCACTTGTCAATAACATTGTAGAATGAACTTCAGTTAAGGTACGTGTTGCACTAGATGGTTTCTGATATTCCCTCATATTAGTTTCTATACTTGTATGGCACAAACCGTAATTTTCAGGGATTTTTATGATATAATAGAAGTCACTGGAAATACCTAAGTAACCTTCTCCCACCTGTTTCTCACAGGGGTATGGGGGGATAGGCCACGATTTACTTGATAGAACTACATTTTAAAAAAATATTCTCAGATCACATTCCTCGTCTAGCTTAGAGTTCTGGAAGGCTATACAGAAATGAAGCAGTTTTATCAGCCTATCCTTTATATGGCAGCCTTCAATCCAATTTTGGAAACACGACTAAGCTATTTAAAATTGAAAATGAGTTTAAAAGAAAAGTTGTTCAGTGTTTGAAAGGGATTTAAAACATTTAAAAATATATTCAAATGCCTTGAACATATTTTTTCAATTACAATACAGTTTTATAGTAGAAAGAAAAGCAATTGTCAGCACTTTTCTATCTCTTTTACTCAAATACCTTAAATAACATCTAACTACAACATACCTTTGGTGAATAGAAGATTATTTTGCTTGAGTAGACATATAAAGGAAAATGGCATAAAAGAAAAGTGTTTATAGTTTGAAAGATGTTTTGAAAAAGTTCAAAGTTTGAAAGCTCAAAGTAATAGAGGAGAGGCTCTGGTGCTATCTACATTTTCTCCTGTTTTTAAAAAGGTGTTGAAATGTTGACAATCCCCCCCCCCCAAAAAAAAATCAGCACAAATAATCAACCTAGCATGCATTCAGCCTCCTTCATGAAGTTTTCTCTATCAACCCTAAGAGCAGTGAATCACATAGATCAAAGAATCAGAAGAAGAAAAGGAAAAAAGAATAGAATGAAGAGAATAAGAGTGAAATTTCTTGAAAGAAAGATAGAAGGATGTAGAGAATTGATTGAAGCTCCTATACCACATCATTAAGTAAGCTGTGGGCAATGGGAAAGTTAATATACATACATTTACACACACACACACACACAATTGTGTGTGCGTGTGAGTGTGTGTGTGTGTGTATGTTGTCTGTGTTTGTGTGCCTGTGTCTGTGTGTGTCT
The DNA here is from genome assembly GCA_011680675.1 of Gymnobelideus leadbeateri. Taxonomy (NCBI): domain Eukaryota; kingdom Metazoa; phylum Chordata; class Mammalia; order Diprotodontia; family Petauridae; genus Gymnobelideus; species Gymnobelideus leadbeateri. Next base: position 148,668 of record WOXC01006294.1, read on the forward strand.
CTGTTTCTTCAGCAGAATTACAATCAAGAGTCTAGGCTGATTGGAGAAGAGGGTAGGTTGTAAAATTGAGAGACTGGGATCAACTCAACAAAAGAAACTATACATATCTAAGCTGATTTAAAGAGGTGGAGAAGAACCAATCTGAGCATCTGGATTGAACCTGTAAAAAGAGATAGGAATAGAATTATTTCAAAATCCTTAAGACATTAGGTTTGTTAATAAGCATTAATATTTAGAGAGAATGTTGATAAATTAGGTATCTAGAGGATAGTGGCCAAGAAAGTCAATGAACTCAAGGTCATGCCCTCTGGAGAGTAGTCATCAGATGAAAGAATTAGCTGAAGGATAAAATTAAATGGAAGTCATAGGAAAGACATGGCACTTCCCTTCCACATATTAGAGGGGATATCACATGAAGAAGGATTAAGATTTATTCTGGCTTGCTGTAAAAAGTAGAACCAAGAATAATGGGTTGAACTTTCAAAGAGAAAAATTAAGGCTTAATTTAAGTTTAAAAGGTTAGATTTAAGTTTGTTTGTTTTTAAGAAAAAAAACACCTATATATTATTTTACCATTTATCTATTGGGGAATAGTTCTTTGGGTCTTTCGATTTTGAATTTATTATGGAATTTAATGTATAATATTGGTCTATCCTAACTTCTTGTAGTTATTTCTTATACTTTCCTGTCGAAATGGTTTTATTAATATTTTTCCAATAACCTGCTGACTTCTTTTTCCCCCTCAAATAACTCACAACTCAAATAATTTCCTCCACTCAGCTCTCAAGTTGATTTTCTTCAAGATAAAAATCTAACCATATTACCCTTCTATTAAAAAAATAATAAACTTTAGTGGCTCCCTATCACATCCAGTATCAAATATAAAAGTTTTTGTTTAGCCCCCCCAATCAAAATAATCTTGTTCCCTCCTATCTTTTTATTCTTTCTATACTTTATTCTTCCTCTCCTCCCCCACCACAACATACTCTGTAATCCAATGTCACTGACTTCTTACCCATTCCTAGAATACTCCGTCTCCCAATTTTGTACATTTTTAATGGATGTCCCACAAACTTGGAATTCTCTCACTTCACATCTCTACCTCTTGGCTACCCTGGCTTCCTTCAAATCCCAGGTAACACCCCTCCTTCCTTCTACAAATAGCTATTCCCCATCTTCCTTAATACTAGTACCTTCCAGTTGGATATTATCACCAATTTATCTTGTGTGTGTGTATGTGTGTGTGTCCTTATTTATTTGTAGCTCTTTGTATGTTGTACCCCTCTTTAGCCTATCGGCTCCTTCAGAGCAGGGATTGCTTTCTGCTCTTCTTTGTATCCCTAGCACTTAGTATCCCTAGAATAGAGCAGATCCCTAGATCTTTGTATCCATAGCCTTGAGCAGATATTTAAAAGATGTTGATTTACTTGACTAACCATTACTAAATGTTTTTTGCTGATTGGTACTCTTTAATATCACTACTTTTATTATCACTAGAAGTCCCTGGTCAGATACCAGACCTGGCTTACCAGGTCTTGATTTCTACTCAGATGATGAAGAAAACTTCTAGAGAAAGTCACAACTGTGTTGACTATCTTCACTATATATTTTTGGGATATCATTTCAATAAGGTCTCAATTCCTGCTTTTTTCTCCCCTGTTTAAATCAGTCACACTTTTTATTATAACTATTCCAAACATCCTTTTCCCTTAAACTTCTTATTTCCATTCTTCCCATCTCCATCTTGGCAAAGGACTTCACTTCTGACTGTATTGTAAAAACAGTTGCTATCCATTGTGAACTCCCTCTCCTTCCACTCTTCACAACTCATAACTCCTCTTAATCATCTTCCATGTTTTTCTGATGTCTAGTCTTTAATGGAGATTTCCAAACCTAATTTTGACATAAAACCATTCTCTTCAAGGTTAACAGTGACTCCAATTACATCTCCTCAGTTCTCATGATCTTTGATTTCTCTGTAGTTATTTTTTTTATGCTTTTAACCCCAATCTCCTCTCACTTCTGAATATTCTCTCTTCCTTTTGTTTTTGTGAAATTCCCCTCTCCTCAGTTTTCCTGACTATTCCCTCTCAATATTCCTTGTTGAACCATTATCTTTCTTTTGCCCAGTAAATGTGGAAGAGCTCCTTTGTTTTCTTTTGATAAATGACTCTCTCTGTCATTCCTGGGCTGGAAGTGCAGTGACTCCTCATTGGTCTAACTGTACTTTCATCAATATTGGAGGTTTGATCAACTCCATTTCTTTTTTTAATATTAATTTATTTTATTAAATATTTCCCAATTACATAAAGTACAGGTAACATTCATTTTTGAAAGTTTTGAGTTCCAAATTGCTACCTCTCTCCCACTCCTTCTTGAGAAGGAAGCCAATTTGGTATCAATTATACTTACAAAGTCATACAAAATATATTTCTACATTAATTATGTTGCAAAAGAAAACAAACACTGGCAAAAACAAGAAGAGGAAGAAAAAGAAAAAGTAAAAAAGTTTGTTTTAATCTTCATTCACATCTCATAACTTCTCTTGCCAAAGGTGGATAGGTTTTTTTTTTTTTTTTTACCACGGATCCTTTGTAATTGATACAATATTGCTATTACTGTATAAAATGATTTCTAAACTGTTCTGTTCACTTCACTTTACATGAGTTCATATACATATTTTCAGGGTTTTTTTTCTGAAACCATCTTGCAGATCATTTTTTTTAAATAGCATAATAATATACCATCACAATTACATACCACTACTTGTATAGTCATTCCACAATTGATCATCATCTCCTTGATTATCAATTATTTGCCATCACAAAGAGAGCTGCTATAAATATTTTATACAAATAGGTTATGTTCTCTTTATTAGATCTCTTTGGCATTCAGATCATGTAGAGGTATTGTGTAGACTCTTTGGGAAAAAATCCAAATTTTTCTCCAGAATTATTGGACTAGATGTCATCAACAATGCATTATTGTCTCAAATTTCCCACACCCCCTCCATAATTTGTCTTTTTCTATCATGTTAGCCAATCTGATTGGTATGAGGTAGTATCTCAGAGTTGTTTTTTGCTTTCATTTCTCTAACCAGTAGTGATTTAAAACATTTCTTCATGTTAATATTGATAACTTCAATTCTTTCTCTGAAAACTGCCCAGTTACATCCTTTGACCATTCATCAATTGAGGAATATCTCTTATTTATATAAGTTTGGTTCAGTTTACCATATAATTAAGAAACTAGGACTTTATCAGAAAAAATAATGGAATATTTCCCATATCTCATGTTCCTTCTAGTTTTGCTTCACTGGTTTTGTTTGTACAGAAGCCTTTTTAATTTGATGTATTCAAAATTATCCATTTCGCTTCTTTGATCATCCCTATATCTTGTTTGAAAATAAATTCTTGCCTGATCCATGTCTTACAAGTACATTTTTGCCTTGCTCCCCTAATTTACTTATGATATCAGCCTTTATATCTAAATTATATAACCACTTTGACCTTATCTTGGTATATAGAGTGTGAACAGTTGATCTATGCCTAGTTTCTACCAAGCTACTTTCTAGTTTTCCTAGAATTGTTTTTCAGATGTTGAGTTCTTATATCCAAAGCTTGGATCTTTGGAGTTGTCAAAAACTAGGTTATTATGGTCATTTACTACCCTATATTTTGTACCTAATCTATTCCACAGATCCAACACTCCATTTCTTAGCCAGTACTAGATTGTATTGATGATAACCACTTTGTGATATAGTTTGAGATACAGCACTCTGAGACTGTCTTCCTTAATTTTTTTTTCATTGATTCCCTTTATAGTCTTTACTTTGTGTTCTTTCTGATAAATTTCATTATTTTTTTTTCCTAGATCCCATAAAGTAATTCATTGGCAGTTTGATTGTATTGGCACTGAATGAGTAAATTAACTTAGATAAAATTGTCATTTTTATTATATTGATTCAGTATAAATATGAGCAATTAATATTTTGTCAACTGGTTAGATCCAACTTTATTTGTGTAAAGGGTTTTGTAATTCTGTTCATATAGTTCCTGGGTTTATCTTGACAGGTAGACTACCAAGTAGTTTGTGTTGCCTAGAAGTATATTGATATAAATTTATTTATCTCTTGATGCTGCACTTTGTTGGTAATATATAGAAATGCTTAGGACTTGTGTGGGTTTATTTTATATCCTGTAACTTTGCTGAAGTTGTTAGTTATCTTCATCTAGTTTTTTTAGTCTATTTCATAGCATGCTGAAAGTATACAATCACATCCTCTGTGAAGAGTAAGATTTTTGCTTCTCCATTGTCTATTTTTATTCCTTCTATTTCTTTTTCTTGTGTTATTGTTATAGTTAGCATTTCATTTTTATATAATTTATTTATTTTCAGTTTTCAACATTCACTTCCACAAGATTTTGAATTCCAAATTTTCTCCCCATGTCTCCTCTCCCCTCACCCAAAGACAACATGTGTCCTGGCCGTCCCTTCCCTGAATCTGTCCTCCCTTCTATTACACTCCCTTCTCCCATCCCCTTCCCTTATATTTTTCTGTAGGGTGAGATAGATTTCTATATTTTTGCCTGTATATCTTATTCCCTAGTCACATGCAAAAACAATTTTTAACATTCATTTTTAAAGCTTTGAGTTCCACATTCTCTCCCTTCCTTTCTTCCCACCTACCCCCAATTAAGAAAGCAAGCAATTCAATATAAGTTATACATGTGTAGCTATGCAAAATATTTCCATAAATGTAATGTTGTGAAAGACTCAGCATATTCCCCTCTATCCTCTCATGACCTCCATTTATTCCATTCTCTCCCTTGACATGTCCCCTCACAAAAGTGTTTGCTTCTGATTACCTCTTCCTCTAATCTTCTGTTTCTTCTATTGTTCCCCTTCTCTTATCCCCTTCCCTTCTATTTCCCTTTAGTGTAAGATAGATTGTCATATTCAATTGTGTGTGTGTGTGTGTGTGTGTGTGTGTGTGTAATTCCCTCCTTAAATCAAATCCAATTACAGTAAGGCTCACTTATTCCCTCTCGCCTCCCTCCTGTTCCCCTTCATTGTAAAAGCTCTTTCATACTTCTTTTATGTGAGATGATTTGCTACATTCTACCTCTCCCTTTCTCTTTTTTTCCCAATACTCCTCTCAATATTTAATATTATTTTTAGGTGTCATCCCTTAATATTCAATCCAGACTGTACAAATTATATATACTCTATCTAGAGGTAGATAGATATAGACATATATGCACACACAATCTATTTATGTATATATGTATATGTGTATAGACATATATGTATATGTTTATGTGCATGCATGTATGCTTATATATATACATGTATGTGTGTTGTGTGTTAGTATGTTGTGTACCTTTGATATATGCCCATGCACATACACATTTGTATATGTATACATGTATACACAACATACTTGAGTTGTTTCTATCTTGCTGCTCATATTATTTTCTCCGTGACTTGGCAATTCTGGATTTGGCTGCAATATTCATAAGAGGTTTTCTTTTGAGATCTCTTTCAGGAGGTGATTCTTTCCATTTCTATTTTACCTTCTGGTTCTAGAATATCAGGGCAATTTGCCTTGACAATTTCTTGAAATATGCTGTCTAATCTCTTTTTTTGATCATGGTTTTCAGGTAGACCAATAATTTTAGTTGACTCTACTACATCAATTTTGCAGTTCAGTTGTTTTTCCAATGAGATACTTCCCATTGTCTTCTATTTTTTTTCATTCTTTTGTTTGTGTTTTATAAATTCTTGATTTCTCATAAAGTCATTAGTTTCTATTTTGCTCCATTCTAATTTTTAAAGAATTATTTTCTTCAGTGAGTTTTTGGACCTCCTTTTCCATTAGACCAATTTTGTTTTTTAAGACATTCTCCTCGTCTTTTTGGACTTCTTTTGCCATTTGAGTTAGTATATTTTAAGGTGTTATTTTTTTCAGTATTCTGGGAGGTCCCCTATAGCAAACTGTTGGCTCATATTTTCGTGGTTTTCTTGTGTTGCTTTCAATCTTTCCTCTACTTCTCTTATTTGACTTTTAAAATTCTTTTTTAATTCTTCCATTGTCTGACATCATTTCATATTTTTCTTGAATACTTTGGATATAAGAGCCTTGACCTTGCTGTCTTCCTCCAGTTGTATGCTTTGTTCTTCTTTGTCAGCAAGGATGTAAGAAAATATCTTTTCACCAAGAAAGTAACCTGTTTCTTCATTTTCCCAATCAATTATTTGAATTTTGAGCTCTTTGTTTAAGTGGAGGATGCACTGCCCCAAGTTTTAGGGGTTTTGAACAGCTGCTTTCAGAGATATCTATAGGGACCTGTAAATTCTCAGTTCCTCCAAAGTGGTATGATCAAAGGACAGGTGTTTACTCCTCTCTTGACCTTCAGTCTGGTCTGCAAGCAACTGCAAGCACTCTTTTCTGCCCTGAAACTGTAAGGAGGATTCCCTCTCTACAGCTGCCACAAGTTCTGCCATTCCAGCAATCCTCCTCACCCCGGGACCAACACCCAGGACTGTGACCCATATAGTTCATTAGATTCCCCCACCATATGTATGCTTAGAGCTTCAGAAGCAGCCCCTAAAACAGTGGCTGCCATAGGGCTGGCATTGGGGCTGGGGTCAGACCTTTCTCCTCTCTCACCCAGGTGAGAGAGTTTTCCCCCTGACCTTTGAAGCTGGCTTTGGTGCTTATTATTTGAGAAGTCTGGAAACCACTATACCTGCCAATGATTCAGTGACCTGAAACCAGCTCCCATCCCATTGGTGCTGGTGCAGCCCACACGGCTGCAATCTGCCCCAAGTCCAGTGCAATACACCATTCCTGTTGGCCTTTCAGATTGTCTTCAGATGGAAATCTAATTCTGTCATTTTGGGGCTTCTGCTCTAGAATTTGTTTAGATTAATTTTTTACAGGTATTTTGAGGGGTTTGTGGGGAAAGTTCAAGCAGATCTCTGCTTCTACTATGCCATTTTAGATCTGCCTCCTATAGCTAGCATTTCTAGTACAATATTAAATAATAGTGATGTTAATGGACATCCTTGTTGCACTCCTGATCTTATAGGAAGGCTTCAAATTTATCACCATTGGAGACAATGCTTGCTGCTGATTGTAGGTAAATACTATTTATGATTTAAAGAAAGGCTCCATTATTTTTATGCCTTCTAGTTTTTTTTTTTGTCAAAGGCATTTTTACTATATATTAAAATATTGATACAATTTTTGATGGTGTTGGTTGATATAGTCAATTATGCTGATAGTTTTCTTAATGTTTAACTAGGTAGTTGCTATAAATTCCACCTGCTTATGTGTTGTGAGAGTTGTAATATATTTTTTGGTGTTTTTGCTAGCATTTTATTTAAAATTTTGCATCAATATTCATTAAAATTGGTTTATCTTTTTTTCCTGTTTTATGTATCAAGACATATTTGTGTTGTAAAGAGAATTTGGTAGGCTTCCTTCCTTCCTTACTTTGACAAATAATGCCTATAGTATTGAGTTTAATCCTTCCTTAAATGTTCAATAAAAGTTCATTTGTAAGCCCATCTGGTCCAAATTTTTCTTATGAAGTTCATGAATGTCTTCTTCAATTTCTTTTTCTGAGATAGGATTATTAAAGTATTATCTTTCCTCTTATGTTTATCTGACCAATTTATATATTTTTGAATATTTATCCATTTCACTTTGAAAATTTTGCTGGCTTATAATTGGACAAAATACTTCCTAATGAAATATTTAATTTCATCATCATTTTTGGTACATTTGGTTTTTTCAAACTTGTAATTTGGCTTTCTCTCTTTTTTAAAAATTAAATTAAGCAATTTATTTTTTTCTCACAAAACTATCTCCTGGTTTCATTTACTATAATATCTATTTAATTATTTTCAGTTTTATAAATTTCTCCATTCATTTTTAGGATTTCCATTTTGGCATGTAATTGTGGATTTTAATTTATTCTTTTATCTGTTTTTCAAATTTGTATACATAATTCCTTTATCTGCTTTTCTCTTTTTATTTATGCATACATTTGGAGATATGCATTTTTCCCAAAGTACTCTTCTGGCTTCATCCCACAAATTTCGAAATGGTGTCTTATTGGTGTGATTCATTTTAATGAAAACAATGTTGCTGTTTTTTCTATTAGTTGTTCTTTTGGCTTAGATTATTTAGTTTCAAATTCTCTATTAATCTATGTTTAGGTAGCTATTTATTTATTTATTTTTGCCTTTTGGAGGGCAATTGGGGTTAAGTAACTTTCCCAAGGTCACATGGCTAGGTTTTTGTTTGTGTGTGCATTAAGTGTCTGGGGCCGGATCCGAACTCAGGTCATTCTGACTCCAGGGACAACGCTCTACTCACTGTGCCACCTAGCCGCCCCTAGATGGCTATTTATTAGATGCAATATTAATTGCATTGCAATCTGAAAAAGGATGCATTTGATATTTCTGCTTTTTCTGCATTTGTTTTGAGTTTATTATGACCTTGTCAGGTTTTGTAAAGGTGCCTCTACATCTTATGAAAAGGTATATTCCTTTCTATTCTCATTCACTTTTCCCTGGAGATCTACCATATCTAATGTTTCTAAGATTTTATTCATCTCCTTGTCTTCTTTTGTATGTATTTTATGCTTAGTCTTCTGTTGCTCTGAGAGGGAAAATCGAGATCCCCACTAGCGTAGTTTTACTTTCTATTCCACCCTGTAATTCATTTAACTTTTCCTTTAAGTATTTGGATGATATGCCATTTACTACATATATGTTTAGTATTGAAAATATTCCATTGCCTGTGGTTTCATTTGGTAGGATATAGTTTACATACTTATCTCTTTTAAATAGGTTTGTTTTCGCATTTGCTTTGTCTCAGATAATGACTGGTTCTGGTTTCTAATTCATTCTTCAATCTACTTTTATTTTATGGGTGAGTTAATGCCTTTCATATTCATAGTTATGATTAAAAACTGTGCATTTACTTCCATCCAATTTCTTCTATTTATCTCTCTTTTTATTCTGTTTCTTCTCTAAAATCTGTTTTGATTATGAACACTGCCTTTCCTTTTATCACTTCTCATTTTTTCATATCCCTTTCCCCTCCTGGGTAAAATAGATTTTCATAAACAATTGAGTGTGTTTCTGTGTGTGTGTGTGTGTGTGTGTGTGTGTGTGTGTGTATTCCCCTTTGAAACAATTTAGATATAAATGAAGATCAAGCATTGTCTACCCATTCAACCATTGCTTTTCCTCCACCATAAAACTCTTTCTCATATGCATCTTGTATATAATATATATTTTTTTCATACTTCCTCTCCCCTTACCCTTCTCGCAGGGCATCCTTCTTTCTTGCCCATCTATTTTTATGTCATCCCAACATAAATGATTCACTCCAACGCACTATATCTGTTTAGAAGGATTTAACTGCCTTAAGAATAATAAAGTTCTTAAAAGTCATGTGTGTTATCTTCCCATGCAGAAAGGTAAACAGTTTAACCTTACTGAACATTTTTGATTTATCTTTCATGTTAGTTTTTATGCTGCTATTGATTCTTGTATTTGAAAGTCAAATGTTCTACTAAGATCTGGAAAAGAAAGCTTGAAAGTCCTTTATTTTATTAAACATCCATTTTTATATTTGATGGAGTATATTCTGTTTTGCTGAGTAGATTAATCTTGGTTGTAATACCAGCTGTTTTGCCTTCCAGAATAACACAGTCCAATCACTCCATTTCTTTGAGAAGGTAGTTACTAAATCTCATGTGCTCTTCACCATGGAACCATAGTATTTGAATTATTCCTTTCTGACATTTTGATGGATTTTCCTTTTGACCTGGGAGCTTGTAGCAGCAAGCACCCCAATATCCCCAGGGCGACTGCCAACACAAGTTCTTAGTTCTGCTTTTTAAAAGTAAAGCAACTCAAAATCAGTTAACAAGCTTACTTTAATAAAAAAAAAAAAACATATCATTTACCTAGTTCAGGGGGAAAAGGTCAACACCCCAAACTTCAGAATATACAGACAGATCAAACAGACAGGCTTCCAAACTGTCTAGCCATTATCAATATCAAAATCACAGTTACCAGAGAGGGAAGCATCAAAATCTGGGTTTTCAAAGCCAGGGGGCTCTCAACAATGGTTTCCCAGAGTCTCATCTGGTCAAATCACACAACACTTCTCAAAGTGAACCCCAAAGCAAAGCCTCAAATCAGGGATTATATAGTCTTCTCCTGGCTCAGAGAATGTAACCACCCTCTTGACCCACTGCCCAATCACACAGCATCAAGGTGTGGTCATTGCTGAAAACCAAGCCTCCTACCACAGGCTCCATGTGACCACATTCAGCCTATTAGGGGGCAGAATATATCTTCAAATTAAAGAAGGTTCTCAGAGTCACTTAAGCCAATCAAAGGGCCTAGGGGCAGGGAAGATCTTCAAATCTGCATTTCCATTACAGAGCTATGGAATTTGGCTTAACTTCAGGTATTTTTAATTTTGGGATCACTGTCAGGTGGCAAGCAATGGATTTCTTTCATTTCCATTTTATGTTCTGGATCTAAGATATCCGGTTACTTTTCTTTCATAATTTCTTAAAATATGTTATCTAGGCTCTTTGTTTGATTATGTTTTTCAAGTCATCCAATAAGTCATAGATCATTTCTCCTTATAAGATCTGACATTCCACTGGCTTGGGAAACCTGTACCTCCCCATAGCCATGTTTTTCTTTTGATACCAAAAGAAGAGACAACAGAACTATAGATTGATTATAGATAGTATTTTAATCAATCATTATGAATGCTTAGAAACAGGAGTAAGTGTCAGGCTAGGGCAGCAACCAAACAGTTTTGTGGATCCCTGCTGAAGAACTCCAAAATCCGCATGGTAATTATGGAAAATGGACAAAGACAAGAGGAGCTAGAGAGTACATCACTACATATTGGTGGATATTTTTGGTTTTCTGCTTAGTAATGAGCTTGGTACTTAAACCAATGTTATTCCAAAATGTAAATTTATGTATGGGTCACATACTGGTCACATATGGGTCACAATATTTTTGTTTTGACTTTCATAGGTTGTAATATCTTAAGTTTTGACTCAGTGTTTAAAATGCAATTTAAACAGGTCACCATGGTCAGGTTTCCACCTTTCACAAAGTTTAATTCTTTATGAATTTTCATCTATTACTGTATTTTATGACATTTTCTCAATGAGGACCCCACACTCCTCAACATATTTTCCAGGTTAGTTGTTTTTCTGATGAGATATTACACACTTTATTCTATCTTTTTCCATTCTTTTTATTTGTTTTTTTTTTCTTAATGCCTTGTGGAGTCTTTCATAACCAGTTGCCAGATTAAAAATTTTAAGAAATTATTTCCTTCAGTGGGTTTTTGTACCACTTATTTCTGTCTTACTTATTCTGTTTTTACAATGTTGATATCTTCAATGTTGTTTTGTTCTTCTTTTCCAAATTTTTAGCTATCTTTTTTATAATTTTCTTTCTTTGCCCTCATTTCTTTACCTATTTCTTTTCTACCATCCTTATTTGATTAATGTTTTAGTTCTTCTGAGAATTCTTGTTGGGCTTATGTAATATTTACCTTTTTCTTGTTACTTTGCTTGTGCCTCTTTTGACTTCATTGTCTTCCTATGAATTTTTCTTGATGTTTCTTATCACCACAGTATATGTTTTATGGTAAAGTTCTTTTCTTTCATTGTTTACTCTCTCTCTCTCCCAGCCCCAATTTCATTATTTTGAACTTTATTTTAATTTTTCGCCTTTGTTCCTGGTATGAAGGGAGGAGTGGCACTGTCTCAAGCTTCATGCTTTTTTGTGCACTGCTGTTTAAAAGTTTCCAATACTTCCAAAGCGGTGTGATCTTACCAAAGAAGAACCCCTGATCCCTTGGGATTGTAATTATGAATGCTCCTCAGAGCCTCTGTTTCTTGGTAACAAAAGTGATACATTTCCTCAGTGCCCCTGATCCCTTGTAACCAAAAGAGATGTTGCATCTCAGGGCTCCTGTTCCCTCTTGAACAAAAGTACTTTTTTTACCAAAAACTATGACTCGGAAGTGGGTAAAGGAAATGGATTTGCCTGTATCCAGTACTAGCCCAGGCGTCCTTCATAATCTCTTTCTGATCAGTTGACAGGGCTCCTTACCCTCCCTAGCTTGAGAGCTTATGAAGCTTCTGCTGCTTCTGTCACCAACAGCTAGTCCCATCATTTTTGTTTCATCTATGTGGGCTCTTGGTCAGCTTCTACTTTCATGCTACTGGTCTCTCTTTCTGACCTCCTAAGTTGTCTTGGGCAAGAAGAAGGTCTCCTTTTTGCTGGCTCTGCCATTATTGATTTTTATTTGAGACATCATTTTAAAGTTGTTTGGAAGTGAATAGTGGGACAGGTAAGCTTATTGATCCATTTAATTTGCCATCTTGCCTAGACTCCTAGAAGTCCAAAGCACTCCATTTCTGATCAGGACTGGTTCACACTTCCTTAGGCAACCATAAGTTGCTTTCTACTCCCATGAGCTCACTATATTAATGTCTAACTGTGTAGATTGTCAAATTGGTATAGCCCATTGCAGTCCTGAACTTTTGAGTGCAAAAGATCTAGACTGAGAATCCATAGCATCTAGATTTATACACATTAGCTCCCAGGTCTTACTCATGGGAATACATCAAGACAATTTCCTGGGTCTTCTTTTTTACTTTTTCTACATATTCATCTTTGGTCAACTCATCAGTTCAAATTTATGTGCAAGTAGCTTCCAAATTTTTCTATCCAACACAATCTCTTTCCTTGATTCTTATAATATCAAATAATTTAGATATTTACACCTAGACATCCAGAAGTCACTTCAACTTCAACAATCTCAAAGTAAATCATAATCAATTTTGCCCCAAACCTATCCCCCATGCAAACTTCCCTATTTCTGTTGAAAATACTATCATCCTTCTTATAATCAGATTGGTAAACTTAACATCATCCTTGACACTTCACCTTCAATATCCTGCCAGTTGCCAATTTTTGTTCATTCTACCAGGACAATATCTTTAATATCCAATCCTTTCTCTACACTCATCCAGATTATCTTCTGGAACAAATATTTATCACTTTGTGAAATAGTTTCCTAATTAGCCTCCTTAATTCCACCTTCTAACTCTGTTAACTTTTTTAAATTAAATTTTGTTTATTTTTATTTTACATCATTCATTTCCACAAGATATGAGTTACAAATTTGCTCCCCATCTTTCTCCTACCCACCACCCCAAAACAGTGATCCCATTGTATACCCCTCCCCCAATCTGCTCTCTCGTATCCTCCCCCATTTCCCCTCTGACTTTTCAGTAGGGCATATACCCCAGTTCCTGTATATCTTATTTCCCAGTTGCATGTAAAAAATAAATAATAATATATTTTTTAGACATTTGATTTTAACACTTTGAATTCTAGATTCTTTCCCTTTCTTTCTCATCACCCACACTTACTAGAAAGATAACCAATTCAATATGGGTTGCACATGTGTACCTATGCACAACATTTCCATAGTGGATATATTGTGGATATATATCCCTCCATCCCATCCCAAACACCATTTTTTCTATTCTCTACTTTTATCCTGTCCCTTTTCAAAAGTGTGTTCTTCTAACTTACCATCCCCACAATCTGCCATACCTTCCATCATCCCCACTCTCTTCCCCTTCCCTCTTACTCTCCCGTAGGGCGATATACCCTATTTAGTGTGTATGTCATTCCCTCCCTAAGCCAAATTCTATGAGAATAAGATTGACCCATTCCGTTTTGCTTTCCAGTTCTTCCCCTCCATTGTAACCCTTTCGCCTTGCCCCTTTTATATGAGATAATTTGCCCCATCTGTCTCTCACCATCTTCTCTCATTATATTCCTCTCTCACCTCTCAATTTCACCTTTTAAGTATCATCCCTTCCTATTCCATTGGTACTGTGCCCTCTGTCAATGTATACCTGTACAAATACAAAAACACACTCATATATATGTATTCATATGCCCATATACCCTCCTATATAGACATATATATGAATGTATACACACAAACAAATATGTGTGTATACATATACATTTATATTCCCTTCAAGTACTCTGATACTGAGAAAAGATTCAGAAGTGACAATTATTCTTTTTCCATGTAGAAATGTAAATAGTTTGATTTTGATAAGTTCCTTATGATTTCTTTTCCACGTTTACATTCTCATGCTACTTTTGCTTCTTGCATCTGAATGACAAATTTTCTATTCAACTCCGTTTTTTTCATCAAGGATGCTTGAAAGTTGGGGGTGGAGCCAAGATGGCAGAAAGGATGCAGGAACTTCTCTAACTCTTAAATAAATCACATCACTAAACCTTAAAAAGTGAATCTGAATGGATTCTGGAGTGACAGAATCCACTAGGAGACAGAGCATGGCAGAATCCAGCCCAGGAAAGTCCCCAGTGGGTCTGGACAGGGTGAGCATAGAGCATGTGGGGTCTGTACAGCTCTGACTTGAGTGCAGAGAAGCAGACTATACCAGAGAGAGAAGGAGCCCCAGCCAGCAAACTCACCCATCCTAAGGATGAATCACAGCCTTCTCACCAGCATCTCATCAGGGGACAGGAGCAATGATTAGGGCGAGGTAAGAGAGCGCTCAGGGCCCCCAGCAGAGACAGAAGCTTCTCTTGGGGATTTCAGCCCTCTTCCTGGAAGTTTGGAAATCACCTGCCTGTTTCCTCCAGAGCCAGCATGACAAAGTAAACTCTGGTTGCTTGGATTCCTCCTCCATGACCTAGAAAACACAAAGATAAGTGTCCCACCCAAAGTGAAATCCTAAAAGAGTCGAAATAGCCTCGGGCTTGGGAGTCATTGAGAAGAGGTGTAACTGAGGCAGAAAGGAATCTGAAGAGAAGAGGGGGAGGGGTCCCAACAAGCCCCACCTCACCTGACCAGCAAAAGACTGCTTGAGCTGTAGCCCAGGGCTACAGAGGCAGAAATCTGATATGGCCAGACCACCCCTCCTCCACAGATTACTCTGTGCACATCAGCATACCTCACTGAGACTCCTGCCTTAGCCTCAAACTAGATACCCAGAGGCTACAGCATTCAAAGTCTAGGACCAGGCCCTTAGCTCACTGCCTGAAAAATTAGGAAATAGGAAATTAAAATGGGAAGGAAGGAAGCTGAGGAGAAGAGGAAAGCAAGAAAATTGATCCCAACTTATTATGTAGGTCAAAAACAACCAAATACAGAAAACAACTCGTACTCTTTACTCAAACCTGAGACCACAGAAGGAAATATGAACTGGTTTCAAGCCCAAATAGCATTCTTGGAGGAGCTTAAGAAAGATTTTAAAGACTAAATCAGGGAGGTAGTGACCAAATTGGAAAATAAGTTTCGATGAAGAAAACAAATCCTTAAAAAGCAAAACTAGTGAAGTAATTGGAGAAAATACCTCCCTAAAAAAGGACCTTCAAAAACTAACCAAAGACTATAATGTGCTTCAAATTAGAATCAGTCCAATTGAAACTCAGAACTCTAGGATGCACCAAGAGTGAATCAAACAAAACATGAAGATTGAAAAATTGGAAAAAAAAAAAGTGTAAAATATCTTACTGGAAAAAGAACTGACCTATAAAACAGATCGAGGAGAAATAACTTAAGAATTATTGGTCTACCAAAAAGCCATGATGAAAATAGCAGCCTGGACAACATCCTCCAAAAGATTGTCAAAGAAAACTGTACTGAAGTACTGGAATCAGAAGATAAAATGGTTATTGAAAGAATTAATCAGACCCCTCCTGAATGAGATCCCAAATTGAAAACTCCAAGAAATATAGTAGCCAAATTCCAGAATTACAAGATTAAGGAAAAAATACTGCAAACAGCCAAAAAGAAACAATTCAAATTTTGCAGGACTACAGTCAGGATCACACAGGATCTAGCATCTTCTACATTGTAAGATCAGAGGGACTGGCATGTGATATTTCTTAGGGCAAGAGAGCTAGGACTACAAGCAAGGATTAACTACCTAGCAAAACTGAGCATAATCTTTCAGGCAAGAAGATGATCATTTAATGAAATAAGGCACTTCCAGACATTCCTGATGAAAAAGCCAGAGCTCATTGGTAAATTTGATCTCCAATTACAAGACTCAAGAAAGACATAAAAAGGTAAACAAGGAAAACACAGACTCACACATACATACATACACACATGCACACCCATGCACACATGCACGTAACTTTAAAAGGGGTATACATTGATGGAGGGTGTGGGTATGAATGAACTAACCTGAAGATAAAAACAAAACAAAACAAAACAAAAACAAGAAACCTTATTGAGGGGATCAAAGGACTGTAATGGGATTAAAGGAAAGGATGAGACAGACAAAGGTAAAGTATGCCATTCAAAGAGGCATAAAAACACACTATAGTAAAGGGGAAAGAAAGAGGGAGAGGAACATCATTTAAACATTATTCTCACTGGTTCTGGTTCAAAGAGGGATCAACATAATCAGTTAACTTTAAGATTCTAATGTGAATAGGCATGTAAACTCATTAAACAGAGGAAAAGGAGGGAGGGAGAGGAGTACTGTTTGAAATCTACTCTCATTGGGTTTGTGTCAAACGGGGAGTAAAATGCTCTGATAAGTATAAAAATTTTATTGTGTTCTCTAGGCAGTAGGAGGGTAAGGGGGGATAAAAAGGAAGAGACTAAAGGGGGGACTATAGGGGAGGAAAATAGTAGTAAGGGGAGAGGAAAGGAAAAGAAGGGGGGTTACCAGGTGGGGATACTGAGGGAGTGGGTGGTCAAAAAGGAAAACCTCAAGAAGGGGAAGAAGGAAGAAACAAAAACATAAGCAGGGGAGGGAATAGGATGGAGGGGAAGAGACAGATGATCATCATTACTGTGAATGTGAATGGGATGAACTCTTCCATAAAACAGAGGTGAATAGCAAAATGGATTAAAAACCATAATCCTACAATATGCTGTCTACAAGAAACACATTTGAAACAAAGGGATTCCCAAAGGGTAAAGGTAAAAGGCTGGAGTAGAATTTATTATGCTTCAGCTAAAGTAAAGAAAGGAGGGGTAGCAATCCTTATCTCAGATAAATCAAAAGCAAAAATAGATCTAATTAAAAGAGATAATGAAGGAAACTATATCCTGCTAAAAGGCACCATTGAGAATGAAGCAATTTCATTACTTAACTATGCACCAAGTGGTATAGCATCAAAATTCCTAGAGGAGAAGTTGAAGGAATTAGAGGAAGAAATAAATAGCAAATCTACACTACTTGGGGACCTTAATCTCCCTCTCTCTGAACTTGATAAATCTAACCTCAAAATAAACAAAAAAGTTAAGGAGGTGAATGGAAATTTAGAGAGACTAGATATGATAGCTCTCTGGAGAAAACTGGATGGGGATAAAAAGGAATTTACTTACTTCTCAGTGGAGCATGGTACATACTCAAAAATAGACCATGTACTAGGGCATAAAAACCTCACAGTTCAGTGCAGAAAGGCAGCAATATTAAATGCGTCTTTCTCAGATCATGATGCAATAAAAAGTATATGCAATAAAGGGCCATGGAAAGATAGACTAAAAACTAATTGGAAATTAAACAATTTAATCCTAAAGAATGAGTGGGTCAAACAAGAAATTATAGAAACAATCAGTAATTTCATTCAATAAAATGATAATAATGAGACAACATACCAAAATTTGTGGGATGCATTAAAGGAAGTTCTTAGGGGTGAGTTTTATATCGCTGAGTGCATACATGAATAAATTAGAGAAAAGGGAGGTGAATGAATTGGGTATGCAATTGAAAAAGCTAGAAAAAGAACAAATTGAAAATCCCCAATTCAGTACTAAATTAGAAATATTGAAAACCAAAGGAGAGATTATCAGTGTCTCTGATAAAGGCCTCATTTCTAAAATATACAGAGAACTGGGTCAAATTTATAAGAATATAAGTCATTCCCCAATTGATGAATGATCAAAGGATATGAACAGACAGTTTATAGAGGCAGAAAATGAAGATCATTTTTAATGTTTTAAATCATTATTGATTAGACAAATGCAAATCAAAACAACTCTTAGGTACCACATCTCACCTGTGAGATTAGCTAACATGACAAAATAGGAAAACTATAAATGCTGGAGAAAATGTGTGAAAATGGATACATGAATACATTTTTGGTAGAGTTGTGAACTGATAGAACCATTTTGGAGGGCAATTTCAAACTATGTCCAAAGTACTATAAAAATGTGCATACCCTTTGACCCAGTAATACCAATTCTAGGTCTGTATCCCAAAGAGATCATACAAATAGGTAAAGTATTCATATGAACAAAAATATTAATAGCACTTGTTTTTGTGGTGGCAAAGAATTGGAAATCAAGGGGATTCCCATCAATTGGGGAATGGCTAAACAAGTGGTATATGAATGTAATGGAATACTCTTGTGCTATAAGAAATGAGGTATATATGGACTTCAAAATTACCTGGAAAGGAATATATATATATATATATATATATATATATATATATATATATATATATATATATATATATGTATATATATATATATGTATATATATAGATATAGATATAGATATATAGATATATAGATATAGCTATATAGATATATAGATATAGATATAGATATATACTGATTCTGAGTGAGAGGAGCAAAACCAAGAGATTATTGTACAAAATTACAGAAACATTTTATCTATGATGACTAATTTTGATAGACTTGGATCCTCTCAGCAATACAAGGTTCCAAGACAACTCCAAAAGACTCAAGTTATGAAAAGTTATCGGCATCCTGTGAAAGAATTAGAGAGTATGAATACAAATTGAAACAAAGCTATTTGCTCTCTTTTCTTTTTTAAAATTTTGTTTCTTCTTTGTACTTCATTTCATTCATTATAATTCTTCTTTACATGACAAAAGTGAAAATATATTTAATATGAATGTATATGTAGAACCAAATCAGATTGCATGAGATCTTGGGGGGTGGGGGGAGAAGAGGATGAGAAAGGGAGAAAAATTTGGAACTCAAAAGAATGTGTAACTAAATGTTATAAACTGAAAATAAATGAATTAATTTATGAAAAAAATATTCTGTCATTTATTTGTAGCACACCCCTGGAGATACTTTCTCAACTAAAAACCACTGTTTTTAGAGGTAGCTGCATACTTTTCTCCACAAAGATTCAAGGTGCAAACTTCAGACACTTGTATTTGTAGTCCCAATATATGTTTGCCCCCATCTAGTGTGTTCCCCAATATCAATCAGCCAATTCAATCAAATAGATTTTACTAAGGGTATTTACTGAAAAATTGTAGCAAGATAAAGAATTTTTGTAATTCTTCCCAAAATAGAAGGCAAATTATTCCCATAAGAACCCTGGAGAAAGTTGACTCAAACTTATACTATAAAAAAGAGATACATATATGTAGGAGCCACCTCATGACTCCTGGATCTGGGTCATTTTTTCTCTTTTGTGGAGACCCCACAAAGTTTACATCAGCAAGTCATGCCAATTATTCACATAGATAGACTTCTTGTAAGTCATGGTGTCTTGTCTTATGGGTCTGTGTACTGTAAGATTAGGTCAAACAGTTGCTCATCTTGTACACTAGCTCCTTACTGGGCTCAGCTACTCTTGTTACTGGTTCTGGTTACTGTTTGAACCTCTGATGACTTTTGTGAATATCTGGCTCCTTAGGAATGTGGGCATTCCCTTCTCATGATATTCATCTTTGATCAGGAAAGAACAAATACAAAAGAAACAGAGGTGCCATGTGTCCATAGACAGATAACAACAAGACTGGGGATATAATAGTCTCTTCTCTTACCCAGCAGAGAAGCTCATGGTATTTTTTCCCAATCCCCATTGGGAAGAAAAAGAAGTGATCCAAAGGTGGGCATAACTATACATTTGAATGGGAACTTAGTTCAAGTCCAGCATCTTTTGATTCCTCAGGTCATTGGGCTCCAAGACCATCTTTGTCATTACCTACTGCAAATTCCCTGGTCATTTATGATCTAAAGTAGACTTGCCAAATCTATGCATGTCATTCAATTAGAAGCAAACTAGTAAATATCTGCACATACTCGGTTTAACTCAAAAGGAACAGAAAATCTTAGCTTGCTCTATGAAGTTGTAAAGCCAAGCACAAGCAGCTTTCCAGAGGACTGCTGCTGTGAACAGCTTCAAGTTTCTGATTACATAGAAGACTGAACTCTCTATTTATTCAGTAATAAACTAATACAGAACATCGACAGAAACCAAAGTACATCATTTACAATGTTATGACATAACAAATTATCACTAAAGTGGCCACATAGTTTTCACCAAAGTGGCCACTTAGTTTTAAACAAAAAAATATCATTCAGTAAGTCCTTAATTCAATCATCCTTAAGAAGCAGATCTCCTTTAGGGACACAAAGTACAAAGTTCAAAGTCCTCTACCCCTAGATCTCAGTAAATTATAATCTCTTTAGTCAGCATTAAGTACCCAAGAAGAGGTATTTTTTGTCTTGAGTCAAGGCTGGCTGCCAGTTTCCATGGTTCCTCCTCTTCCATAGTCTCAGCTCTTGCCCAAATCTTCCCAACAGTCACCTGGATTCACAGGCAGGCAGCTCTCAGCTCCTTGTCCAGTTCCTCATCCAGTTCCTGTTCCACATTGAAGCTCAGTGTCCAGTCCACCTCAAGTCTTTAACAGTTCCTGTTTCTGAGAAAACAAAACTTAACAGAACCACAATAATATTCTTAAACATTGCTGGTGCCATCATCAATTCTCTATCTGCTTGCAAATTCAACACAGACCCACAAACAAGGTCAAAAAAGTCAACACAAATCATAAGCATAGAGATCAACACAGATCCACAAAGAAGTTCCAAGAGGTCAACACAAATCACCAGTAAGGTTCCAGGACCTCTGCAACCCTCCTCCAGGTCTTCTGTAAATAGACAACCAGAAAATCCTCTTTCAGGGCTTCCAGTAAGGTCCTAGGGCTTCTGCACAAAATATTACAAACAAAAATCAACACAGAACAGACAAACATAGAGTGCTGGGATACCACACGTTTTCTCCTTCTCAACTCTGCCACCAAAAGAGTTCTCTTCTCAGTTCTTCTCAGTTATTCCCTTTCCTAGTTTGGGCTTCTCTGTATGTATGGTTATTAGCTCTCCCCATTCATGTTGCCTGAGCAACAGGGATTCACAAGTTGTGGGGTTCACAAGTTCTGTCTCTTAACAAAGACTTGCTACAATCATTGGCAAGGCTTAAAAGAAATTTGAACTGAAACAAGGTGCTAAATAATTAAATAGCTGAAACAAGGCATTAAGTACTTCTTTGCTTGCCATTACAGAAGTGGGACCTCTTTGGTCAGTCTCTCCATTGCAAATGTCAAACCAAGTCCAGAAATGGAAAATCATGGAACTACAATAACTAATTAAGGGAGAAATGAAGTGGCATCTGTGATAAAGAAGATATAAAGAACCTGAAATAGATAAAGAAACCTTTCAGGATAGTGATTTATAAATTCAGACATCAGATATATAGGGTATGACATTTTGTTCTGGTTGGAAATTCTAACTAAGATGAATAATTTTATTTCATACATGCTGCTTATTTCCCTTCGCTCTAATAAGTTATTAAAACAAATTCAAAATATCCCTTCTCTATGTTTTCCACACAATTCACTCAATTCTGCTCCAATGGCTATCAGTTGCGAAGTATCCAACATGCCAATATGATATGGCTCTATAAAGCTTAGCCTTTAAACATGTTGAGGTAAATGTGGGTGTATGTACTTGACCATTCGAGAACCTCAAGATTCAGTTTAAGTGGGCGGGCATGCCTCAAAAGATCAAAAGACTTCTTAGAAAGTAGTATTACCCTAAGTTCCCCACATCTGCAACTGATAAGGCTAGTATACAAGAATCTATTAACCTTAGTCTTTCATAGTACACATAGATATTGCATGTCCATTTGTTAATAAAGAAGCAAGGGAAGATTTATAGGAACTGATATGGAGTGAAGTAATCAAATTATCTCATAGGTAATTCATTATGGTCACCTTAATAAGCCATGTGAATCATCATGGTATGAGATAAGGATCTCAACCTAATTCTTGTCAAACTACTTATTAGCTTTCCTAATAATTCTTGTCCCATAGGGAGCATTCTCTAAAGTAATTTATATTCTTAGTTTTGTTTTTGTTTTGTTTTTTTAAACACTGTGCCATTGGATTCAATTGTTTTCTTCCTTACTACTTAATTTCCCTTATGTTTATTTTGTAAATATTGATTCTGTATGTACTTATATATGTACATGTTTTCTCCTCTAATAAAATATAAGCTCATTAGGACAAGAGATTGTTGAATTTTTTATTACATCCCTAGTACAAAGCACAATGCTTGACACTTGGTAGGCACTTAATAAATGCCTACTAATTGACTAGTATAGATTGATGAGGTAACATATAAAAAAATTCTGGTCTGTACTTTAAAGGAATCCTTGCAGGAAAAAAATATATCCCTGATATCATACATTGTCAAAATTTCAAAGAAAGTATTAGTCAGGTGAATGTGCTGTTTATAAATTTAAAATAAACAAGCAAACACAAAATAAGCACAAAAGGTAAAATTTTGAGACTTGCAGAAGAAATGAATTCATTAAAATAGAAAAAAGATTATAAAATTGATCAGGAAAACAATGTTTTAGAAAAGATTAGCAAAATTAATAAACCTGTAGATAACCTGATAAAAAGAAGTAAAGAAGAAAATCAAGTAACTAAGTAAAAATGATCAACGTAAAACCACAACAAAGAGGAAACAAAAAGAATTATCAGAACCTCCTTTTTCTTTTTAGCAAAATTGAAAATTTAAAAGAAATATATAAAATTAGTAGAAGAGCAATATAGTTTGCATACTCTAATCACAGAAAAGTTAACTGAACAAGCAATAAAGCAACTCTCAATGGTTGGGAAAGGAATCCTGGTACCCAAGGATTTACTCATAAATCCTATGAAATGATTGAAAAATCAATCAATACTGTACACTTGCAAATTATTATCAAAAACTGAGGAATAAAATCTATCAATTTCCTTTCGTGGGACAAATATATTGCTATTGCTTACTTAGGAAGCTTCTGTTCATCTGCTTGTGAGTTAGACTTTTATTCAGCCTTATGCATTTAACTTTGATCTAGGAATTATCTTGTATTCCAATAGCTATCATCTGGTCCTCCCCATCCCCCTTAGTGTCTGCTTCCCTTACCTTGTAAGCCTGAACAGATTCACAAGGTGAAGAATTCTCAACTTCATTTTTAGGACATTAGATTGACCAGGTCTGAATACTTTCCAGAGTAAAATCTAGAACGTGCTCACTACTGTTGGGTTTCCAATCACCTGTCCTTGGAGGAGGTCTGGAGATAGGATCCTTCACTTCCCTTCTCACTTATAGCTCCTCCAGGTGCTCTGTGTGGATTGCTGTCTGAATCTTCCATCTTCCTTCCCTCTATTCACAATCCATCCTCTTCACCTGACTGACCAGAATCAGTAGATACTATTTTTGAGAGATGGGAAGGTGGTTCAGACTAAATAGCTGCAATGTAGGATATTGAACAGGAAGTCCATAATTGGAGCCTGAATCACAATACTGTCTGAAGTTGCTTGTGTTTATAGTGACTGTTGTACACAGTGGATGTAGAAATGAAAACTGAATGGAAGCTCTAAATATTTAAATTTGATGGGTGGTGTTATTTCATGACGTTTTTTTGCCATTGTGGCATATTTGCTTATCTTGTGAATTCAGTTTTAATCTCCCAATAATATTTATATAATTACTTTTTCTGAGTTTCAGGGGTCTGTGACAGCAGAAGAAACAAATCTTCTTATATCTTGCCAGTCACTTCCTATTTATCATCTAACCAGACTGTCTGCTCTTGAGTCTTTATCCCCATGAAAAACTCACACTTTCACTCTGGCACCACCCTGGGCTTGGTAGGAGAATTTTTTATCATTGTGCTTGGATCTAGACTTCTTCCTCACTTCCAAGCTATTTCCAGCCCCTCTTCCCATTTCCAGTTCTATTTTTTCTGTTTTTCTCCATTAGAATTTAAGTTTCTTGATGGGAGGACTCTTTGCTCTCTTGAAATTTTGTCCCAAGTACTTACTAGTAAAATTTTAATAAAATGCTCATTTGCTCTATCTCCCTATCTATCCATCTGTCTATTTATCATTTATCATAACTGGAGTGACCTCCTGCTTTCAAAAGCCAATTCTGATTGGTCCCACCAAGTTTAAAGTCTTTCAGGAGAAAACTTTTAAGAGGGATGATTTGTAGAAACATAAAGAGGACTTTAACTGTTTTATGACAAAGCAGGGTGCACACACCCTCAGGGATGGAGAAGACAATTTCCTGTGTCATGTGAAGAAAATAGTAAATGACTGTTTGTATTTATTTTAATATAAAAATAAAAGCAAAATAAGCATTATTGATATGCAATATAGATTGACACCAGTACTTCTACTTGGTCTGTGTCAGGTATGTGAAGGAAGAGTGGGAGTTGTACCATGCATGAGGGACCATTGCATGCTTAGAAATTAATTTATTTCCAATATATTGTGATATAGTATAGTTTGCCAGGCCTGGGTCAGTTTATTTCTGTATTATGCTGTCTAGTTTTAACAAAACTAGTCCTCACAAAATGAACAAGAGCCTTTAGCATACTCTTGTAAAGAATTATGCTTTAAAGATAGTACAATGTGAGCATAAGTGAGGAGAAACATGACTGAATGGGCCATTTTACTCCCATTATAGACTCTTTATATATGACATTAAAAGACTGAAAGCAAAATATAAATCTAATATCTGAGCAGTCAAACAGAAAAATAGAACTTATCATAAAGATTATTTGAAATATGGATTTCCATGAACTAGCATTAATAATGAGTTTCTCTCTAAATATAATGCCTAGTTAATGATAGTATGGAGTGATGATGATTAGTAAGACCTTTATAAACAAAGAATTTTGTTACCAAAAATGGAATAATAAGAACTAAGTCCCTGTGCAAGCATGTTAACTATTAAAAACTCTCATATCTGAATACTTAAATAATTTAGAAATATAATTTTAACTGATTTAAAGTCTTCTGAATGAAGAGTTTCAATAGACTTTGACTCCATTTGTTAAAAATATAAAATTCTAACACCTGATGATTCATTTATAAGAGCAACTGATTGACATTAGGGAAAGCTGAAATTTCAATGAAAACATTTGAATAATTTGTAGAAGGCATTGAAAAATGAGTGTCAGAGTTTTGTAAGTGCAGACAATAATGTCCTTTTTTGTTTTAGTTCTACATATCTTTCTGAGGTATCTGACTCTGCTAAAATTGCCATTAAAGTAACCATAAAAATAAACTGAAATTAGAACCAGACCTTCATATCTCTACATCACAGAATGTTAAAACAAGATTTTAAAAAGAAATGAAACCTATTCAGCTATTCAATCAGTGCTCTTGCAAAAATATTAGTAATATCAGTAGTTTTTTGAAAGCAAATGATTTTGTAATACTGATAAATAAAAGAATATAGATGGGGGGCTAGGTGGCGCGGTGAGTAAGAGTGCCTCCTGGAGTTGGGAGGACCCAGGATCAGTTCCAGCCTTAGAAAATGAGCACCCACACATAAATAATGACTAGCCATGTAACCTTGAGCAAGTTACTTAGCCCCAATTGCTTTAAAAAAGAAAAAGGAATCCATATCATTTTAGAAATATTAGATTTCTATCTTACCTTTAAAAAAATCTAATTTTATTTTATAATGTGCATCATATAGAAGTATAGAAGTATACATATAAATATGCAATTTATAAATATACAAACATTGGTGTCTGCTTTTTCCTGCTTTGTTTTTCTTTGTCTCTTTCTCTTTTTATCTTACTGGTAGTCCCATATCATCAAAGAAGTTTGGAAACCAAAGCTTTAAGGTTCAATCTAGCTAAATTTAGAAACTTATCACCAACACATGGTTATTAATTTTTCAGCCACAGTAACTCATGAAGACCATCTGTTTCATCCTGGAGGGATTGTCATATTCTACATGACTAGGGAGAAAGAAAATCCACATTGATGAAATTATATAATGTGGAAATACTTCACTGCTATCTAAAGCTACTCAATAGTTTTAAAATACCCCAGCCTTTACACACACACACAAACAAACACACAGCATGAAAGGTGAAAACTACTAGCTAATTATGATCGTTATATCACTTTTATAACTTTTTATTTATCCTACCTGTCTCTTTTTTAAAAGTGTAGAAATCCTAAATATTATTGTCCTGGTGATGCTGCAGGATACCACAGGTATGTTGGTACTTAATGAAGGCATTTGCATTTTAAGTTGATGAGAAATCTGCTGCAGCTTCACTCTGAAATGAAAATTCCATAGTACCTAAGTTAAAAGAAGTCTTAGCCCTTTGATTTCTCACTTGAAAGAATATTTTTTTCACTTCCTTCCAAATGTCAGTCAACCTGACCCTTTCATGTTTACACTTCATGTATCATTTATTAAAAATAAAAGAACCAAGAGGGACAGAGATTCTGCATAGAGGAGATTTAAGGGACTAACAAATTTTTTCATTTATTTATCAGTCTATTTCAATGGAAATATTTTACTCAATAATATAGTACAATCCAGTTATGACATTGGTGTTGGTAGAATGATTTGTTACTTTTTTATGTTTTAGAAGTAGAGACAGATACAGTTCACAGGCAGAAGTGACATAATTTGATCCCTAACCTAATAAATTTAATAGATTGGAAGTAGGGCTAAGGTTAGGGTTAGACCAGGTAAGTATTCACTTAATACACTACACAGGGTATAATTTTAATCTTACTTTGATGAACATACTGATTTGTAATATTTTACTTTTCTAATTACATATAAAAACAACTTTAACATTCATTTTTCAAAATCCAAGTTCTAAATTCTCCCTCAGTCCCATGGCCCCTTCCTGAGAAGACAAATAATTTGATATAGACAATATATGTACAGTTGTGCAAACAAAAATCTATATTAATCATGTTGGGAAAGAAAACACGCAACCTTCCCCCATCCAAAAGAAAAAGAAAAGAAAAGAAAGGATTTTTTTTTTAATATGCCATGATCTGTATTCCAACAGTTCTTTCAGTCAACAGAATTTTTCATCATAAATCTTTAGGAATTGTCTTTGACCATTGAATTGCTGAGAAGAGCTGAGTCATTCACATGATCATTTGGAAATATTGCTTTTACTATGTATAATGTTCTCTTGATTTAGCTTCCTTCATTTTGCCTCTGTTTATGTATGTTTTTCCAGGTTTTTCTGAAACCATATTACTCATTATTTCTTTCTTTTTCTATTCTTTTTTCTTTTTCTTTTTGGAGGGCAATTGGGGTTAAGTGACTTGCCCAAGGTCACATGGCTAGTAGTGTGTGTGTGTGTGTGTGTGTGTGTGTGTGTGTGTGTGTGTGTAAGTGTGTGTGTGTTGTGTCTGAGGCCGGATTTAAACTCTGGTCCTCCTGACTCCAGGGCCAGTGCTCTATTCACTACACCACCTAGCCACCCCCTCATTATTTCTTATAGCACCGTAAGATTCCATCACAATCATATGCCACAACCTGTTCAGCCATTCTCCAACTTATTGGCATTCCCCCAATTTCCAATTCTTTGCCACCATCCAAAAGAGCTACGATAAATATGTTTTTTTAAGTGTATGTCTCTCTTTTTTTGTATCTTTTTGGGATAGACAGACCTGATACTAGTATTTCTGATTCAAATAGTGTGCACAATTTTATAGCCTTTTTGGCATAGTTCCAAATTGCTCTCCAGAATGGTTGAATCTGTTCACACCTCCACCAACAGTAAGTTAGTATTTCAATTTTCCTACATTCCCTTAAATATTTGTCTTTTTATAACAGATTAGTTAATCTGATAGGTGTGAGGTGGTACCTCACAGTTGTTTTAATTTATATTTTTCTAATCAATAGTGATTTAGAACATTTTTTCATAAGGCTATAAATAGCTTTGACCTTTTTTTATTCTGAAGACTACCTGTTCATATCCTTTGACCATTTATCAACTGGTCAGTGACTTCTATTCTTATAAATCTGACACAGTCTTCTATATATTTGAGACATAAGGCCTTTAGCAGAGATACTTGCTCTAAAATATTCCATTTTCTTCCTTCCTTCTAATATTGCCTACATTCATTTGTGCAAATTTTTAAAAATTTAATGTAATCAAAATTATCCATTTTATATTTCATAATGCTATAGATTTCTTGTTTGTTCATAAATTCTTCTCTTATCCATAAATCTGAGAGGGGAACTATTCCATGCTTCCCTCACTTGCTTATGGTATAACCTTCAATATCTAAATCATGTAATCCATTCTGCTATCCATTTCCATTGTATGAGTGAGTTCATCTCATTCACAGTAAAGATTACTGTGTATTTGCCACCATCCTACTTCCCACCTCCCTCCATTTATTCTTCTCTCTCTCTTGTTACCTTGTATCTCCTCAAAAGTGTTTTGCTTATAACCTCTGCTTCCCCCAGTCTTCCTTTTCTTCTATTGGCCCTTTCTTCTTTAATCCTAATTAGAGTCAGACCACCCTCCCTTCATACTCCCTTATACATAAGATAGATTACTGTATCCAACCAAGTGTGCATGATATTCCCTCTTTGAGCAAATTCTCATTAGAATAAGGTTCAAACATTGCCTGCCATCCCCCTCATCTTCCCCTCCACTGTTGAAGTTCCTTGACACCTCTTTTAGGTAAAATAATTTATCCCATTCTAGCCTTCCTTGTCCTCATGCATTCTTCTTTCTCACCCCTTAATTTTACTCTTTTAGATATCATCACATCATAGTCTAGTCATATACATGTCTTCTCTCTATAGATGGATATAGATAGATTAGATACATATAGGTATAGATATCTATATACACATATGTGCATATATATATAGTACAGATTAGATATAGATATAGATATTCATTCTAAGTACCTTAATAATGAAAAAGTTCTCAGGAGTTACAAGTGTCATCTACCTATATGAAAATATAAGGGTTTAACCTTACTGAGTCCCTTACAATTTCTTTCTCGTTTACATTTTTATGCTTCTCTTGAGTCTTATATTTGAAAGTCAAATTGTCTATTCAGCTGTGGTCTCTTCATGAGGAATGCTTGAGAGTCCTGTGTTTCTATAAATATACATAATTTCCCCTGAATGTTTATACTCAATTTTGCTGGGTAGATGATTCTTGGTTGTAATTCAAATTCCTTTGCCCTTCAGAATATCATATTTGTAGCCCTCTGATCCCTTAATGTAAAAGCTGTTAGGTCTTGTATTATCCTGACTGTGGTTCCATGATATTGAATTGCTTCTTTCTAGCTGCTTGCAATATATTCTCCTTGACTTGGTAGCTCTGGAATTTAGCCATTATTTTCCTGGGGATTTTCATTTTAAGATCTCTTTCAAGAGGTGATTGTTGGATTCTATCAATTTCTATTTTATACTATTGTTCTATGATATCATGGCAGGTTTCTTTAAGAATTTCTTGAAATATTATTTCTAGGCTCTTCTTTTAATCATGGTTTTCAAGTAGTCCAATTATTCTTAAATTATCTCTCCTATATGTTTTCCAGATCAATTTTAAGGAAGTATTTCACATTTTTCTGGTATTTCCCCCAGTCTTTTGACTTTTTTTTTCATTGTTTCTGGATGTTTCATGGAGTCATTAGGTTCTACATGCTCAATTTTAATTTTTAATATGTTGTTTTCATCACTGAACGTTTATGCTTCCTTTTCCATTTAGTCAATTTTATTTCTTAAGGAGTTCTTTTCTTTGGTCGGTTTTTGTGCCTCTTTTTCCATTTCATCTATTCTACTCTGTAGTGAGTTTTTTTTTTTTTTAAACAAATACTTTATTAACTTCTGTTTTACATCATTCATTTCTGCCAGATATTGAGTTACAATCATTTTCCCCCCATTATTCCCCTACCCAACCTCCCAGAATAGCAGTCCCACAGGATATCGCTTCCTCCAATCTGCTCTCTCCCATACCTTCTCCCATACCCCCATCGACTTCTCCATTAGAGGAAGATGAATCTTTGTGTCCCAATGCCTGCACATCTTATCTCCCAATTATAGGCAAAAGAGTATTAATAATAGTATTTATATATATATTTGAAACATTTAATGTTACGACCTTGAATTTCAGATCCATTTCCTTCCTCCTTGTCACCCATTCCCTCTGGGGAGATAAGTAATTCAGTATATGTTGTACATGTCTAGCTATGCAAAACATTATCATAGTAGATATATTGTGCAAGGCTGCTTATAATTCCTTCCCACTCATCCCACCCCCCACCTGGTCCATTCCCTACATGATCCTGTCCCTCTTCTATAGTGGGTACTTCCAACCTCCCCTCACCCCAAGGATGCCCTCCCATCCATCATCCCTCCTCTCATCCCCCTTCCCCCTATCCTGCTGCAGGTTGAGACATCCCATTTAGTATGTATGTCATTTTCTCCCTGAACCAAATTCAATGTGAATGTGGTTTTGCCTTTTTAGCCTTCCTTATTCTCCCCCTCCTTTGTACCCACTTCCCCTCCATGAGATAGTTTACCCTACCATGTCTCTCCCCATCTCCTCTTGCCACTTTCCTCTCTCACCTCATAATTTCATCCCTTGAGTACTCTCCCTTCCCAACAAAATCAACCTATGCCCTCTATCCATATATAACTGTAACCATATACACACACATTCACATATGTATTCGTATGACCACACCCCCTTCTTCCATTATTTTCATAGTGGGAAAGATAACATCAGTCACAGATATTGCTTTTCCATATAGGAATGTAAATAGTTCAACTTTGATAAGTTCCTTTCGATTTCTTTTCCCTGATTACCTTCTCAGGCATCTCTTACTTCTTGCATCTGGATGTCAAATTTTCTATTCAACTCTGGTTTTTTCCTCAAGAATGCTTGAAAGTCCTCTATTCCACTGAATGACCATATTTTCCCCTGAAACAAAATACTCAGTTTTGCTGGGTAGGTGACCCTTGGGTCCATTCCCAGTTCTTTTGCCCTCTGGAATATCATATTCCATGCCCTTCTATCCCTCAGTGTAGAAGCTGCCAGGTCCTGGGCTATTCTGATTGTGTTTCCACAATATTGAAATTGTTTCTTCCTGGCTGCTTGTAGTATTTTCTCCTTGATCTGGGGATTCTGGAACCTGGCTATAATATTCCTGGGAGTTTTCTTTTTGGGATCTTTTTCAGGAGGTGATCGGTGGATTCTTTCAACCTCTATTTTGCCCTCTGGATCTAAAACATCAGGGCAGTTTTCCTTGAGAATTTCTTGAAGGGTGATTTCTAGGTTCTTTCTTGATCATGGCTTTCAGGTAGTCCAATAATTTTTAAATTGTCTCTCCTGGATCTATTCTCCAGGTCAGTGGTTTTTCCCATGAGATATTTCACATTGCCTTCTAATCTTTCGTTTGTTTGGATCTGCTTAACAGCATCTTGATTTCTCATAAAGTCACTAGCTTCCATTTGCTCCAGTCTAACTCTGAAGGAATGAATCTCCTCAGTGAACCCTTGAGATTCTTTTTCCATCTGGCTAATTCGACTTTTTAAGGCATTCTTCTCCTCAATGCCCTTTTGGGCCTCCTTTGCCATTTGAGTTAGTCTATTTTTTAAGGTGTTGTTTTCCTCAGTCAGGCTGTTGACCCTCATTTCATACTTTTCTGCATCCTTCTCATTTCTCTTTCTAATTTTTCCTCCACTTCTCTTATTTGATTTTTAAAGTCCTTCTTAAGGTCCTCTATGGCCTGCAACCCACTCATGTTTTCCCCTGGGGCTTTTGGAGCAGGACTTCTGACCTCACAGTCCTTTTCCCGCTCTATGCCCCCAAAATAGGAGTCTAGGGTTGCATTCTTCTGTTTCCTTTGCCTTGGCATGTTGCCACTTAATTACTTGACTTTTGGGCTTGTTGCCACACTATGGCTTTAAGGCCAGTAGAGGAATTTTCGTCCCGAACGTGTGGGGGGCAACTTCCGTTTCTGGCAAGCTGTAAACCCACCCACGACTTCCACCTCAGATCACAATCCAGATCCAGGGAGGTTAAAGCAAGAGCGATTACCCCCCAAGACTGATCGCTGGATCTCCCCACGATTTGCAGGCTGGGAGCCGGAAATGCCTCTGAAAACTACAAAATGGCGTGTCTCCTCAGCGGCTTCTAGCCCCCAGGGGAGGGAGCTGACGCATTCCCCAAATACAGGTCCCAAAGTCCATAGGACACTAACCTCTTACTTTGTCCTAGGCAAGTCTATGTTGATAATTCTGGAATCTCCATAGTTCCTGGTGTTCTGGGGTTCCTCCAGCCAGCTGCTGGCCCTGCCGCCCTGGGGCTAAAACCTCGGCTCACGTGGACCTGGGCTCGGCTCGGCTCCTGCGCTCTGCGCGCTGCCGGCTCCCAGACCACTGCGCTGGTCCTTCCTGCAGGGTGCTGGGCTGTCCCCAGCGGGAGGTTAGCTTCTCTGTGTCGTTCTGTGGGTGCTGGGGCTCCAGAAGATTTTCAGAATCCTTTTTTACATAGTTTGTGGGGAATCTGGGGGCAGAGAGGCTTGGACGAGCTGTTTCTACTCCGCCATCTTGGCTCCGCCCCCGTGAGTTTTTCTTTTCACTGTATTTTGTACCTCTTTTCCCATTTGGCCTCTTCTGCTATGGGCTGCTCAGTGTCCAGCACTTAGCATGATTCGGAGACGTGAATAAGAAATGACCAGGCCATGTGGTAATTCAAGGAAGAAAGATGAACTACATTTATTGACTCTTAGGACAAGGTTTTTATAGAGCAATGAGATAAGGGAAGGGGACTCAAGTATTCTTATCTTAGTCTGTCATATCCTGGAAGTAGCATGGCAGTAAGGCTTTTGTTCTCTAGGTGCAGGAAAGTCTTAGGAAAAGTCAGTTAATTCCTTTCATATGCAGTCACATTATAAAGGATGCTCTTGAGAGCTGGCTTCAAGTCCAAAAGCAAAGCCACATTATCACGTGCATCTGCATAGGAACTGTCCACCTAAGAATTAAAATATTTTGGTTTTGAACAACTAAAGTCTTGGGACAGAGCCTATTGGTCTCAGAACTCAAACACCATCCTTTTAAGTGTAACCCATAACAAAGAACTCAGGAGCTAACTTAACAAAAAGTCACATCTCAAGGATCTTTCTTGCTAATATTCTAAGTTGTTTTGGAATGGAAAATTATTTCACTTTCTTTTTTTTTTAGTTCTGCCACTTCAGCATTAATTTTGAGATGCTATTTTAACATTGTTTGTAGGAAAGTTTGGGAGAGTTCAGGTTAGTACCTGCCTTTACTCCACCATCTTGGCTCCAATCTGCAAGCAGAAGTATTTTAAGATTAGAAAATTGTATTCCCTTTGGCATTTGTGTGTGTGATAAGTCAATTGGCATCTGTTAAAACAAAGGCTCAAAGTCACTCATGAATATGCATAGGAGGTACAGTTTTCATGAATTAGATATGGTGGGGTAGAATTGTTGAAACTTGACTATGAATGACACACATTGTCTTGGTTCTAACCAGGAATGTCTTCTAACAACCAGGATTTTGATTTGCTTTTTTTTTAAATCCACATGGTAATAATATCTTAATATTATCTATATAATTTTGGTTTCTGTGTTCTCATGCTATTCATAAACAATTTGGAATAAATATCTATGAGCTTAGGGTTAGAAAACAGGACCTACCAAGTTTTATTTGGCTTTATTTTCCATCATCCATATGTTTCTATTTGAATTTTTTGGATTCAGAGAAAAGATATACTTTGTCTACTCAGCATAAATCCAGACAGAGAAGAGAGTTATGATGCTGAGCAAGCAAAAATAGCAATAACTTTTATCTGTGCTGTGCTTTCCGGTAAAAAAGGAGTTTTCACATATTTTCATTTCATCTTAGTTACACACATATAAATAAGATAGTTGGGGTGGCTACATGGCGCAGTGAGTAGAGCATCAGCCCTGGAGTCAGAAGGACCTGAGTTCGGATCTGGCCTCAGACACTTAATGCACACACAAACAAAAAAACCTAATCTTGTGACCTTGGGCAAGTTACTTAACCCCAATTGCCCTCCAAAAAGAAAAAAAGAAATAAGATGGTACAAGTATGATTATGATTATGATTATGATTATTTTACAAATGACCAGTCAGAGGTTTAGATAGGATAAGTCACTATGAAGTTCAGAAAGCTAGTAAGTGGCAGAGGAGGGACTTAAATTTAATACACTTAAACATTTTTTTAATCATAATGCCATGCTGTGGCTTAACCTCTAGCTTTCTGTTTGATCTTTCACGAGGATTTGGCTGAATTAGGCTCTTTCTCCTTTGGGGAAATGTTTGCTCTTTTCCTTGCCAACTATGAAACCAATCCTAGAAAAGTCACATATAATCAATTAATATGTTATCAAGAGATTTATGCTCACCCTTTTGTCATAAACTGAAGAATTTGACATTGAAGTGTAGAATAGAGACAAAAAGCTGGCATCTGCATAGTGTTACCTAAAGGCACATGATAGAAGTTTAGCCAGGAAAGTTTTGAGATTGATGCATAATGCAGTTTCTATTAAATTCTACAGATTATTTAATGATCAAGCTGTCTTCTTGAACCTAACATAGAAATAAGGTAAAGTCTTCTGTGACTTTATATATGCATGTTTAAATTACAGCCGGAAGCAGGAGATTTTGTAGCTGGTGTTATATATAGAATTAATTAATGCTTTTTCCAAAAATATAGTTACAGGAGAGTTTAAATGACTAAATTGCATAAAAATAAGAGAGTTCTGACAATCAATCATTTTGAATTGATAAAACATGAACTACATGCAGCTGAGTCATACAGTTGACAGAGTGTCCTGTATGCAGTCAAAAAGACCTGAGTTAAAAATCTGGTCAGAGGCACTTACTAGCTGTCTGACCTCAGATAAGTCATTAAACTTCTGTTTGCCTCAGTTTCTTCATCTCTAAAATGGGAATAATAGCATCTACCTCTTAGGATTGTTAGGAGGATTGAATAAAATAATATTTGTAAAGCACATACTGTAATGGCTGGTGCATAGTAAGCAGTATATAAATGTTAGTTATTATTATCATGAGTACTAACAGTTGTGTAGTGCTTACTATATATGGAGATACAAACCAGAAGAATAAAACAATAACTGCTTGAATGGAGTTTGTATTCTAATTTGTAAGATAATGCATTCATAGGCAACTATATAAAGAATAAACACAAATCAGTTTAAAAAAATTAGTGTAGGAGAGAAGGAACTAACGGTTGGAGGTAGAGATAAGAAAATTTTCATTTTGGGGTGGCTAGGTGGCACAGTGAATAGAACACCATCCTTGGAGTCAGAAGGACGTGAGTTCAAATCTGGCCTCATACACAACACTAAAACTAGTCATGTAACCTTTTGAAGGAATAACAGGACCCTCTAAAGGAAGAGTAAATAAGAAATGCATTCCAGTAATGAGTGATAGCCAGTGTAAAGGCAAGGAAACAAAAGATGGAGTGTCATTTGGTAGAAAGAGTGAAAAGGTCAGTTTAGCTGCATCACAGAGAGTGAGACAAAGAATCACACCCAATTAGTCTAGAAGGATGATTTGTAAAAAGCTTGTAAAAGGTTTTAAAATCTAAACAGAGGGGTATGCATTTTACCCTAGTGGCAATAGGGAGTCATTAAAGTAGGGAAATTCCATGGTCAGGACCTGGAATTTCTAGCTAGAATTAGCTAGCACCATCTAGTCGCCCCAAATTATTATTTAGATATTTTTTTTTTAATTTGCTTTTAGGAGGGCAATTGGGGTTGAGTAACTTGCCCAAGGTCACACGGTTAG
Source organism: Gymnobelideus leadbeateri (assembly GCA_011680675.1). Lineage (NCBI taxonomy): Eukaryota > Metazoa > Chordata > Mammalia > Diprotodontia > Petauridae > Gymnobelideus > Gymnobelideus leadbeateri. Next base: position 184,698 of record WOXC01006294.1, read on the forward strand.
TTTTTGTGTTAAGTGTCTGAGGCTGAATTTGAACTCAGGTCCTTCTGACTCCAGGGCCAATACTCTGTCTGGTATTCTAATGCACATGTTTTTTCAAGGCGGAAAATAATAGTAAGGAGAAAATTTATAAATTCATATTTATGCATATGAAGAGGATATTGAACTTTATAAATATTTTTCCCAGTAGATAGTGAATTAAACTTTTTCATACAATGTACACACCTGTTCACAATATGGACTGATTCTCATTTAATTATGCAGGCAATTTGAAATAAATATGAAAAATTGGTCATTTTTTATTATTTTAAAGAAAAGAGTTAATAAATGGAAATTTTGGAACAATGCTAAATATAACACAGGTAAATCAAATGGGGGGAGTACTTTAACAAGAAAATCTATTTTGCAAAAAGAAATATATACAGTATCACAAAGCACCAGATCAGTGTTTTTCATAGCTTGTTTTATAAAGCAGAATGTTGCTGAATGAGCAGATATTTTGCTTTCCTTTTTGAAAGATGCTTATTGAGAGCAGTACTGTTGGCAAGTGCACACACATATCTATATCAGAACAACAAATGAAGCAATATGAAAAGAACAAAATATTTGCATTGTGCTTCAGGGATACATTGCAATTAGAAATGCCACAGAATTATTATAAAACAAGGGTGGAAGTAATAGAAATGGCACTTTATAATGATTCTTTAAAAAATAGGTAGATATGCTAAAATTATCAATTTCATTATTGGCAGTCAGTTAGTTGTAAAATTGTCACAGTAAATCCATAAATGCAGAGATGAACTATCATGACAACAGAGCCATATGTGTACAATTATTTTACCACAGTTATGTTAATTCCTCAGAATAAAGAGAAAAACATCAGTAGAAACTGAGAGAGCAATTATAGAGAATCATAGAGTATATGGAAGAGAGTTGTAACTCTAGAAGATCATGTACTAAGTTCCAAAAGGAGTTTCTACAGAAATAATATCAAGTATCAGAAATAATGAACTTAAAGGAAATGCAGAAATGAGCTAAAAACACTTGAGAGGCATTGTGCATAGAGGGGGACAAACCTTATACTTGATTTCAGGGTAGCAGATAAAGAATTCTATCATTAAGTAGCTATTTCACCTAAGGCAAATCAATTAATACTTCTCTTCCTCACATCATATATATGGATATGATAATTTTATGTATTTTGTTTTTACATCAACCAAATTTCCCTAGTATCCCTCCTTTTGATTCATCTCATAAAACCATCCCAAAGTAATTCTGAAAACAAAGAAAAAGAAGGGGTGGCAAATCAGCAAAACAAATCAATACATCCCCCCAAATCTAACGATATATGCAGGTGTTTTGACTTTGTTGTCTTCTTCTGTTTCCATGTTTTGATCCTCTTTGTCCCCCCAAAATATTCTATGGTCTGATTGTGCTTCCTCTGTTTGCTCATCTTGCTAGCCAATGACTTGACTTTTGAGCTCTTTTCCATGGTAGAATTTTGCTTCCAGAGTGGAGAGAGCTATGTTCCAAATATCTGGGATTTTCACAGCTTTTGTCAGAGCTATTGTCAGAGCTATGAGGAAGGTACCTTCTCTATAGCCACCATAAGCTCTGGCACACTACTATGCCTCACCCCAGAACCACCACCCAAGACTGCAACCCAGATCTGAACAGGTCAAATAATATCTCAAGTTTATTTATGTCACTCCCTTTTAAACATCCATTGAGCCATCCACTAGTTCTTCTTCATCAGAGGTGAATAAGTCAGTTGCTCTATTATTTCAAAGAGCAAGACCTTTGGCACTAAATCATATGTGTCTTTGGAGCCAAGTTCTATAGCAAACTTCCCCAGGCTGTACCAATTAGCCCTTGCCACTCGTATTCTTTTCAGTACAGGCTCTACTCTACTTACTTTTGTGTGTTTTGTGGGTAAATTTTAGGGAAGGGATAAAGGATATGTGGAGTTTGAGATGCTTAAGAGATATATAAAATTCAAAAAGTCTAGTAGACAGCTGAATTTTATTTTATATAAATTATTTTCTTCATGGATTTAGCCAAGAAAAGGAGGAAATGTTTCAGATAATAAGCAGCAGGGATATTCATATTCAAAGATTGTTTTTGTAAGGATAAAAATTATATGGTTTTCTTTGTTGATAATATGAAAGGAAGCAGAACATAGAGATTAAAAATTGAAGAGAGAATGGGAATAATAGCAAAAGGGGGCAACCTGTTAGAGAAGATGGAAGAGAAAGGGATCAAGTTTACATAGAGAGGGATGGCTGGGTGGTGCATTGAATAGATCACCAGCCACGGAATCAGGAGGACCTGAGTTCAAATCTGACCTCAGATACTAAACACAAAAATGAGCCATGTGACCTTGGGCAAGTCACTTAACCTGAAATTGCCCTCCAAAAAGCAAAAAGAAAAGTTTATATAGAGAGGAATTTTCCTTTATAAGAAGAGATACATCCTTCTTAAAAAAATAGGAGTGAGGAGGAGATAGTAAGGGGAGACAACATAGCACTTGTTTAGTATTTACATTGTCTATATTTATATGTATGAATGTTATCCCCCAATAGAATGTAATTTCCATGAGGACAAGTACTCTTTTTTTAATTAATTAATTTTTAGTTTTCAACATTCATTTCCACAAGATTTTGAGTTACAGTTTTTTTTTCTCCCTGCTTTTCCCCTACTCTCCACCCCAAAATAGCAAGCCTACTGAATACCCCTTCCCCCAATGTGTTCTCTCTTATATCCTCTCCCATAAGCCCCCTAACTTTCTAGTAGAGCAAGATCGGTTTCTTATTTCCCAGTTGCATGTAAAAAATAAGCTTTTAAAAATTTATTTTTAAAACTTTGAGTTATAGATTTTTTCCCTTCTTCCCTCCTCACCCACCCCTACTGGGAAGATAAGCAATTCAATATAGGTTGTATATGTGTAGTTACCCAAATTATTTCCATAGTAGAGATATTGTGAAAGACTAACTATATTTCCCTCCATTCTATCCTTCCCCCCCTTTATTCTATTTTCTCTTTAGACCCTATCCCTTTTCAAAAATGTCTGCCTCTACCCTCTCCCCCAATCTGCCCTCCATTCTGTCATCTCCCCTCTTATCCCCTACTCCCCTATTTTCCTGTAGGGTAGGATACCCAATTGAGTGCTATTCCCTTCTTAAGCCAAATTCAATGAGAATCGGGTTGTCCCATTCCCTTTCACCTTTCTGTTCTTCCCCTCCATTGTAACAGTTTTCTCTTGCCTCTTTTATATGAGATAATTTACCTTATTCTATCTCTCCCTTTCTTCTTCTCCCAATAAATTCCTCTTTCACTTCTTAATTTTATTTTTTAGATGTCATCCCTTCATATTCAACTCATCCTGTGCCTTCTGCTATATATACATGAACATAGATGTTCCCACACTCACATACATATTTATATACACAGACACCTTCCTATATATACATATGTGTGTGTGAGTGTGTGTGTGTGTGTATATATATATATGTATATATATATATACCCATATATATATATATATAAATATATATGTGTATGTATATATATAAATATATATATGTGTGTGTATGAAAGGAATATATATATATATTCTTTTCAACTATCTTCATATTGAGAAAAGACTTGTGATTTATGATTATCATTTTTCCATGTAAGAATGAAAATAGTTCAACTTTAATAAGTTCCTTATGATTTTTTTCCTGTTTATCTTCTCTTGCTTCTTGTATTTGAAAGTCAAATTTTCTGTTCAGCTCTGTTTTTTTCATCAAGAATGCTTGAAAATCCTCTATTTCATTGAATGACCATATTTTTTCCTGTAGCATTATATTCAGTTTTGCTGGGTAAGTGATTCTTGGTTTTAGTTCTAGCTCCTTTGACCTCTGGAATATCATATTCCAAGCCCTTTGATCCTTAATGTTGAAGCTGCTAGGTCTTGTGTTATCTTGATTGTGTTTCCACAGTACTCAAATTGTTTCCTCCTGACTGCTTACAATATTTTTTCCTTGATGTGGGAACTCTGGAATTTGGCTATAATATTCTATAATATTCCTAGGAGTTTTCTTTTTGGGATCTTTTTCTAGAGGTGACAAGTGAATTCTTTCAATTTCTATTTTGTTCTATCAGGGCAATTTTCCTTGAGAATTTCTTGAGGGATGATTTCTAGGCTCTTTTTTTGACCATGGTTTTCAGGTAGTCCAATAATTTTTAAATGATCTCTCCTGGATCTATTTTCCAGGTCAGTGGTTTTTTCCAATGAGATACTTCACATTGCCTTCTATTTTTTCACTTGTTTGGATCTGTTTTATAGTATCTGGATTTCTCATAAAGTCATTAGCTTCCAATAGCTCCAATCTAATTTTGAAGGAGTTACTCTGTTCAGCGACTTTTTGAAATTCCTTTTGTGTCTGGCAAATTTGGCTTTTTAATGCATTCTTCTCCTCATTGGCTTTTTGAGACTCTTTTGCTATTTGAGTTAGTCTATTTTTAAGGGGTTATTTTCTTCAGTGTATTTTTGGGTCTCCTTTAGCAGGCTTTTGACTTTCTTTTCATGATTTTCTTGCATCATTCTCCTTTCAAATCCCAAATTTTCCTCCACTTCTCTTATTTGATTTTCAAAATCCTTCTTGAGCTCCTTCATGGCCTGTAACTAGTTCAGATTTTTCTTGGAGGCTTTTGGTGCCAGAGTTCTGATTTCACTGTCTTCCTCTGCTCCATACCTTGATCCTTTTTGTCCCCAAAAAGAATTCTATGATCTGTTTGTGCTTCTGTTGCTTGCTCAACTTGACAGCCAATTACTTGACTTTTGAGCTTTTTGCCACAGTAGAACTCTGTGTCCAGAATGGAGAGAGCTGTCTCAAATATCTGGGGTTTTTGCAGATCCTGGAGTTATTAGGAGGGCACCCTGTCTACAGCCCCCATAAGCTCTGATGCACCGGCCACATACCCCAGGATCGCCATCCAAGACAGTGATCCGAATCCAAGCAGGTTAAAGCAAGAGCAAGTACTCTCTGAGTTGCTTCTTCCCTCTATTATATGCAAGCCAGGAGCTCTGCAAGGAGCCACATGGTGGTGGCTGCATGGCCGAGACACCTCTGGCCATTTCTCTCCATGGGGTAGGGACCAGACCACACACTTCAGACCCCCCTATTCCACCAGAGTTCCTCACTGACCTTTAACTTTGTTTTTGGCATTTATGGTTTGAAAAGTGTGGAAACCTCCACAGCTACTGATGATTCACTCTCCTGAAGTCTGCTCTGGCAGCTGCTAGTCAGGGACACCCTGGGCTTGGAACTGTGTAGCTCACGCTGGGCAGTTCTTGGCTCCCAGCCCTGTGAAATAGACCCTTCCTGTCTGCCTGCTAAACTTCCTTCATCAGGAGATTTGTTTCTCTCTGTCTCATTGTGGGTTCTGTAGCTCTAAAGTTTGTTTAGAGTCATTTTTACATGTATTAGAAGTGATTGGAGTAGGAGCCCATGCCAAATTTGTACTTCTACTCTGCCATCTTCACAAGTACTCTTTTTTAATTTCATATCACTAATGCCTAGCCCTAGGACAATGTCTGGCACATAGTAGGTGTATATTTTTTTTTTGGTTGCTTGATTACCCACCATTAAATTCTGCATTCTAGGTCCATTGCTTTGTTTTGTAGAGGTTTGAAATTTTTTAATATATTTTTTCTTTTAAAATTACTTTTTTAACACTTTTTAATTTTTTTTTCATTTTTGTGTTTCACCTAGGCCTTTCTACTCCCAATAAATAATAGGGTGTTTTATTAATATCTTATACTTTTTGTTCTATATAGTCAAGTTTCTTTTTTTTTTTTGCATGGAATGACCTCTTTATTAGACAACCCTAGGCAATAAGATTTCAATGGCCCTAAACTCCTAAAATACCATATGCCTTCTTTATGTGATCATAGTCTTTGCACTGAGATACACAGCAATGATAACAGGGCTCCCTTTTAAAGCTTAGCATTAAATATTAAATATTTTCTTTCACTTTAATTTTACATTACTCTGCTGGGGGTGGGGAATTAAAACAAGTTAGATGAAGCCTGGACACACTTGCATGATTATCCGGCTTGGTAAAAGTGGGTAGCTTTTCCCTACTGCTGCATGTGCAAATCTAGGCCCTGGAAAGTTGGGACCAAGTTATGGTTGTTTCCAAAAGTGTGCTATGAGAAGAGTGGACAGCTCTAAGCCAGGTTACAAAGTAGGAATGAGGAAACATTTTCTTCTAGGAACAGAATTTCTGAAGAGACCCAGTTCTTTAGTTATTTCCAAAATGACCGGAGAAGGGAGGGTGGGAGGGAATTTCAATGTGAGTTTCACAACACTGTCCCTGTGAGGCAACTGGTTGCTATTCTGAGGAGAGAGAGAGACATGATTTAGGCAGGCCATCCCCTCCAGTCCTAGATGTGGAAATGGAGAGTTGACAGCCCATTGGGTGTAAGAGTGGGCTGAGGCTCAGTTGGTATGGAATTTAAATTCTAAGAGGTTTCTTCCAGAAACAGACAGCTCAAGTCTTCCTTTCGCTTTGCAAAGAAACAGTTTTTAAAAAGCATTTGGGAAGCTCCTCCTTTATCCCTGTAGTGAATGGACTCAGAGAAGGGAGTCATCAGTGCAGCTGCCTTCAAGGCCGTAATGGAATTCCTGAAGGTTGGAGACACCATAAAAGTGGACAAAGGCTGCCGCCACCACCAGGACATGGAAAATCTGATGTGACTGGAACCATATGTCAAATTTGCCAGGAAAGAAGCGCTCAGGGATTCAGGCAGCATATAGCCCAGCTCCAGTGATATACATCACAGCCATGAGGAAGAACCAACCCATCTGGCCCACTGTTGTGGCCTTGACAAAGCCTTCTGCAATGGTGAAGTGCATGGTGGGCACAACCCCACTCAAACCAAGTCCCAGGAACACTCCTGCTCTTGTTTGCCGGTATTTGGGTGTGGCAAAACGGTCCCACTGGGCCACAATGATGGCAGAGATGCCCAGGACACAGACAATGGAGAGGTAGATGAGCCGTGGCTGTGGAGAGCAGTAGAACGAGTAATAGAGCCAGGGGACAAAGCTCCCCATGATCAGTAGAGCAATCCCTGAATAGTCCAATTTGGAAAATGTCCGAGAGACTTTTTCTGAATGACAACAGACGGTGTGAAAGAGCCAGGAGAAGCTGAGGCAGAGCACAGCACCCAGAAAAAAAACATCCCAAAGACCACTTTCTCCTGCAGAGGGGCCATGAAGTACATATTTGGTCTGAGCATGGTCAAGATTCCCAAAAAGAGAAACAGCACAAAACCAAGCAGATGGGTCCAAATATTGCCAGTCTCAGTGTGGATATGAAAGATGCTCTTAAAACAGGCACGGAAGGAAGGCATGGGTGGTCTGTGACCATGTAGAAGGTAGTCATTATCCTTCAGCCAGTCAGGAAGTACATCATATGGGATGACCCACCAGCGTCCTTCCCATACCTTATATACAAACTCCTCCATCTTCTCCATGGCATGGTGGGCTTGTAGGGGCAATGTCAGTACCCGCACCTCCTCTTCTTCTTCTTGGGGTACTGGACATGTTTGTTCTTCTTCAACTTTGGTGGAACTGGGGGTCATTCGTTTACCCTTCTCTATAGGCAGGGGTCCTAGCTCAGCAAACTCCATTGTGTCTTCTTCTCGGTTACTGGCCGGTGCCCCATTGCCCTGCCCCACCACAGATCCTTTGCAGGAAGACATTTGTTTGGCACTCCCACAACCAACAGCTTCAGTATGGTTGAAAATTGAAGCCTCCCAGTCCTAGTGGGCAGAGATCTCCCTTTGATGGTAGACCGGGCTGAGCTCCAGCGGCGGCAGCGGCCGAGGGCTCTGACGGGGCCGCCTTCCCCGGAGCTACATCCCCGGCGCGGGCGCTGACACCGGCCTCAGCACCAGGAGGCGAAGCCTCCATCCCCGGGGACGCGGAGGCGCCGGCCACGGAAGGAGCGAGAGAGGCGAAGCGGAGGCAGCAGCGACAGAGCGGCTTCTGGAGCGGGCTGCTCTGCCCGCCTTATAGTCAAGTTTCTTAATAATGACTTTTTGCTGTTTTTTCAAAGATCTTTCTATCCTTTTCTCTAAAAGCTCTTTATTTCACAAAATTACTTTATTTGATTAATTTCCCTAATTATTCTTGTCATATATTGCTTTTCTCCCCATCTGGAGATTATTTTTTTCTATAAGATTTATACATTATATTGAAAACTCCTTCATTCTTTACTCATTTCTTCAGGATCTTAGTTTTGTTTTCCCCGTGAGTTGTTCTTTGCTCTTAGAACTTTTTATTCTGTGATATTCCATTATTTAATTTGATTATATTTTTTCTTCCATTTTGAGATTATGCAGGTGAGCACCCTGAGCTACAACTTCTTATTTCTACAATCACCATATTAGTTTGAACTCTGGTCACCTCTTGACTAAATTGGTGCAGTCATCTCCTAATTGTTTTCTTTTCTCTAATGTCTCCCCACCCCTATCCACTGCTGTCAAAGTGAGTTCAAATGTGACCTCAGACACTTAACACACGCACAGAAATATAAATAAATAAATTAAAAAAAAACTAGCCATGTGACCTTGGGCAAGTCACTTAACCCCAATTGCCCTCCAAAAAAAAGGAAAAAATAAAAAGGGGGTAGTTAGGTGGCGCAGTGAGTAGAGTGCTGGCCCTGGAGTCAGAAGGACCTGAGTTCAGATCTTGCCTCATATACTTACACACACACACACACACACACACACACACACACAGAGGAACACACACACACACAAACAACAACAACAACAACAACAAAACTAGTCCTGTGTCCTTGGGCAAGTTACTTCACCTCAATTGCCCTCCAACAAAGCAAAGAAAGAAAAAAGAATACCAGAGACAAACATATGAGATGAGTCAATACGCATTTGTTAGGTCCCTACTATGTGCCAGACACTACACTAACATGTTGAGGTACAAAGAAAAACAAAAGATAGTCCCTGTCCCAAGGAGCTCATAGCCTAAAGGGAGAGAAAAGTATTTATAAACTATAAGCGCATCTATATGTAGATATAGATATGCACACACATATACATATATACACATACATATACACACATTTGTATATATAAAAGTATATTATGTATATGAAAGTATATGTATATATATATATGACATATATATGTATATAAGACAAATTGCAGATAATCAAAATATTGAAGACTCTAGTATTAAGGTGGGATTAAAATGCATTGTAAATTTCTTGTGGGATATTAGCAAGGGAAACCATGAGTCAGAGATGAGGAAGGAGAAAATTCTAGACATGTAGGACAACCAAAGAAAACACCTGTGTGGAGAGATATAATGTCTTATTTGTAGAACAACAAGGAATTAAGTGTCACTAGATCAAAAAATACCTAGGGGAGCTATGGTTTAAAAAGACAAGAAAAGTAGGAGGGATCCAGTTATGAAGAGGTTTGAAAGTCAAATAGAGGGGTGTTTGTATTTTTTGTTTTTGTTTTTGTTTTTTTTTATTTGATCCTGGTGGGTATCAGAAGCCACTGGAATATATTGAATAGGAGAGGGTGACACAATCAGAATTGTGCTTTAAGAAGACCAATTTGTTAGCTAAGTGGAAGATGAACTGCAATAGAGAAGCAGATTAATTATTACAGTAGTACAGAACTGAGGTGATAAGAGCCTATCATGGGGTTTTGGCAATGCCAGAGAAGCAAAGGGGGTGTACTCAAGAGATGTAAATTGGTAAAATAAACAGAGCTTAGTGTGTTGATGGGAATATACTTGAATAAATAACAAAGTGCTTGCTCAGATCCTCCTCTGTGTGAACTTATTTTCCTTCACTGTGAAATTAGGAATATTGAATGAAATTATCTCTAAAGCCCATTCCATTTCTAACATTCCTTGGAATTTTGATTTAACTATTTTTCAATTCAGAATGTGTCATAGAGGAAAAATAACAACAGTATTGACAATAACTGTTTCTATTGGAATAATTAAATGATCAGGGTTCTTTTTGACACAATTAATTGTGATGGTTATTATTCCATATAGGTATAACCTTCCCTTGAAACCCAATGGTATTTGTTGAGAATGATTTCCCCTCAAAATTTTAATAAGAAAAAAAGCAATGTCACTCATTATAATGCTATTCCAACAGAACAAAACCGTTAATGTAATGCACAATTAGTATTTCTCTGTGCTTTTTATTCTTGTCTGTTCCTTACTTTCTGATTCTACTGACGTATGATTCAATTCATTCTAGAGGACATGGATCCTCTTCACATTAATGAATGAAACCTACATTTTGCTCATGACATGGTTAGAGGTATTAATAAGTGTGCACCAAGTGAAGCTATCATAATCCCAGGATCTACCTGGAATATATAAAATTGTTAGGTCATAGATTAAAGGCCAAAAGGGACTTTGAAGCATATCAAATCGAATAAATTTTATTTTTACAGATGAAGAAACTGGGGCTTGCCCTAAGTCATATATATAAGTAGAAAGCAGCAGACCTGGAAAACAAAGGCAGGTCCTCAGACTCCAAACCTACTGATCTGTTTCCTGCCAGTCAATTAGGTGTTGTTAGCAGCAGCAGAAGTAAAATAATTTTATTAGAATTATAATTTCAGTGCTATGGAAATAGTAATGAAACCCCAGTAATAAAGATCTGAAAGAATTCTGTAACCTACAGTCAAAGAGTCTCCTGAAGCAATGAGAAGTTAAATGGCTTGAACAGAATGATAAAGTCAGTATATTTTGGAGGCAGAATTTCTTAGTTGTTTTTTTTTAACCTAAGCCCAGCCCACTATCTGCCATTAGCCCACTTCTTTTTTTTTAAATATGTTTGCTATTTTGTTAAATATTTCCCAGTTACATGTAAAAATTAACATTTCTTAATTTTTTAATTCCAAAATCTCTCCCTCCCACAATTTCCTTCTCCTTGAGAAGACAAGTAATTTCATGTGAAGTCATGCAGAAGATATTTCCAAATTAGCCATGTTGAAAAAAAAACAACAGAGAGAGAATTTTAAAAATATGTTTCAATATGCATTCAGAGTTTAACATGACTCTCTCTCTAGACACAGATGACATTTTCATCATGAATCCTTTGCAATTATCTTGGATCTTTGTTGATTAGAGTAGTTAAGTTTTTCATGGTTGATCATCTGTATAATATTGTTATTCCTGTATTCAGTGTTCTTCTGGTTCCGCTTAATTCAGTTTGCATGAGTTCATGTAAATCTTCCCAGGATTTTCTGAAATCATCCTGCTCATCATTTCTTATAGAACAATAATATGTTATCATAAACACATGTCACATTATAAAGTCATTCCTTAACCAATGAGTATTCTCTTGATTTCCAATCCTTTACCACCACAAGAGCTACTATGAACATTTTTTGAACAAAAAGGTTATTTTCCTTTTGGTTTCTTTGGGATACAGTCCTAGTATAGGTATTGAATGGTCAAAGAGTATGCACAATTTTGGCTTGTTTGTTTTTGTTTTTTTTTTTTTTTTTTTTTGCTTTTTGAAGAGCAATTGGGGTTAAATAACTTGCCCAAGGTCACACAGCTAGTTTTTGTGTTAACTGTCTGAGGCTGAATTTGAACTGAACCCCCACCTGACTCTGGGGCCAGTGCTCTATTCACTGTGCCACCTAGCCATCCCCACTATGCACAATTTTTAAACTCTTTAGGCATAGTTCAAATTGTTCTCCAGAATGGTTGGACTAGTTTGCAACTTCACCAACAGTGCATTAGTGTCCATTTTTCCATATCACTTCCAACATTTGGCCTTTTCCTTTTCAGTCATGTTAATCAATCTGACAGGTATGATGTGTATCTCAGAGTTGTGTTAATTTAAATCAGTATTTATTTAGAGTATTTTTCATGTTATTATTTGATAGCTTTGACACTTGCTGAAATATTTTCCTAGTTTCCTGTTTTACTTCTAATTTTGACTGCATTAGTTTTGCTTCTGCAAAAGATTCTTTAATTTCATGTAATCAAAATTGTCCATTTAACTTACTCTTATATTTTATCTCTTATTTCGTCATAAAATTTTCTTTAAGCAATAGGTATATTTTTCCATGCTCTCCTAATTTACTTGTGATATCTCACTTTATGTCTAAGTTATTTATCCATTTCACCTTGTTATGTGGTGTGAGCAGTTAGCTTATGCCAAGTTTCTGTCAAACTGCTTTCCAGTTTTCCCAGCAGAAAGAGACAGAGACAGAGTAGAGAAAGAGAAAAGGAATCATAATGGAGAATGAGAGTTCCCCCAAAGTTAGGGAGTGTGTGATAACAGATGATAAATTCGTCAAAAGATACTGAAAAAGAGCACTCAGATAGGAGGAGAGGCAGGACAAAATAGTGTTTTTCTCACACACAGAAACAACAAAAACAACAACAAACAAGGGGCATCAAGAGTATGGGGGGAGGGAGCTTGAAAAATTGAAGAACTGGATCCTCTGGGAGCTAGAGAGGGAATTGATTAGGAAGGAGGATCACCTTGATGAATTGAGGAGTCAATTAAGATTTGATAACATATACCAGTATTCACTCAGCTCAATAGAATGACTTCTTCCAGTTCTGTTAATAGCACATAAGATAAGAGAAATTTTCTAAGACTTATAGTAGAAATATTTGATATAAAAAACTCTCCACAAACCTTAAGGATCACTTCCCCACCAATATACACACACACACACACTGATTATAGGAAGAATTGAAAATAAGATGCAATGTAGAATACATGGGCAAAGGGGCAAAGAGTTTCATGTCAGTCCTGGCCTCAGAATTCCTTTTATCCCTTTGTGAAGCCCTCATGAAGTAACTCTTAGGTGTAGCTCTTTGGTGTGGTCTAAGAATCTTTCTCAAATTTATGGCTTACACTTCATTCTATTATAAGGGGTCATTCTCTGGTATAAATGCCTGGCTCTACTTCTCAGAATACTTTGTCCAAAACTCAGCTCACAGAACCTCAGAAGCTGAGTTTGAAGGACCTCAAAGGCCATCTAGTCCAAAGCATTCATAGCTGAACAAGAAGCTTCACATACCATCTCCACAAAGTTTTCCCTAATCCCTCCATGTAATTTAGTGTTCTTTTGTCTTTATTTTTTCTTCGTGCTTGGGATAGAAGTGGATATACTTACAGCAGAGGTGTTTGGACAGGAGATAAGTTGTATCTGAAGCATTTGCAGATATTCCCTGAGTGGTTTTGGTCCAAGCAATGACATAGAAATTCAGGATAAATTTGTTTTTGACCGTGCATAACTGAGGGGCTGGTACTATTCAATGATGAAAAATCTTCTAATCGACCTAGGAACCCCAAAGACTGATGATTCCTGTTGCTGCAGCAAACCTGAGTAGATATAAAAGAATTAACCCTCCTTTCCACTCCTCTCTCTTTTAAGCAGTTAAATGGTGCAGTAGATAGAACTCTGGTCCTAGAGCCAGTAAAACCTGAGTTCATAATCCAGCTTCAGACATTTAATATCTCGGTTTGAGGATCACTGACCCTGAACAAGTCATTTAACCTCTTTTTGCCTTAGTTTCCACCATTGAAAAATAGGAGCACCTACCTCAAAGGGTAGATGTGAGTACTAAATGAGGTTATATTTGCCACTTAGTATGATGCCTGGCATGGTATATACATTTTTATTTTCTTTGCCTTTCCTTTGAGTAAAGACTGCTTTGAACTGGTCCTGAGAGTAGGGAGGGAGAGGATCACCCACCTTGCTTTGGCATCCATGAGCTGAATTCATCTCTCTATGTTTGTTCTTTCCTAATCTTAGGCAAATGATAAAGGTACTAGCTATATGACCTTAGACAAATTACTTGCCCTCTATTGGCCTCAGTTTTCTCAAATGTAAAATGAAGATAAAATGACATCTAACTTCCAGGATTATTGTAAGGATCAAATGCTATAATATTTATAAATTGCTTAGTACACTGCCTGGTTAATAGTAGGTGCTATATTAACATTGGCTTTTATTTAGAGTAGGACACTTATAGGCAACAGCCTTGTGAGTGTGGAAGATCTAGCTGTCTCATTAAAGTTTTGGTGATTAGAGACATTAGTGGTGGCTAGCTGCGTGGTGATGACTTAGCACACTAGAAACAGCTGTAGTTGACTATAGAAAGACAGTAGCAACTTCAAAAAGCATGACCACTTATACTATAGAGAATTTAAAAGAGTACCAGTTCTATTTCATGGTCTTTTCATGAGCTATTCAAAAGACTTCCAGGGTCAGTAAAGAGAAGCATCCCTTTTCCACATGTGTTCTATACATAAGTGTCTCATGATCATTATATGTTAAGTCAACTCTCCCCATTGATATTTATGTGTGAATGTGTGCTCATTTGTACCAACAATTCTTACCACACTTTTTTAGAAAATTTCTTTCCTAAAAGAAAATGAAGTTTGACTAAATAATTGTTCTTGGGAAATATAGTGGCTCATGAGCACAACTCTTAAGGGATTATATACTAGAAAGCTGAGAATGAATAGCCAGACCACTATGAGAATTCATCCTGCCAGTGTGAGTATAATCTCAAATAGTAGCCCCAGAAACAGGGGCATGAGAAGGCAAACTTATCATTGTACTTGTTATGGCCCTCCTGTAAAATGTAACCAACTTTGGGTGGCTAGTTGGCACAGTGAAAACAGCGCTGGCCCTGGAGTCAGGAGGACCTGAGTTCAAATCTGGCCTCAGATACTTAACACACACACCAAAAAAAAAAAAAAAAAAAAAAACCTAGCCATGTGAACTTGGGCAAGTCAATTAACCCCGATTGCCTCCAAAAGAGAAAAAAATATGTAATCAACTTGAGGAAAGGGACTTTTAATTTTTTTTCTTGGTATCCTAGGGATTCCCACAGTGCCTAGGACGTAGAAGGTGCAACTAAGTCAAAAGTGGCTAGAGTGCTAAAGCTGGAGTTGGGAAGACCAGAGCTCAAATCCAACCTCAGACATTGATCAACTGTGTGACCAAGAGCAAGACACTTAAGTTCTCTCTGTTTTAGTTTCCTCTATAAAATTAAGAGTATAACAGCACTTACTTCCCGGAGGATAAAATGAGATCGCATTTATAAAGTGATCAAAAACCTTAAAGCATTGTGTTGATGTTATTGCTGCTGTTGTTCAGTTGTTTCAGTTATGCCCAACTTTTCATGGACCCATTTGGGGTTTTCTTGCCAGAGATACTGGAGTGGTTTGCCATTTCCTTCTCTAGATCATTTTTCAGATGAAGAAATTGAGGCAAACAGGGTTAAATGACTTGGCTAGGGTCACACAGCTAAAGTGTCTGAGATCAGATTTGAATTCAGGAAAATGAGTCTTTCAGACTCCAGGCTTAAAACTCTATCCACTGCACTTTCTACATGCCACCCAAACACTGTATAAATGTTAGGTTTAAAAGAAGAGCTTGTTGCATTCCATTAAAGTTCCCATGATGATATTCCTTTGGTAATAGGATGGTCCCTATGCTCCCTTTCTTGCTCCATTGTAATCCAAATTGGTGAGGTTCAGAACTAATCTGATGCAGGACAGAAAAAAAAAACAGATTGCTTGTTTTTCTATTGTCCATGTTTGTGAAAAATATTCAGGTCACAATAGACAGCTAATTAAGTAATGTAATATATCTGCTGGAAGCACACTGCATATTTCATTCATTTTAATGGCTTCCCTTTTTAGACTTTGAAGGAAAAAATAATTATATACTATGATCCAGCTGCTTGGCAATTTTTTATCTTCTAATCGAATTGTTGCATCTTGTTGCTGGCAGTGGACAATAAAACATAACCAGTACTTGCCATAAAGTGGATTTAAAAAAAATCTTGAGCAGACATGAGATTAAATATCTGAATGTTTTTAAAAGACTGAAGACTTAACTTTTATACTTTGTGGAGATAATCCAATCCTTTAGTTGGAGGCTGTAACAACTTCTTGCCAAAATGACACTATTCACAATCTTGCTTCTTAAATTCTGGTGGTGCAGCCTTGTGTGATGGAAAATACATTGCTCTGGGAGTCATAAAACCCTAGTGTGAATCCCAGCTCCATCACTTTTTAGCTGTGTGGCTTGGAGCAAGGAACCTCACATCTTTCAGAATCAGTTTCCTCATCTGCACAATGAGAAGATATGGCCTCTAAGGTCTCTTCCATTTCCAAAAGTGTGTGATTCCATAAACTTTCACTTACAGAGTGTCATGGCACAAAAAAGAACCCACTTTGGCTAGCAGGCAAGTTTTTCAAAATTTATTTCTGACAGCTACACAGATAGGGAATTTACTTTCTTCTTAGAGCAAAGTATCCCAAAGTGTCAGTGAATAGAAAAAAGGATATTTATATAGTTAAAGACATAAGTTAGCCATATCAAGGATGAGAAGTTAGTGGGATTTCAAGAGGTCAGCAGCAGGGAGTGTTGATGGGGCTTCAAATATGCATTTTTCCCCCTGGGGCACATAAAGCCAGAAATTGGCATTGAGAAGAGGAGTTTGGGACAAATGTACATAAGCTGCGGTCATCTGTTCCAAAAAGGAAAAAAAAAAACTGGGGAAAAACCTTAGCTTGGACCTTCCCAAGAGTATAAATGAGGACTACTAAATTTATTTTTGTTAAATAATGAACAGACAACAAGCATTTATTAACTGCTACTATGTGTCTGGCACTGTGCTAAACTCCCAGGATAAAAACAGAAGCAAAAAGAAAGCCAGTTCCATCTCTCAAGGAGTTTATTCTAATGGGAAGACAACACATAAAAGGAAATAGAACAGGAGGTACCTGACCAATGGCATGTTGGCTCAGTCCTCTAAGGGAGGTAGAACACAGCAGAGAGGGGAGTGAAGACTAGCCTCACAAGCCTATTTTGAAGAATTGAAGCCCCAGAAGGAACTTAGAATTTGGAGAAGAGATATCCCAGGATGAGAAACCTCCAGGCACTGGGAAAAATAGTAACACAAGAAGGCAGCTAAATCTTAGAGACTAAAAAGCAAAACCAGGAAAGGAATACCCAAAAAGCTGTAGAGTATCAATTAAATTGTCTTTTTATCCTTATTACATACCAGTGATGAAAGTGAAAGAAATAATGAGATAATGAATGAATGCATGAAAAAGCACATCCTAGCCATAAATTGTGCTAAACTCTGAGGATAAAGAATCAGAGAGGCAGAGACCTAGGCAGAAAGAGAAACAGACGGAGAGACAAAGACTAAGAGACAGAGAGAAACTGCGCTCAAAGGACTTTCAGTATAATAGAGAAAAAGAATTCATGCAGGGGATTGGCATTGGCGGCACAAGAAAGATGAAGTCAAAGATGCAATGGAAGCCACAGGACAATGCTTTTCCAAAGTCAGATAGTTTTGAGTGTTCCCAATGCAAAATGTGGAAAGAGTAAGGGAATGTATAGCATGTTAGGTCTCAGGAAGAAGAGTGATATAGGAAATTCTCACCTATTCATACATCCCTGGGACAGAAATATGAATGGGAGAAGACAGGAGAGGCATAGCAGGAAGAGTGGTTTGAAAAGCTGCATCTTTGCTTGAGCATTAATGTTTCTGATTGACCCATATTTTATTTTATATTAATTTTCTATGAGCAATGGTCACAGGCCACTACAATGCACAAAATTATTTTGGGATAAAAGCTGAGTTTTGTGACATCTTAAAAATATTCTACTCTTACAATTTGGGTAGTGGGATTGTGTATTCATTCATTCATTCATTGTTCTGCATATCACAATAGAGATATGTGGTCAGAGTCATGGGAAATAAAAAACAAAGTGGTGATACATGGTTAATTTTGCTGCAAGAAACTCCTTAATCTCTGAAATATTGTAATTACACTAGGTTAACCTTCCAGTGTTGATAACTTAATAGGAGACAGTATCTTAGAGACTAATTTTTTTTTGTTACTTAGATTTAAACATACATATAAGGTTCCACAGATTCAAGATCTTGGGATTAAGGTGGCAGGATAACTTGTATGTCATTTGTTTCTCTGGCAAGAATTTAAAATGTTTCATGTGATTATCAGTTTAGTGCTTGGTGATATGCACAATTTAACTTTTTACAGAAACTAACCCTTGCGTGAGGGTCAATTACATGAGAGTTACCCTCAAGTGAAATTTATACTCCAGTACTACAATGGGCAGATAGGTGGCAGAGTGTATAGACTGCTGGACCTACAGTAAAGAAGATTCATATTCCTGAATTCAAATCTAGTCTCAGACACTTACTAGCAGTGTGACACTGAGCAAGTCACTTAACATTATTTGTCTCACTTTTCTGTAAAATGAGTTGGAGAAGGAAATACAAACCACTCCAGTATCTTTGCCAAGAAAACGCTAAATGGGGTCACGAAGGGTCAGAAATCACTGCAAAATGACTGAATAAAAAAAAATACTACTATGGAGATCATAGCTCATCAGGGTGGGTACTCTCTCCACTTACACATATTATAATCCATTCATGCCTATTTGTCTTTGGGGAAATCTTGTCTATGTCTTCCCACAAATTTTCTAGGGAAGGCCTACCAAACATGGGCACAAAAGATACTGCCGAAAAAGAATCAATATACACGGCAACTAATTTGGTATAAACAGTGAGGAAGACAGAATAATCTGAAGTTAGGGACATAAATGTTTGGGAAAATAGTGTTACCCTAAACAGAGATGAGGAAACCTGAATAAAGGAAAGCTTGAGTAGAAAAACTCATCTCTTTTTGGTATATGCATATGGCATCTAGCTGAAGGGGTTCAAGACACAGCCAAGAATGCAGGGCTGGGGTTCAGAAAAGAGATTAGTGGGGAATAAATAGATATGGTAGTTATCTTTATCTGTAGATAATAATTGGACCCACAAGAAAAGACAAAATCACCAAGAAAACGTAAAGAGAAGGGAAGAGATCCCAGGAAAGATTCCATGTTTAAGGGATGGGAAATAGATGATGATCAAGCAAAGAATCTTGAAAATGAATTGTCAGAGAATAAGAGAACAGGGAGAGAACAGCGTTGTGCTAGTTGAGTGAAGGAGACCATTAAGTGATGTTTTGAATATCACTGATCAAGAATAGGCTACTTTGGTTGAGCTTCCCCAGTCCTGGGGATGATGATAACTTTGCTCCATATCTCAGGATTACCAAAAACAGATACATTAAAATTCTGCGTAATAGTTGATATTAATACTATTATGAGGAATTAGTTCATAGCCAAGTGATTTCTTTTCATCTTTACCATGAAACTCCCTTACTTAAGAAATCAAGTGGGGGCGGAGCCAAAATGGAGGAGTAGAAACAGCTCATCCAAGCCACTCTGCCCCCACATTCCCCCCAAACAACGTAAAAGGGTACTCTGAACAACTTCTGGAGCCCCAGCACCCACAGAACGACACAGAGAAGCTAAACTCCCGCTGAGGACAGCCCAGCAGCCCTGCAGGAAGGACCAGCGCAGTGGTCTGGGACCTGGCAGCGTGCAGCGCACAGAGCGCAGGAGCCGCGCAGAGCGCAGGAGTCGAGCCGAGCCCAGGTCCGCATGAGCCGAGGTTTTAGCCCCAGGGCGGCAAGACCAGCAGCCAGCTGGAGGAACCCCAGAACACCAGGAGCTGTGGCGACTACAGAATTATCAACATAGACTTGCCTAGGACAAAGTAAGAGGTTAGTGTCCTATGGGCTTTGGGACTGGTATTAGGGAATGGGTCGGCTCCCTCCCCTGGGGGCTAGAAGCCACTGAGGACAAACGCCATTTTGTAGTTTTCAGAGGCAGCTCCCGCTCCCAGCCTGCAAATTTGTAGGGAGATCCAGCGATCAGTCTTGGGGGGTAATCGCTCTTGCTTTAACCTCCCTGGATCTGGATTGTGATCTAGGGTGGAAGTTGTGGGTGGGTTTACAGCTTGCCAGAAACGGAAGTTGCCCCCACACGTTCGGGATGAAAATTCCTCTAGCTGGCCTTAAAGCCATAGTGTGGCAACAAGTCCAAAAGTCAAGTAATTAAGTGGCAACATGCCAAGGCAAAGGAAACAGAAAAATGCAACCTTAGACTCCTATTTTGGGGGCATAGAGCAGGAAAAGGACTGTGAGGTCAGAAGTCCTGCTCTAAAAGCCCCAGGGGAAAACATGAGCGGGTTGCAGACCATAGAGGACCTTAAGAAGGACTTTGAAAATCAAATAAGAGAAATGGAGGAAAAATTGGAAAGAGAAATGAGAAGGATGCAAGAAAAGTATGAAATGAGGGTCAACAGCCTGACTGAGGAAAACAACACCTTAAAAAATAGACTAACTCAAATGGCAAAGGAAGCCCAAAAGGGCAATGAGGAGAAGAATGCCTTAAAAAGTCAAATTTGCCAGATGGAAAAAGAATCTCAAAAGTTCACTGAGGAGATTCATTCCTTCAGAGTTAGACTGGAGCAAATGGAAGCTAATGACTTTATGAGAAATCAAGATGCTCTTAAGCAGATCCAAACAAATGAAAGATTAGAAGGCAATGTGAAATATCTCATGGGAAAAACCACTGACCTGGAAAATAGATCCAGGAGAGACAATTTAAAAATTATTGGACTACCTGAAAGCCATGATCAAAGAAAGAACCTAGAAATCACCCTTCAAGAAATTCTCAAGGAAAATTGCCCTGATGTTTTATATCCAGAGGGCAAAATAGAGGTTGAAAGAATCCACTGATCACCTCCTGAAAAAGATCCCAAAAAGAAAACTCCCAGGAATATTATAGCCAGGTTCCAGAATCCCCAGATCAAGGAGAAAATACTACAAGCAGCCAGGAAGAAACAATTTCAATATTGTGGAAACACAATCAGAATAGCCCAGGACCTGGCGGCTTCTACACTGAGGGATCGAAGGGCATGAAATATGATATTCCAGAGGGCAAAATACCTGGGAATGAACCCAAGGGTCACCTACCCAGCAAAACTGAGTATTTTGTTTCAGGGGAAAATATGGTCATTCAGTGGAATAGAGGACTTTCAAGCATTCTTTAGGAAAAAACCAGAATTGAACAGAAAATTTGACACCCAGACACAAGAAGGAAGAGATGCCTGAGAAGGTAATCAGGGAAAAGAAATCAAAAGGAACTTATCAAAGTTGAACTATTTACATTCCTATATGTAAAAGCAATAACTGTGACTGATGATATCTTTCTCACTATGAAAATAATGGAAGAAGGGGGTGTGGTCATATGAATACATATGTGAATGTGTGTGTATATGGTTACAGTTATATATGGATAGAGGGCATAAGTTGAATTTGTTGGGAAGGGGGAATACTCAAGGGATGAAATTATGAGATGAGAGAGGAAAGTGGCAAAAGGAGATGGGGAGAGACAGGGTAGTGTAAACTATCCCATGAAGAAGAAGCAAGGGGAAGTGGTTGCAAAAGAGGGAGAGAATAAGGAAGGCTAAAAAGGCAAAACCACATTCACATTGAATTTGGTTCAGGGAGAAAATGACATACATACTAAATGGGATATCTCAACCTGCAGCAGGATAGGGGGAAGGGGGATGAGAGGAGGGATGATGGATGGGAGGGCATCCTTGGGGTGAGGGGAGGTTGGAAGTACCCACTATAGAAGAGGGACAGGATCATGTAGGGAATGGACCAGGTGGGGGGTGGGATGAGTGGGAGGAATTATAAGCAGCCTTGTACAATATATCTACTATGATAATGTTTTGCATAGCTAGACATGTACAACATATACTGAATTACTTATCTCCCCAGAGGGAATGGGTGACAAGGGAGGAAGGAAATGGATCTGAAATCTGAGGTCTTAACATTAAATGTTTCAAATATATATAAATACTATTATTAATACTCTTTTTGCTTGTAATTGGGAGATAAGATGTGCAGGCATTGGGACACAAAGATTCACCTTCCTCTAATGGAAAAGTCGATGGGGGTATGGGAGAAGGTATGGGAGAGAGCAGATTGGAGGAAGCGATATCTTGTGGGATTACTATTCTGGGAGGTTGGGTAGGGGATTAATGGGGGGAAAATGATTGTAACTCAAAATCTGACAGAAATGAATGATGTAAAACAGAAGTTAATAAAGCATTTGTTTAAATAAAAAAAAATAAAAGAAAAAAAGAAATCAAGTGGCTATTATCACCTCCAGTCAAATATGAAATCATCTGTTTGGCATTTGAATGTCCTCATAACCTAGCCCCACCAGCACATTTCCAGTTTTCTTACACCTTATACCCCGTCATGTAATTATAGATCCAGGGATGCTATACTCCTTGCGGTTTCTCGAACAAGACACTATCCTTAGTGTGTACTCCCACACACATGGGAATTTCTTTCTCATCATCTCTGCCTCCTGGCTTCCTTTAAGGCACAGACTAAATCCCACTTGCCAGAGAAGGCCTTTCCCAATCTCTCTTAATTTTAATAATTTCTCCCTTTTTTTTTTCCTAAATCACTCTGGCACTCGTTGATTGGTCAACAATAAGTCCCAGGCCAAATCCTACTTGGTTTTTGTTGGGTCCTGATTGGCTCAGAATTAATGCAAATAGCAATTATTTCTATTTTGGCTGGCTTTTCCCTCCCAAATCTGTCTTTTTTTTTTAATTAGATAAAGAGACCATTCTCCACCTCATTTCTTATTAAGCCTTAATCACTGAATGGCCTTTTCCTGAGGCCTGTTAAAGACCCTAGCTTGAAAAGGCCAAGGTCCCCCACTGCATCTCCAGTTGTCTTGATCTGTTTCTGGCCCCTGTACTGAGATGGCTCAGGAGGAAAAAATGAAGCTGGTGATTTTGCACAGCTCTGCTTCACTTAAATCCAATTCATTTTCATGTCATGTATAACCTCCCTGGTGTCAGGGTCCTCTTCAATAATGAAGGATAAACAACAATTTCCTATTTATGGAATTTACTTTCCCAGACTAGTTCTAATTTAGTATATAGCTTATTTGCACATGGTTATTTATATGCTGTCCCCATCTGTCCAATAATTTCCTATTTATGAACACTAATTTCTTAAACTAATTCCTATTTAGTACGTAGCTTTTTGCACATAATTATTTATATGTTGTCCATCTTAGGCTGTGAACTTCTGTGGGATAGGGGCTTTCTTTTTTCCTTATTTGTATCACCAGCTCATAATACAAGGTCTCTCATATAGTAGGAACTTAACAAATGCTCTTTGACTGACCAGTCACTGGGTATTTCTTTTGAGTAATGGGGCTATGTTGTGGTAGGTATGTGTAGCAGATACTTTAATATAAGTTTGGGAACTCTGAGTCAAATAAATGATCTATTAAGGTTGTTCTTCATCAAGCATAGATGGGTAGACCTAGTATGTGTACTCAATACATACTTATTGCAAAACAATAAGCATCCTTGGCACCACCCAATAGAGTAATCCCATAAACTATGTTACAGAGTTTTTTCTGAAAATCTTGACATCTAGGATTCTAAGGGTATTTGAAACTAGAAATTAGGAAAAAGAAAATTGTAATTTATTTTTAAACTACAGTTTATTTTTAAGTCAATGTTGAATGCCAAAATAAATAACTAAGCAAGTGGTGGCACTAATGCTAAAAAATCCATTTTTCAAATACAGACCATTATATTCTTTTGTTTCTAGTATTCAAATTACTCCCTGGTACTGATTTAGGTATTTAGTAAGGTACATTCATTCTTATAGGCCACTAGGGCATTGTTTAGTTCATTACCTCTGTAATGTGCTAAATATCTTAAATATGAAAGTCCCAGAGAACACAATGGCAATAAAACTGTCTGATTCGCTATTTTGGAGACCAGGAAGATAAGAAAATTACGATGATGCATCATAGAAAGGATTTTTATAAAGGTCACAGGAATGGAAACTTCTATATGCATAAACAAGTAGAAGTATTTATAAATATTCATATGTGAGGTAATAATCATTTAGAGTAAAGCAACAATTTTGGGAAGCAAAATGGTGATTTAGGAGAAGAAAAGATGTTCCAGGGCAGAGGGCATTTATACACACATGTGTGTATATATGTATCTATGTATTTATATATTACGTATTTCCCCCTGGAAACAGGAAGGAAAACAAAACTAGAGAGTAAAGCCACTCCTTTTAAGGTTCGTTAAATGGTCAGACATTACTGCTTCAGTATCCAGTCTTCAATGATGCAACTGGAAAAGCCTTCCAAGCAACCATAACCTTCAGAGAGTGGGAAGAAAGGGCACTAAAGGATGAGCCAATGTTGTCTGCATCATTAAAAGTGCTAAGATGTTCAATACTAAATATAAGTGAGCCGCAAAGTTTTAAGAGCAAGTTCGGCTTTCAACTGAAAAGAGAGGGGCACATTTTGGAGTCAACTTGTGCCAGCTCTGGGGACCTCGTAGTTTAATTTTAGAGTAAGAATTTCCACACCTGATATCAGTAAATGCTAAAATTCAGGGAATATTGTTTTGGTGGTTGTCTAGATTTAAGAAATTATTGAAAAAAGAGGAAAATGATAATATTACTGTTTAAACTTATAAGTGTGTAATGGGTATTTTTTTCCATGGAAATGATTATTAAACATTCATCAGCATTTCCCTAACTGAGAGTATCCCAATCAAAACACATCAGTGTAATTACCAGAATTCAAGCCTATTCCCAAACAGACTTCATAGGATAGCCATTGTAACATGTTTATGTATCAAAATTCATTCATTCACTCTACAACTAATAGACACTTACTTTGTCCCCAGTTCATTACTACCATGAAATTACTGCTATAGTTTTTTTTTATTCCAATAAATTAATAAATAAATATTTATTAAATCCCCACTATTTGCCAGACACTGCAATAGGTCTACAAAAAGAAGCAAAAGATAGTCTATATCCTCAAGGAACTTACAATCAAATAATGGAGACAACATGCAAACAAATAAATACAAAGAAATATATATATATGGATAAATTTGAAATAATTAACAAAAGCAGGGCACTAGAATTAAAAGAGATTCATTGGTAAAGTCTTCCTACAGAAGAAGAAAATTTAGTTGAGAATTAAAGGAATCCATGGAAGTCAATTGTAAGATCAGAAAAAAGAAAGCATTTCCAAGCATGGGGGATAGCCAGAGAGAAGAGGAGATGAAGTATTTTCTCTGTGGGTTAGACAAGAATATGGTGTCACTCAACCAGAGAAACCCTGTTGGTGAGTAAGATATAAGAAGACTGGAAAAATAGAATCTGTCTAGCTTATGAAGGCTTTTGGATGCCAAACAGGACATTTTGTATTTGCTTTTAGAGGCAATAGGAAATGACTGGAGATTTTTTAGTGGGGCTCATACCACAAGGTTTTTTTCTCTCTTTTTTATCTCTATGGAATCTATACCTATTAACAACATACCTGTGTCAAAGGAATTCACAGGTGAGTGAATTTTTTAATATAATTCCAAATTTTTTTGAGAATGATAACATCATTTCCCAAGTTGGGCAACTGCACATTACCATGCTTGGTCTTCCATAGATCCTTCAATGATCATGGTTTTCCTTTTTTGCAATCGTTGCCAATATGATAGGTGGGGTATCAAGTTAAAATTTTGTAGTTATTTTAATTTGCATTTTTGTATTATTATGATTTTGGAGCATTTTTCATATGGTTATTAATACCTTACACTTCTTTTGAGAACTGCCTGATCCAATCCGTTGATCATTTATAGGAGAATGTCTGCCATTCTTATACATTTGTATTCATCCTATATTTATTTTGAATATCAGACTTTGATAAGAGAAGTTTGTTGCAAAGATCCGCCCCCCCCCCCCCCAGGTAATTGTTTCCATATCAATTTACATTTATATTGTGAAAAATATCAATTTTATGTAATGGAAAGTGTCTATTTTATCTTGTATGCTTCTTATTTAAAGTAGAACTGTGTCTTTTTTAGGGGTTGACTGTAATATAAAAAGATTCTGTTAAGAAAAAGAGAAAAGGGGGCCAAGTCAAGATGGCGGAGTAGAAAAATCACCTCCTTGGAGCCCTCACCCACACCACTTCAAAATTATGTAAAAGGAAAACTCTGAACGACCTCTGGAGCTCCAGAACCCACAAAATGACACAGAGAAGCTAAGCTCATGCTGCGGACAGCCTGGCAGGGAATGGCCAGCACAGTGCTCTGGGAGCCAAGCCCAGGTCCCCATGAGTCAGAGGTTTTAGTCCCACAGTGGCCATACCAGCAGCCTGCTGGAGGGACCCTAGAACACCAGCAGCTGTGGCATTTCTAGAATTATCAACACATAGATGCCTAGGACAAAGTGACAGGTCAGTGCCCTATGGAACTGGGAGTGGTTGGGAGAGTGCATCAGCTTCTTCCCCTAGGGGCTAGAAGCCACTGAGGAGCCCATGCAGCTTCAGCCACATTGCCACATTGCAGCTTCAGCTCCTCACCTGTGAATTGTAGGGGGATCCTGTGATCAGTGTGGGGGGTAATTGCTCTTGCTTTACCCTTCTTGGATCCGGATTACTGTCTGGGGTGGAGGTATTGGGGTGTGTGACCAGCTTGCCAGAATGTGTAGCGGCTTCACAGAGGCCACCCAACTAATAACTCCAGAAGTTCAGAAGACCCCAGCATTTGGGACAGAAGTTCCCGTGGCTGGTGGCAGAGTCCTACTGTGGCAACAAGCCCAAATGTCAAGTAATTGAATGGCAACATGCCTAGGGAAAGGAAACAAAATAAACAGAAAAATTCAACATTAGACTCCTATGTTGAGGACAAAGAGGATCAAAGTATGGAACAGGAGGAGGACTGTGACGTCAGAAATCATGCACCAAAAGCCCCAAATGAAAATACAAGCTGGATACAGGCTATAGAGGACCTTAAGAAGGAGATAAGAGAAGTGGGAGAAAAATTGGGAAGAGAAATGAGAAAGATGCAAGAAAAGTATGAAATGAGACTCAACAGCCTGAATGAGGAAAATAATACCTTAACAAATAGATTAACTCAAATTGCAAAAGAGGCTCACAAAAGCAATGAGGAGAAGAATGCCTTCAAAAGTCGAATTTGGGGGGGAGGAGCCAAGATGGCAGAAAGGAAGCAGTAACCTCGATGAGCTCCTCGGTCACTAAGGCTCAAAGGGTGAATCTGAGTGGAAACCTGAGTGACGGAGCCCACTGGAAGACGAAGTGTGGCAGAGTCCAGCCCAGGAGGTTGCCCAGTGTGTCCGGACTGGTCGAGCACAAAGCATGTGGTGTCTGCACAGCCCAGACCTAAGAACAGACAAGCAGACTACACCAGAGAGAGCAAAAGCCCCAGCCTGCAGACTTACAGAGGATGAATCACGGTCATCGAGTAGGATCAGTGGAGCCAGGTAGGAGAGTTGGGCCCTCAGTGGAAAGAGCGGCTTCTCTAGCTCTATTCGGCCCCCAGCCAGGAAGTTTAAAAACTGCCTGCCTGTATAATACAGGGGCTGGAATGGAAAAGTAAATTCTAGCTGCTCCAATCCTCCCATCCCTCCTTCATGAAGCAGAAAACCCAAAGATAAGTCTCCCACCCAGATTGAAATCCCAAGTTAATGGAAATAGCCCCAGGCTTGAGAGTCTCCAAGAAGGGGTGTAACTGAGATAGCCAGGAGTCTGAAGAGAGGGTGGGGTCCCAACAAGCCCCATCTCTCCTTACCAACAAAAGCCTACTCAGGGGTATAGAGGCAGAAATCTGAAGTGATCAGATGCACCCATACCTACTCATCTACATCCCTCATTGACTTCCCTGACTTAGTCATAAACTAGCCACCCAGAGGTATTCAAAGTCAAAGATCAGGCCCTAAACTCATAGTCTGAGAAACTAAGAAACAGGAAGTTACAATGGGAAAAAAAGAAGCCGAGAAGGAGAAGGGGAAGGCAAAAAAGTCTATTCGAGCATACTATGCAGGGCAAGAACAACAAAACACACAGGACAATATAGACTCTCTACCCACACCTGAAACCACAGAAGGAAACATGATCTGGTCTCAAGCCCAAATAGCATTCCTGGAGGAGCTTAAGAAAAATTTTAAAGACCAAATCAGGGAGGCAGTGACCAACTTGGAAAAACGTCTCAGTGAAATAATTGGAGAAAATACCTCCCTAAAAAAAGAACTTCAAAAAATAACTGAAGACCATAATTCGATAAAAATTAGAAACAATCAAATGGAAGCTCAGAACTCTATGATGCAGCAAGAGTCAATCAAACAAAACAAGAAGATCGAAAAATTGCAAGAAAATGTAAAATATCTCACTGGAAAAATAACTGACCTAGAGAACAGATCCAGGAGAGACAACCTAAGAATTATTGGTCTACCAGAAAGCCATAATGAAAAAAGCAGCCTAGACAACATCGTCCAAGAGATTGTCAAAGAAAACTGTCCTGAGGTCCTGGAATCAGAAGATAAAATAACTATCGACAGAATTCACCGGACTCCTCCTGAGAGAGATCCCAAGCTGAAAACTCCAAGAAATATAGTAGCCAAATTCCAGAATTACAAGATTAAAGAAAAAATTCTACAAGCAGCCAAAAAGAAACAATTCAAATATCGAGGAACTACAGTTAGGATCACACAGGACCTAGCAGCTTCTACATTAAAAGAATGGAGGGCCTGGAATTTGATATTTTGTAGGGCAAGAGAGCTAGGACTACAACCAAGGATTAACTACCCAGGAAAACTGAGCATAATCTTCCAGGCAAGGAGATGGTTGTTTAATGAAATAAGGGACTTCCAGATGTTCCTGATGAAAAAGCCAGAGCTCAATGGAAAATCTGATCTCCAATTACAAGACTCAAGAAAGACATAAAAAGGTAAACAAGAGAAACACAGACTCACACATGCATAAGCGCACACACCCACACCCACAAACACACGCTCATTACTTGGGATACAACAAGAGCAAAATGTTCACATCCATATATGTGGAGCTGATAACTGTCAATATTCAAAATCTTTATGATTATCATGACCTTCAAAAGGGTTATACTTAGATAGAGGGTGTGGGTATGAATGCACTAACCTGATGTCTAAAAAAACCAACAAAACTATTAAGGGGATCAAAGGTACTATAATGGGAAAAAGGAAAGGATGAGCAAGGAAAAGGTAAAATATGCCATCTGAAGGGACATTAAAACACACTATAGAAGAGGGGAAAAAAAGAAGGAGAGGAACATCATTTAAACACTATTCTCACTGGTTCTGGCTCAAAGAGGGATCAACTTAAATCAGTGAAGTTTAAGAATCTAATGTGAATAGACACATAAATTCACTGAATAAAGGAAAAGGAGGGAGGGAGAGGAGCAATGTTTGAAATTTACTCTCATTGGTTTGGAATCAAACGGGGAATAATTCACTCTGATAAGTATAAAAACTTACTTCGTCCTATAGAAAGCAGAAGGGTAAGGGGGGGTGAAAAAGAGGAGACTAAAGGGGGGAATTAGAAGGGAGGGAAACAGTAATAAGGTGAGAGGGTAGGTTAAGAAGAGGGATCACTGGGTGGGAACACTGAGGGAGGGGGTGGTCAAAAGGGAAAATTTCAAGGAGGGAAGGGAGAAGGAAGAAACAAAAACATAAACAGGGGAGGGGATAGGATGGAGGGGAAGAGACAGATAGTCATCATTACTGTGAATGTGAATGGGATGAACTCTCCCATAAAACAGAGGCGGATAGCAGAAGGGATTAAAAACCATAATCCTACAATATGCTGTCTACAAGAAACACATTTGAAACAAAGGGAAACCCACAGGATAAGGGTAAAAGGTTGGAGTAAAATTTGTTATGCCTCAGCTAAAGTAAAGAAAGCAGGGGTAGCAATACTTATCTCAGATAAAGCAAAAGCAAAAATGGATCTAATTAAAAGAGATAAGGAAGGAAACTATATCCTACTAAAAGGCACCATCGAGAATGAAGCAATATCACTACTTAATATATATGCACCAAGTGGTATAGCATCTAAATTCCTAGAGGGGAAGTTAAAGGAATTAGAGGAAGAAATAGATAGCAAAACTATACTAGTGGGGGACCTTAATCTTCCCCTCGCTGAACTCGATAAATCTAACCTCAAAATAAACAAGAAAGAAGTTAAGGTGGTGTATAGATATAAGGTGGTGTATATATATATATAAGGTGGTGTATATATATAAAGAGGTGAATAGAATCTTAGAGAGACTAGATATGATGGATCTCTGGAGAAAACTGAATGGGGATAAAAAGGAATTTACTTTCTTCTCAGCAGTGCATGGTACATACTCAAAAATAGACCACGTACTAGGGCATAAAAACCTCACAATCCAGTGCAGAAAGGCAGAAATATTAAGTGCATCATTCTCAGATCATGCTGCAATAAAAATTATATGCAATAAAGGGCCATGGAAAGATAGACTAAAAACTAATAGGAAAATAAACATTTTAATCCTAAAGAATGAGTGGGTCAAACAAGAAATTATAGAAACAATCAATAATTTCATTCAAGGGAATAATAATGAAACAACATAACAAAATTTGTGGGATGCACTAAAGGCAGTTCTCAGGGGAAGTTTTATATCCCTGAGTGCATACTTAAATAAAGCAGAGAGAAGGGAGGTCAATGAATTGGACATACAATTGAAAAAGCTAGAAAAATAACAAATTGAAAATCCCCAATTAAGTACTAAATTAGAAATATTGAAAATCAAAGGTGAGATTAGTAAAACTGAAATTAAGAAAACCATTGAATTAATAAATAAAACTAAGAGCTGGTTTTATGAAAAAATCAACAAAATTGATAGACCCTTAGTCAATATGATAAAAAAAAGAAAGAAGAAAACCAAATTATGAGTATCAGAAATAAAAAGGGTGAATCTACCTCCAATGAAGAGGAAATCAAAAAAAAATAATGAGGAATTATTTTTCCCAATTGTATGCACATAAATATGACAATCTTAGTGAAATGGATGAATATTTACAAAATCACAAGTTGCCCAGATTAACTGAAGAGGAAGTGAATTACTTAAATAACCCTATCTCAGAAAAAGAAATCAAACAAGCCATCAAAGAACTCCCTAGGAAAAAATCTCCAGGGCCAGATGGGTTTACTAGTGAATTCTATCAAACATTTAAAGAACAATTGATTCCAATACTCTACAAACTATTTAGGAAAATTAGTGAAGAAGGAATCCTACCAAACTCTTTCTATGACACAAATATGGTACTGATTCCTAAATCAGGAAGAGATAAAACAGAGAAAGAAAATTATAGACCAATTTCCCTCACGAATTCAGATGCAAAAATTCTAAATAAAATATTAGCCAAAAGACTCCAACAACTTATCACAAAAATAATACACTCTGATCAGGTAGGATTCATTCCAGGAATGCAAGGATGGTTTAATGTTAGGAAAACCATCAGTATAATTGAGCACATCAACAATAAAACTAGCAGAAACCACATGATCATCTCAATAGATGCAGAAAAGGCTTTTGACAAAGTACAACACCAATTCCTATTAAAAACACTAGAAAGTATAGGAATAAATGGAGCCTTCCTCAAAATAGTTGATAGCATCTATTTAAAACCATCAACAAGTATTATATGCAATGGGGATAAACTAGAAGCCTTTCCAATAAGATCAGGAGTGAAACAAGGGTGTCCACTATCACCCCTCTTATTCAATCTGGTACTAGAAACACTAGCAGTAGCAATTAGAGAAGAAAAAGAAATCAAAGGAATCAAATTAGGTAAAGAAGTGACCGAGCTATCACTCTTTGCAGATGATATGATGATATACTTACAGAATCCTAGAGAATCAAGTAAAAAACTACTAGAGACAATAAATAAATTTGGCAAAGTTGCAGGATATAAAATAAACTCACATAAATCCTCAGCATTCCGGTACATCACTAATGAAATTCAACAGCAAGAGATAGAAAGAGAAATCCCATTTAAAGTCACTGTAGACATTATAAAATATTTGGGACTCTATTTGCCAAAACAAACCCAGAATCTATATGATCACAACTACAAAACACTTCTCATACAAATAAAAGCAGATCTACATAGTTGGAAAAATATAAATTGCTCATGGCTGGGTCGAGCTAATATAATAAAAATGACAATTTTACCCAAACTAAACTATATATTTAGTGCCATACCAATCAATTTACCAAAAAACTACTTTCTAGAGTTAGAAAAAATAATAACAAAATTTATTTGGAAAAACAAACGGTCTAGAATATCAAGGGAATTAATGAAAAGAAACGCTAGGGAAGGTGGACTAGCTATGCCAGATCTTAATCTGTATTATACAGCAGCAGTCATCAAAACTGCTTGGTACTGGCAGAGGTGTAGAGTAGTGGATCAGTGGAATAGATTAGGTGCAGGAGACCCAGCAGTAAATGAATATAGCAATCTATTGTTCGATAAACCCAAAGACACCAATTTTTGGGATAAGAATGCACTATTTGACAAAAACTGCTGGGAAAACTGGAATACAGTATGGCAGAAACTGGGCATAGACCATTATCTAACACCATATACCAAAATCAAGTCCAAATGGGTGCATGATCTAGGTGTAAAGGAAGATACTGTAAGCAATTTGGGAAAGCAAGGAATAGTTTACCTGACAGATCTGTGGAGAGGGGAAGACTTTAGGACCAAACAAGAATTAGAGAGCATTATAAAATGCAAAATGGATAATTTTGATTACATTAAATTGAAAAGCTTCTGTACAAACAAAACCATTGTAACCAAGATCAAGAGGGGGGTGGGAAATTGGGAAAGAATTTTTACAACATGTGTCTCTGATAAAGGACTCATCTCTAAAATTTATAGAGAATTGAGCCAAATCTATATGAATACAAGTCATTCCCCAATTGATAAGTGGTCAAAGGATATGAACAGGAAATTTTCAGAGAAAGAAATTAAAGATATCTATAAGCATATGAAGAAATGCTCTAAATCACTATTAATTAGAGAAATGCAAATCAAAACAACTCTGAGATACCACATCCCTCCAGTCAGATTGGCTAAGATGACAAAACAAGAAAGTGACAAATGCTGGAGAGGATGTGGACAAATTGGAACACTGATACATTGCTGGTGGAGTTGTGAATTTATCCAACCATTCTGGAGAGCAATCTGGAATTATGCCCAAAGGATTATAAATAATTTCATACCCTTTGACCCAGCCACACCACTTCTAGGGTTATATCCCAAAGAGATCATAGAAGTGGGAGGAAGACCCATATGTACAAAAATATTTTTAGCAGCCCTTTTTGTGGTTGCAAAGAATTGGAAACTGAAGGGGTGCCCACCAATTGGGGAATGGCTAAACAAGTTGTGGTATATGAATGTAATGGAATATTATTGTGATATAAGAAATGAAGAGGTGACAGATTTCATAATTACCTGGAGAGACTTATACAAAATGATGCTGAGTGAGAAGAGTAGAATCAGAAGAAATCTGTATACAATCACAGACATACCATATCTGTGATGACCAACTATGATAGACTGCACTCTTTTCAGAAATGCAATGATATAAGTTAATCCTGAAAGACTCAAGAAAATGAGAAATGTGCCATCCAGAGATATAACTAGAAAGAACTGAACCTGAATCCTGATGGAAGCAAACTAAATGATCTTGTTCTTTTCATTGTTTGGTTTTATTTCTTCCTTACCATCTTTCATCCCACCTAGTACAATACGCCTTTGTAATTGGAATAATGTCTAATATGAATGCATTTGCAGATCATATACTGGACTATGTGCTGTCGTGTTCGGGGGGGGAGGGAAGTAAAGGAAATTTGAAAATCAAGGAACTATGGAACTGAAACTTGTTAAGTGAAACTAAACTAATAAATTAATTTTAAAAAAAAAGTCAAATTTGCCAGATGGAGAAAGAACCTCAAAAGCTCACTGTAATGGAAATGCAAATGTAAAGATCTTCCCTGCCCCTAGGTTAAGTGCACCTGGAGCCTGTGGTGGGAGGCTTTTTTTTCAGGAAAGCCCAAACCTTGATACTTTGTGATTGGGCAGTGGGTCCAAAAGGTTGTTACATTCTCTAAACCAGGAGAAGGCCTTATAAACCCTGATGGGAGGCTTTGCTTTGGAGCTCATTTTGAGAAGTGTTGTGTGATTTGGGAAGAAGAAACTCTGGGCAGCTGTTGAGAGACCCCCGGCTTTGAAAACCCTGATGTTGATGCTTCCCTCTCTGGTAACTGTGATTTTGTTATTGATAATGGTTGGACAGTTTGGAAGCCTGTCTGATCTGTCTGTATACTCTGAAGTTTGTGGTGCTGACATTTTCTCCCTGAATTAGGTAATATACGTTTGTTTGATTAAAGTAAGCTTGTTAACTGATTTTGAGTTGCTTTCCTTTACAAAAGCAGATCTAAGATTGTGTTGGCAGTCACCATGGGGATGTTAGGGTGCTTGCTGCTACAAAATGGCGAGGAGGGATGGGATCTGCTTAGTAAAAGGAAAGTATGGGGGGTGGGATAATTGTTTGTTTCCCAGTTGTGGTAGCTGTGATTCTGTGGAGCCATGGAGCAGGAGAGAAGAATGGCCTGCATGCTGACTTCACTGAGCTGAGAGCAGGAATGGTGAGCTGCCTGCACGGGGACCTGTGGAGAAGCCAGGAGCTGCTGCCTTCTGCTGGAGAAGAAGGAACCCAGGAGTTTGGAATTCAGCCACTGGACAAGATAAGGACTGTGGGGCAAAGCAGGGGCACTGAATGTGTTTCCTTGCTGCATCCCACATTTTGGGACCCAGGGGGAGGATGGACTTGTGACTATGGTGGGTGGGGTGATGTACCATGGACCCCCAAGACCCCCACATTGGTTTTGTTACCCAGCCCCTTCTCTGGATTTGGAAGCAGGGGCTGGAGGAGTCTTATGGGAAGGACACCCCACCTCCTACCAAGAAAACTTTATTTGGACTCTTGTTTTGAATTGATGTGATAAAGCAATGTACTTTGTTTAAGGCCCAGTGGCCACTTTGATAACTTTAGATGTTCCTTGAAAATATGACCTAAGAGATGGTTAGTGCTAAGTGAAATGTAAATTGTCTATGCTATGGGCATATTTAGTAAAACTTTGCTGAGTAAGTGATGGATTTTACTTCGAGATATTACTACTGATAAGTGGCTAATTGAGTTAATCAAGGCTTTGCCCCATGAGTGGAAGACTTTGACCATGTACTTTGAAAGTACTGATGTTGTGAATATTATAATGTGACTATTACATGATTGTTACAGATAAGTGACTGAATTAACAGTTGCCCCATGAGTGGAAGACTTGGACAATTATCCTTTGAGATTATATTGTGATTTTCTTATGTACCTGGAAAATGTGACCTAAGACATGTTTAGTGCTAATTCAAATGTAAATTGTGTATGCTTCGGGCATGAAAGGTCTTGGGGCCAAATGTAATAGAAATGCAAATGTAAAGATCTTCCCTGCCCCTAGGTTAAGTGTACCTAGAGCCTGTGGTGGGAGGCTTGTTTTTCAGGAAAGCCCAAACCTTGATACTTTGTATCAGCCATTGAAAGCCCCCCAGTTTTGAAAAATGTAAAAGTCGAAGGGGGTATGGGAGAAGAGATGGGAAAGAACAGATTGGATGATGGGACATCCTCTGGGGTGCTACTCTGCGGTGGTGGATGGGGGAAAATGGGGAAAAATTGTAACTCGAAATCTGAGGGAAATGAATGATGTAAACCGGAAGTTAATAAAAACAAGGAAAAGGATTAGGATCTCTATTTTCATATTTCTCTCTCTTTGTGTCCCACTTCTGGAATGTGGGCATCACTGGTATTTTTTTCCTTCTACTTCCTCTAGTCTTTACCTCTCTCCATTGACCTCTAGAGAAATCATCTCTAAAGCCACACAAAGCAGCTTTCCAGAGGACTACTGCTGAGAACAGCTTTCAAGGTTCTGATTACAAAGTATAGTGAGCTCTCTATTTATTCAATAACAAATCAGAGCAAATATTTACAGAAAATCAAGGTACAGCATTCATAATATTACAACTTATCACAGAAACTCAAAATTCAGCATTCACCATGTCACAACTCAACAATTTATCACTAAAATGGCACATAGTTTTCAACAAAATGGTCACATAGTTTTACACAAAGTGCATTCATTTAGTTAATCACAAAATCCTTAATTCAATCACAAAGTACAAAAGTCAATGTTCTCCACCCCTAGGTCACAGTAGATCATAATCTCCTCAATCAGTACACAGTATCCAAGTAAAGTCTTCTTCCAGCTTGACTCAAGGCTGGCTCTCAGCTTCCATGGTTCCTCTTCCATGGTCCCAGCTTCAACTGTCATCTGGGTTGAAAGGCAGACAACTCCTAGTTCCTCGTCCAGCTCCTTGTCCTGTTCTTCATACAGTTCCTATTTCATATTGAAGTTCACAGTGTCCAGTCCACCTCAAGTCCTTCACAGTTCCTGTTTCTGGGAAGATAAAGCTTGACAGAGCCACAATATTATCCATACGCATTGCTGGCACCATCATCAATTCACTATCAGCCTGTGAAATCAATCAGACCTACCTACAAGGTATGAGAACTCAACACATATCATCAATGTATAAATCGACAAAGACCCACAAACAATGGCCAGGAGGTCAGCACAAATCATATGTAAAGTCCCAGAACCTCCAAAACCCTCTTCTAGGACTTCTGTAGACATAGAACCAGAAAATCCTCTTCCAGGGCTTCCAGTAAGGTCCCAGGGCTTCTGTACAAAGTATCACAAACAGACATCAGCACAGACAGAGCAGACAAACAGAGTGCAGAGGTACCACAAGTTTTCTCCTTCTTGACTCTGCCACAGCAAGAGTCTTCTTCTCAGTTCTCCTGTCTCTAGCCTGAAAATTCTCCTTATGGATGGCAATTAGCTCCTCCCCTTCCTGTTGCAGGACTTCATGAGTTTTATGGCTCACATGTTGTGGGGTTCCCCAAAAGTAACTTGAACTGAAACAAGGTGTTAATTCAACAGCTGAAACCAGATGTGAACTACTCCTGTGCTTGCCATTTCATCACTTTGACCAAACTGTGACAGATCTCCTAAACTCCTACAATACAGGAAATGCTTCTGATCTGGCCCTTTGTATATAGAGAAAATTGGATTCACATTTTTCGCCCTTTTTATAGGTTATGGAGTCCACATAATGGAATTCCATTTAATTTTCTTAAATTAGTGAGTTCCCAACTCACAAGATCCCAGCTATGTCCAATAGAATCTATTTTCACTGTCTCATTCTATCCATTTATACAACATGTTGGTCACTTTCCTTCTATTTCACATCCAGTTCTGATTAATGAAACACATAAAAATCAAAAGTTGCGATGGTGAATAATACTTTTATCTTATGCCGTCTTTCAATACTAATTGAGCAGAATTATAAGCAAACTTTAGAAAACAAATAAGCTTTACATGTAATATATGATCTCCTACTCAAGAAGGGGAAAGAGAAAGAACAGGGGAAAATCACCATCTGATACCGGTTCTCCCATATGCCAAGTTTAAAAATGAAAGGTCCACCCAAACATACCTCTGGTCTCATCTTCAGTTTACTGCACTTGATGTGGTGAGTTGAGACAATAGCTATAGTCAAAAAAACTCCAAGTGCTGTTCCGATGCTAGTTGCTCTGCCTGGCTCTATGTCCACTTAATTCACTATTTCTCAGCCCACAGAGAGTATGTGAACTCTCTTCCATACATGCTCATGTCTTAACTCTCATAAGACATGTCCTCTAGGTCAAGGGAAAAGTAACGCTTCCTCTTTAAGGAATGATTCTTATTTATTAATTGGATAATAACAAGTTAGACATGTCAATACTATAATATAGCCAGCTTCATTCCAGATACTCTAAATTCTTTAGTATAGGGGGTGTTACATGAGAAATTGTAAGCTCTTCTCCCTTCTTCATTTCATCCCTAGTGTATTCCTCTTCTCTTTTTTTTTTTCTGTCCCCTCTTACTGGAAATACCCAAGTCTGTGTCTGTCTTACTTCACTCTATGTGACCCTTAAAAACAGTGGAATTCTGAAGAAACATTTTCTCTTCTCCCCCAATAAAATAAAATCACTACATCTTCATTTAGCCTCTTCCAATTATTCATAGGGATTTACCTTTTTATAGTTCTTTTGAAACCTGCATTTATATTTCTAAGGTTTTTATTTTTTTGCATAAGAAATGTTAGAAATCTTTCTATTCTCTTCAATGTCCATTTTTCCTTTATAGGATTATATTTAGTTTTTCAGGATAACTTTATCTTGTGTATAAGCTATTATCTTTCACTCTTTAGAGAATTTTTTAAACAATATTTTCTCTTCTTTATGGTAGAAGCAGTATTTGTGTGTTATGGTTTCTGACCATGGTTTTCTGGTTCTTGAACTTTCTTTTTTTCTACTTAAAGTATTTTTACTCTGTCTTTGAAGCTTTGGATTTTGTCTGATAATATTCCTACGCATATTCATTTTGGGTATTCTTCCAGCAGGTGTCTATAGAATTATATATATATTTTACATTGTCTTCTTGTTCTATTTGACCTTGGCAGTTTATTTTTATTATTTTTTCAACCATCATGTTCAGTTATTGTTTAGGAAAATCTATTGATTCTTAAAAAATTCTCCTCTCATCCTTTTTTCTGAGTCAGTTCTTCATTAAAGATAACATGCTTTTTTTTCTACTTTTTTCAGTCTTTTGACTTTCTTCTAATTTTTCTTACCTCCCAAAATCATGAGTTCTATTTTCTCTGTTCAATTTTTAGGAAGTTCTCTACATGAGTCTTATCTTTTATACAAAGAGTTATTATTCATCTATGTTTTTCTTCAAAGCACTTATTTCAATTCTATTTTTTAATCTCTTATATCATTTTTTCCAGGCAATTTTATAATCCATATGCCTAAACCATTTTCCCCCTGAGGCTTTGCTTATATATATTGCTGAGTTTTTCTCTTTTTCTGGGTTTACCTCTTGGGCTTCTCAACCCTTAATATGTCTGTATTGTGTTCTTGTTTTCTTCTATTAGTTCTTATCTCTAGCCTTGGTTCCTGGATTAAGATTTTGTCTCAGGGTCAGACACAAACACAGGGACACCCTTTACATTACTTTTAGATGAGGTCTGTTTGGTCCCCCCCCTCTTTTTTTTCTGGATGACATTACTACCAGCTAGGTAGTACAGTGGATAGAGTGCCAGGTTTAGAGAAAATCTGGGTTCAATTCTGATTTTAGACACTTAACTAGATGTATTGACCCTGAGGAACTTACTTAACTGCTGTTTGCTTCAGTTTCCTCATCTATAAAATGAAGATAATAAAAGCATCTACTTCCCAGGCTTATTGTGAAAATCAAGATAATAATTGCAAAGTACTTAACACAGGACCTGGCACTTAATAAGGGCTATATAAATATTAACTACTATTATTATTAATTATAAAGAGTGACTTGTATTAGGTCCCTCTCTTCATCAGGCTTCTGTCTCAGTTATTTCTGGAGATTTACAGCTGAATGTTCACCTCAGCCATTCTTTGTTTTTCTCTTGTGCAATCAATTGTGAGTTGCCTCTTCTGACAGGCCCCAATCTTATGTTGGCAATTGTCCTGTTCTCAGACCTCCAACACAGATCCTAATGTGTTCCCAGGTATTAATTTAGTACTTCCAGTATTCCTAAACATGCATTGTTGAGACTGTTCCTCTTATATATAGGGGTCTGACTCTGTCCCCAGCTTCTATTTTAACAGGCTAGGACAAGGACCACTGTTTGGTTTCATCAAATTCATGTTACTTCTACCACCCCTCTCTTACTCACCAAGTTTCTCTATTTGGAGTATCTTCCCATTTACTGGAACTGGCATAATCACTCTCCCTAGAGCTCACAGGCTTCAGGCTGACAATGGAATTCATGCTACCTTATCTAGTGCTTCCATACTGCCAGTACCTATTTACCCAGACCATTTACCAGATAAGGTCTATTTACCAGAGCTCAAAGTGTCTTCAACAGGCAAGTCTTCTCCCAGCAAGTAGCAGGTTTCTAGTCATCTTTATGTGCTGTCCTGGACTAAATAGGCAAGCTTTCTTTCACTTTACTTCACTTTTCTTTATCATTGTTCTTTCCAGGTTCATATATCCAGTGTTATATGGGAGAGCTGGCATCTTCCATAAACTTTTATGCCACCATCTTAAGCAAAAATTTCCCTTTATGTAATTTTAGATAACATTTGATGCCATACCAAACTGTTGGTTCATACAGTGCTTGTTGTCCACTAAAATTCCTAAATCATGTTCATACACATTCCCATCTAGCCATGCCTACCTCATCCTCTTCTTATAAATTTATTTTTGAATCCAAATACAAAACTTTACTACATTTATTGCTTTATTGTGATTAGATTCTGAATTTAATCATGTGAAATACTTAATTTAACATGATTAGATTCAGATCACTGTTCCAGTGTTTTAATTCTAATTCTAAGCTTTAAGCCTCTAGCTGCCTTTCTTACAAGAACATATCATATTCTAGGGTTCATTATCCTTTAGTTGCCTTTGAGGGGATAGACAGACAGACCAATATGTCACTGTCTTTTAAAAATCTAAGCTAGTTTGATAAGTTCCATTTGCCTTAACATCATTTTCTACAGACAACCTTTCTGTTTCCTCAACATTGCCACTATTTCTATGCCTTTAGAATTTCATTCTTGAGTGCTTCCCATTCTTTTTATATTATTGTCCCTTTATAATATTAGAACATGGGATTCTACTGATCCTTTCTGATGCATCTAGGTGGTGCAGTAGTTCTTTCTACTGACCTGAGTTTAAATAAGGGTTCATTGATATTCCCTGTCTCCATAATAAAAATCTATAGTCATTGTCTATTTCTGCTTTTTATTCATGGTGTTTGCCTGTTTTAAAGTTGAACTCTTCTGCTGGAGCACAGGGGCCACTGACCCAAGCTTTCTTTGCTGTGGGCCAGTGATCTAGTCACTGGCTTTGTGTGCTGGGGCTTCAAGTGCTGGCAGCTCAACGCTGTAGGGATCTGGCAGCTTACTTGGTG
Organism: Gymnobelideus leadbeateri; assembly: GCA_011680675.1. NCBI lineage: Eukaryota > Metazoa > Chordata > Mammalia > Diprotodontia > Petauridae > Gymnobelideus > Gymnobelideus leadbeateri. Next base: position 225,732 of record WOXC01006294.1, read on the forward strand.
CTGAGATAAGTTCGGCAACACTGGAACTCTCAGGGTGGGGGTGGAGAGTGTGGCCCCTGTGCGATGCCTGCTCACCTGGGCTTCTTTAAAGCACTTAAATATTTGGCTTCTAGAAGATGTCTGCCAGCCTGAAGCTGTGCCCCATGGAGTAGTGCTTCCTGGAGTTGTGCTGAAGCATGGGGAGTGCCTGCACACATAGTGGTCTTCTGACCTGGTGTGTAGCACTCCCCCATGTGTACTGAGGCACTCAGGGATCCTGGAGTTGGTGCTTGCCTGCTCCACCACCCTGGGGTACAGGATCTCCCCTTAGTTTACTGAAGTGGGGCTAGCTGCTGGCTCACTGGTCCCATCCTTTACTGCTCCTAGGCCTCCCATCCTGCAGTGCTGCCCCTACCCCAAGCTTTCTGGGCCACAAGACTGCTGTACCTTTCCTTTCTGCTGGCTTAGCTATTCCAGAGTTTTTGCTGGGGTGATATTTTCTGAACTTTCAGATGTCTATAAGGGAAGTTGAGAATGACTTACTCCTTACTTCACCTTCTTGGCTCCCAGAAGTGGAATTTCTCCAAATCTGGTTTCAGATGCTTACCCAGGACAAGTCATTTAATCTCTCTGCCTCAGTTTACTCAACTGCAAAATCAATCAATAAACATTTATTAAGGAACCACTATGTGCCAAGCACTGTGCTAAGCACTAAGCACACAAAAGAGTCAAAAGATAATCCCTGTTCTCAAGAAACTCACAATCTAAAATGAGGATGACAATAGTACTTTCCTCACAGTGCTGTAATGAAGATCAAATGAGATAATATTTGGCAAGTTCTGACAGCAGCTGGAATATAGGAGGGACTTAAATGCGTGTTCCCTTACCCGGCCTTTGCCTTCATCATAGTCCTTTGGAATTTGCTCCCTCAAAATCTATGTTACATGTTAGATTATGCTATGTGGTATTCTGTTTAACCCCATTTTTAAGATGTAGTGATCACTTCTCCCCAACCTGCTTGTTATTTCCACCTCAGCTCTCTATTCCTTCCCACATCCAAAATACAACTTTAGACTCTTGTTGGTTCTATCAGCTTTTAAAGAATAGAATCATATTTATGGTAAATGAAGAAAATTTTAGCTATCTTTTTTTTCAGAGAAAGCTCTAGCAGATGGCTAGATAATTGAAATCCCCCATCACTACTATACCACTGTACCTCATATTATTCAAGTAAAATGTTGACGATAATAATAACACCTCCCTCAAAGGAATATCAAGTATAAAATGAGATAATAAGGTTCCATAAGGTGTTTCATAAACTTTAAAGTGTTATATAAATATGAGCTTTTATTATTACTATTTCATCACGCTTCTGCTCCTGGTTTTTGTCTTATTTCAGGAGCCATTGATCTCTCTCTCTCTCTCTCTCTCTCTCTCTCTCTCTCTCTCTCTCCCCTCATAAAATCTCAGGTTTTTGCTGATACATCATATTCTTCCTACCCTATGATTTGTAGGTTCCCCATAAGCTTTTATTCTTATATTATTGACTTCTTCTCTCTCCCAATTCTTTTTTTTAAACAAATGCTTTATTAACTTCTGTTTTACATCATTCATTTCTGCCAGATTTTGAGTTACAATCATTTTCCCCCCATTATTCCCCTACCCAACCTCCCAGAACAGTAATCCCACAAGATATCGCTTCCTCCAATCTGCTCACTCCCATACCTTCTCCCATACACACATCGACTTTTCCATTAGAGGAAGGTGAGTCTTTGCATCCCAATGCCTGCACATCTTATCTCCCTATTACAAGCAAAAGAGTATTAATAATAGTATTTATATATATTTGAAACATTTAATGTTATGACCTCAAATTTCAGATCCATTTCCTTCCTCCCTTGTCACCCATTCCTTCTTGGGAGATAAGTAATTCAGTATATGTTGTACATGTCTAGCTATGCAAAACATTATCATAGTAGATATATTGTACAAGGCTGCTTATAATTCCCTCCCACTCATCCCACCCCCCACCTGGTTCATTCCCTACATGATCCTATCCCTCTTTTATAGTGGGTACTTCCAACCTCCCCTCACCCCAAGGATGCCCTCCCATCCATCATCCCTCCTCCCATCCCCCTTCCCCCTATCCTGCTGCAGGTTGAGATATCCCATTTACTATGTATGTCATTTTCTCCCTGGACCAAATTCAGTTTGAATGTGGTTTTGCCTTTTTAGCCTTCCTTATTCTCCCACTCTTTTGCAGCCACTTCCCCTTGCTTCTTCTGCATGGGATTGTATACACTACCCTGTCTCTCCCCATCTCCTCTTGCCACTTTCCTCTCTCCCCTCACAAATTCATCCCTTGAGTATTCTCCCTTCCCAACAAATTCAACTTATGCCCTCTATCCATATATAACTGTAACCATATACACACACATTCACATATGTATTCATATGACCACACCCCCTTCTTCCATTATTTTCATAGTGAGAAAGATATCATCAGTCCCAGTTATTGCTTTTCCATATAGGAATGTAAATAGTTCAACTTTGATAAGTTCCTTTTGATTTCTTTTCCTGATTACCTTCTCAGGCATCTCTTCCTTCTTGTGTCTGGGTGTCAAATTTTCTATTCAATTCTGTTTTTTTCCTCAAGAATGCTTGAAAGTCCTCTATTCCACTGAATGACCATATTTTCCCCTGAAACAAAATACTCAGTTTTGCTGGGTAGGTGACCCTTGGGTTCATTCCCAGTCCTTTTGCCCTCTGGAATATCATATTCCATGCCCTACGATCCCTCAGTGTAGAAGCCGCCAGATCCTGGGCTATTCGGATTGTGTTTCCACAATATTGAAATTGTTTCTTCCTGGCTGCTTGAAGTATTTTCTCCTTGATCTGGGGATTCTGGAACCTGGCTATAATATTCCTGGGAGTTTTCTTTTTGGGATCTTTTTCAGGAGGTGATCGGTGGATTCTTTCAACCTCTATTTTGCCCTTTGGATCTAGAACATCAGGGCAGTTTTCCTTGAGAATTTCTTGAAGGGTGATTTCTAGGTTCTTTCTTTGATCACAGCTTTCAGGTAGTCTAATAATTTTTAAATTGTCTCTCCTGGATCTATTTTCCAGGTCAGTGGTTTTTCCCACTAGATATTTCACATTGCCTTCTATTCTTTCATTTGTTTGGATCTGCTTAACAGCATCTTAATTTCTCATAAAGTCATTAGCTTCCATTTGCTCCAGTCTAACTCTGAAGGAATGAATCTCCTCAGTGAACTTTTGAGATTCTTTTTCCATCTGGCAAATTCGACTCTTTAAGGCATTCTTCTCCTCATTGCCCTTTTGGGCCTCCTTTGCCATTTGAGTTAGTCTATTTTTCAAGGTGTTGTTTTCCTCAGTCAGGCTGTTGACCCTCATTTCATACTTTTCCTGCATCCTTCTCATTTCTCTTTCCAATTTTTCCTCCACTTCTCTTATTTTATTTTTAAAGTCCTTCTTAAGGTCCTCTATGGCCTGCAACCCGCTCATGTTTTCCCCTGGGGCTTTTGGAGCAGTACTTCTGACCTCACAGTCCTTTTCCCACTCTATGCCCCCAAAATAGGAGTCTAGGGTTGCATTTTTCTGTTTCCTTTGCCTTGGCATGTTGCCACTTGATTACCTGACTTTGGGGCTTGTTGCCACACTATGGCTTTAAGGCCAGATAGAGGAATTTTCGTCCCAAACGTGTGGGGGGCAACTTCTGTTTCTGGCAAGCTGTAAACCCACCCACGACTTCCACCCTAGATCACAATCCAGATCCAGGGAGGTTAAAGCAAGAGCGATTATCCCCCAAGACTGATCACTGGATCTCCCTATAAATTTGCAGGCTGGGAGCGGGAGCTGCCTCTGAAAACTACAAAATGGCGTTTGTCCTCAGCGGCTTCTAGCCCCCAGGGGAGGGAGCTGACGCATTCCCTAATACCTGTCCCAAAGTCCATAGGACACTAACCTCTTACTTTGTCCCAGGCAAGTCTATGTTGATAATTCTGTAGTCGCCACAGCTCCTGGTGTTCTGGGGTTCCTCCAGCTGGCTGCTGGCCCTGCCGCCGTGGGGCTAAAACCTCGGCTCATGCAGACCTGGGCTCGGCTCGGCTCCTGCGCTCTGCGTGTTGCACGCTGCCAGGTCCCAGACCACTGCGCTGGTCCTTCCTGCAGGGCTGCTGGGCTGTCCTCAGCAGGAGTTTAGCTTCTCTGTGTCATTCTGTGGGTCCTGGGGCTCCAGAAGTTGTTCAGAGTCCCCTTTTACATCGTTTGGGTGGAATGTGGGGGCAGAGTGGCTTGGATGAGCTGTTTCTACTCCGCCATCTTGGCTCCGCCCCCTCTCCCAATTCTTTTATTTATAAGTGTCATCTACTCCCACAGGTACAATTACCAATGGAGAGAGAGGCAGAGAGTGAGATGGAGAGACAGAGACAGAGATACAGAGAGAGAGAGAGAGAGGCAGAGACAGAGAGAGACAGAGACAAAGAGAGAAAAGAAAGATTTAGGAGATAAATATGTGCATATTTATATGTATACATATAGGCATTATATATAACTTCTAAATATGTGTGGTTTAATATGTAGAGGAGAGAGAAACTTTGATCTCCTGCCTACCTCAACTGATGTATTTATAAATAAAAGCACAGATGATGAAGGGTCAATGTCATAACAAGATGTTATTAACTGATACTCTCTTTACAACATATAAAAACCCCTCCTTGTCTGATTGAATCATAAGGGAAAATGCCTTGACTGGATCAAAAATTGGCCACACACCTGCATCCTTTAAATAGCTAAGCCATGGAGACAGCCAGCAGTTCATGAGATTGAGCTAGTTAAGACAGGACTATCAGTTGAAGGAAGAACACTTGGAGAGAGGGGGAGGTCCTCCTCTCCCCACATAGCAACAGCCTAAGAAGGACGCATCTGGTCCAGAAGTTAAAGTTCCAAAGTGTTAAAGGTACAATTGAAGGAGGTGAGATGCATAGAGTGGATGTAGAAAGACTCAAGTGAGTAAACAGCTTCAAGTAATATGACTCTTAGTAGCAAAGGAAAGAGCTAAATATGGACTAAATGAAAACTAATCCTGGCAATCAAGACCTAAAGCTAATCAAGAGAAGAGTTGACCCTAGGAGATCAATTAAATAGCTCTCCTAAAAGTGAGAAGAACATTCTGAGAACTCTACAGGAGAGAAAGGATTCTGAAGCCTGGCAGATTGGACTTAGCCATATTTGTTCCCAACATGTGTGCCTCATTAACATTGCACTCTAAATTTGTACACATCACTCCATGTGTGGGTGTAGAATGTATGTATGTAAAAAGAAATTTATGTGAAGAATGTTTTATAGTCATTATTACTGTGATATTTTATAAATGATGATTCTTTGAGCTAATTTTGCCAATTGACTGATTGTTAAGAGAAAACACATCAGTATGTATGATTAAGTGTTACATTATTCCAAGCCCAGACCCATAGCATACTTTGGAATCAGAAAATAGCCACCCCTATGGGAACTCAGACTGAAAAGCTTTGAGAACAAGCACAGGTAGGGAGTACCTCAAAGAGGTAAGCTAAAGATGTTAAGGTGGTCTTTATAGCTGTAGAAGTAGATGAGATTGCCAAGGGAGAGACTGGAGAGGGAGAGAGAAATCAAGAACAGTCTTAGAGGACACCAAGTTCTAGATGGTGTCTAGATCATATAATGAGCCAGCAAAGGAAAGTGAAAAAGAGAGAGGGGTGGGAGAGAGATGGTGTGGGGGGATGAGAGAGGGAATGAGAGAGCAACTGTAGAAACCTACAGAGGAAAGAAAATATTCAAGAGAAGGTATTTAATGCTTCAGCAAAGTCAAAAGAGATGAGGATACAAAAGCCATTGCTTTGGAACCTTGAAGAGACAGCAATAAGGTAGTTTCAAAAGCCAGACAGTAATGATTAAGAGTGATTATGTGAAAAAGAAGTAGATTCAAGGCTCTTACTTGGAGTTAACAGGTAATGTGATCCAAGATCCCTACTAGACTGAACCAGACCATGTGTGTCAGTCTAAAGTAGAGGGTCACACTTAGTGGTGAGGGAATAGTAGAGTGGCTCAGCACATTGGACCAAGCCCCAATTATTGAAGTTAAAAATGTCATCATTTCCTCCAACCCAATATATTTGAAGCTCCTTCAGGCCAACTATTTTGTTGTTGATGTGTTTTATACCCAGCACATAGCACAATGAATACAGTAGCTATTTAATAAATATTCCTGGAATTGAAGTTTTGTACAGTTTGGCTATCCTATTTACAAGTTGTGGAGTTAGTTTTACCTTTGGGACTCTGTTTGATATTTTTTTAAGATTACTGTTGGGAGCTATTTATAGATGAGTAACACCACTAAAAGACAAAATTCTTACCACATATATTTATATTGAAATGAGTGTTATTCAGAACACCATTCAAATGGCACACAAAATTTAGATTAAAACTGAATATTAAAGTTTCATTTCATCGTTTGCAATTTCTAAATTTACAGAACCTTTTCAGCATGCCTATTATATACATTTATGCATTTTCAAGCACAAATACATAGGAACACGTAAAGAGTAAGTGATTGAAATAGTAGGGTTCTCCAAATCAGGAGAGAAACAAGAAATCTGCTATTTTGGTTTAAATACACTACTTGCAAAACATCATTTTTGTATTATTAGTTAAATTAATAATTTACATTATTGTGACCTATTTTTTGGGGGGGGTGATATGCTTAACTGAACTCAGGATTTCACAGGTGAAGGACGTTCCTTCCCATTGATGAATTTCCTCTACCAAGGCAACTTGCACCTTCAATCTACCTCTTGATCTTAATGTACCTGGGAACACTTAGAAAGTAAGTGACTTACCTAGAGGTCACAAAGATTGTATGTGTTAGGTGAAGAACTTGAATTCCGATCAGCCTGATTCTGAGGTCAGCTCTCTTTCTAGCAGATGATGATGCCTTTCATATCATAATTATTGTTATAAATACTGTATTTTTTCCTATTACTAGAAAGTTTTTCCAACATGCTGTAGCATGTTATAACACCACTCCTCTACTTCACAGAGTAAAGTTCAGTGCATGAGAACATTACATTAAGGTATAAAAGTTGTTTGTTTTATTTTGTGGGAATTTTCCTGTTAGCTTTTCCTATTAAGATTTATTTGAGTAGAGGCGGCTAGGGGGCACAGTGAATAGAGCACCAGCCCTGGAGTTAAGAGGACCTGAGTTCAAATTCTGCCTCAGACACTTAACACTTACTAGCCATGTGATCTTGGGCAAGTAACTTAACCCCAACTGCCCTGCCTTCTTCCCTCCAAAAAAAAAAAAAAAAAAAACAGATTTAAGTAAATGCAACATATTTTGAAAACTGGGGATCTTTTCTCTTCCATAAGATACCAATGAGGTACATCAATTAGATAAGAATTAAAGAGAAAATACTTGAAAGGAATGGAGTCAAGATGGCGGAGCAAAAGCAGGGACTTGCTTGAACTCTCCCCCAAACTCTTTCATATACCTATAAAAATGACTCTAAACAAATTTGAGAGCTACAGAACCCACAAAATGACAGAGTGAAACACATCTATAGCCTAAGACACTCTGAAAAATTAAAAGAAAGGGTATGGGAGGAGAACACAGTCCAGTGTGAACAACACAGGTGAAGAAGGGGCCAGAGAAGGCCTCGGAACTGAATCCCTGGTGGATCTGGTGATTTCCAGCTTTCTCAACACACAAATGCTGAAAACAGCATGTAATGTCAGTGGGGGAGCTCTGTAGGACATGACTGAAAGAGCACCACGGTCTGACCCCAGCCACAGAGGTAGTGCAGGTGGCAGTGGTGGCAGCAGCAGCAGCAATGGTGGTTGCTCCAAGAGCTCTGGGACCATAGATGGTGGGGCATCAAGCAGCTGATACAAAATCCCTTCAATGTGTGACAGTACACCCGCCCTCCATTTGAAGCAGAGTCCTACCTTGGCAAAGAGTTAGAAAGTCAAGTATATGCTGGGAAGATGAGCAAACAGTGTAAAATAGAAGTCAGACCATAGTATCTTACTTTGGTGCCTAAGAAGATCAAAACATACAATCAGAAGAAGACAACAAAGTCAAAGCTCCTAAATCAAAATACTCCAAGAAAAATATGAATCAGGGGGGCAGCAAGGTGTTAATGTGGATAGAGCACTAACCCTGAAGTCAGGAGTACCTGAGTTCAAAACCAGCCTTAGATCAGACACTTGAGACTTACTAGGTGGTTGACCCTGGACGAGTCACTTAACCCAAATTGCTTTACCAAGAGAAAAAAGAATTAAAGAAAAGAAAACTATGAATTGTCCACAGAGAAAGAGAGAGAGAGAGAGAGAGAGAGAGAGAGAGAGAGAGAGAGAGACAGATAAATGGCACAGGGTAAGTTGAATACGAAGCAATAATACATAAAAAATAAAATTAAGAGGTGAGAGAACAATATATTGGGAGGAGGAGAAAGGGAAAGATAGAATAGGGTAAATTGTCTCTAAAAGAAAAGACAAGAAAATGTTTTTTACAATGTAGGGGAAGAGGGGAAAGTGAGATGGAAGTAGCGAACCTTACTTTCATCAGACTTGGCTTAAGGGAGGAATACCCTAGAAGAAAATAAGGGAGAGGAGGTTAAGGTGTGGGAAATGATAGAAGAGAGGGCAGATAGGGGGAGGGAGCAGTAAGAAGCAAACACTTATGTGTCAAAGGAGAAAATAGAATAAAAGGGTGGGGGTTGGGTAGGCTATAAGGGAGAGCAGCCTGGGGGTAGGGGTGATCAGAAGGCATTTCATCTCAGTGGGGGGTAGGGGAGAGATGGGGAGAAAATTTGGAACTGAAAATCCCGTGGAAATAAACATTGAAAACTACAAACGAATTAATTAATAATTTTAAAAAATAAAAAAAAAATGAAAAAATCGTTAGGAGTCTGAGAATTTTCAAGTTGACCGCACTTGTCTTTCAATTTCTTAACAAAGTCTATTTCTTTGGAAAGAGGTAATTTGTGAATAGTTTTGTGAGATTTATAATCTATGTGTTTCTGTGTCATTATAAATTCAGATTTCCATTGGATGAGAATATCTCTCCACTAGTGGCTGATGGCAAGAACTCTGTGCTCCCCATATGTTTTATTACCCTCTTGGGGAAATGATTAACACATTTCGTAAGTATTGCTGTTGGCTGGCTGGCTACTACTGCTGCTGCTATTATCACAATCGCATTTCTTTAGCTCCTTCTGCACACCAATATTTTGGGAAAATTTGTGCAAATTCTGAAATATCGTTTGTTTCAGCTAGACATGGTAGAGAAGAGAGGCTTGGATCAGTTTCTACTATTACCTGGTGCCACCCCCCACAACTGCAAATTAAAGTAGCATTAAGCCTTTGAATCAGAATCATTGTACATTTCTTATTCTTTTCAGGCTATACAATTAAATTACGGTAAAAAAGATTTCTTCTACACCGGTAGAAATGAGCTTACTAACCCAAATGTTCAAAATGCTAACAATGTTGTTAGAAATGAGACACTTGACTAAAAGGAAGGCAATTGCCAATTTCTTTAATGTGCATTTCTTAATGAGTCTTATCAGAAGACTGATTCACATGAAAATGCACAATTAGCTCATCCCAAGTTTAATATACAATTATCTCAATACTAGTTTTGTTTCCATTACCTTTGGAAAGTAGTTTTTTCCTAATATTCTGTGCAGGGGCAAATCCCTACCAATTCCATAGCAGCTTCACCAGGTCCTTGTCTAGATGCTCTTGCCCTTCAGATGATGATGAACAGATGAAAAACTGCCTTTTTGGCTAGCACATTCCTTTGTAGTTCCAGATGGCTTTTGAGGTCTTAATAGGGTCTACCACTTGGCAGAACTGACTACAACAACAGAATGCAAAACTAAAGCTAGAGTCAGAAATGTCTGGGTTCAAACTCTGTCTCTTGTATTTGCAAGTTATATAAAATCAAATGATCACAGACGATGAAGAATATTAAGATTAAGATATTAAAAGCCATCAAGTCTAATTGTCATTTTACAGATATAAAAAGTAAGAAACAGAGATATTAAGAAGTATGCCTAGGGTGGCACATATGGTAAGTAACTGAGGCAGAATTTGAACTCAAATCTTCCTGACTCCAGGTCCCACACTCTATCCACTATGTCATCTAACTGCCTATTAGATCATAAGAAAGTCAATTAACCTTTTTCATAGTCAGTTTCCTCATTTGTAAAGCCAGGGTAAAAATTCTATACTGAAGTAATAAGTATATGCAATTAATGTGCATCAAATAAAGCAATAAAACAGGCCAAGCTGATGTCATTCATTGTTAGCAGCAAAACATTTCAATTCTGGGAAAATATTTATGTGTAAAAAAAGGAAGAAAAAACTGCAAAAATCCAAGGCAAAAGCTCCAACACATTAACAGGATCAAATGACAGAGAATATCTTTTTCCTCTTTTTTTATTCCCCATACTTAGCACAAAAGCTGACATATAGTAGGCATGTACTAAATGTTTATCAACATGAGGCCTAGGATTGACCACGCTCCATTGTTGTCACTTCTCAGCTTGCTACTGGAATTGCTCTAACATTTTACTTTATTGTCCTGAACTCCAGAAAAATCCAGGAAACATAGTTGAACTTTTCCACATAAATTCATAAAATTTTAACCTATCTTTCAACTAATCAACTAATTTCAGAACTCCAACCAGTTCATCAAATTTTATTTGTCCAAAATTGTAGGATTTTTCTTTTCAAATAGTATTCATTCCTCTCTTTCTATTAAATCCTTTATTCCCCTATTGTTAAAAATTTGAACTACTGGAAAATAGCACATTAAAATATTAATTAATAATAAAATACCCTACTATATTTTAGCTCTGAGAACAATCATATCCAAAGTCACCTCAGAACGACTGCTATGACTTCACTTTTGAAAACATAGCCCAATACCCTTTAATTCATTCAGGACAACAACCAAAAGTCTTTTCTGGGGCTTATTTATGCATACTATAAACACATTACCAGGTTACCAGGAAGTTGTTGCTATTGCCGTTCAGTTGTGTTCACCTCTTTCTGACCCCATAGCATGGCAGGCCCTTCTATACTCTGCTATCTCTCAAATCTGTCCAAGTTCACGTTAATTGTTTGCATGATCTATCAATCTCATGCCCTGCTGTCCTCTTTTCCTTTTGGCTTCCATATTTCCCAACATCAGTGTCTTTTCTAAAGAGTTCCATTGCTTTATTATTTGAACTTCTATTGAATAGCCTATATTGACTAATTTGATCTCCTTACTTTCCAAGGGCCTCTCAAAAGTCTTTTCCAGCACCACAATTCAAAAGAGTCAATTCTGGGGCATTCCACATTCTTTATCATCTAATTCTCACAGTCATACATTTCTATTAGAAAAATGAGCCTTGGGTGGCGCGAGCGCGCAGCGGGGCGGCGGATCCGGCAGGAGCTGTGCCCCCTGCTGCGCTCAGAGCCTCGTTCCCAACGCCGCGCGACCCCCAATCCACCTTCCTCGTTCCTCTGCTCTTCTTTCTCCTCCGGTGCCCAGAGTACCCGTGCCCCGCCATGGCTGACCAGCTGACTGAGGAGCAGATTGCAGAGTTCAAGGAAGCCTTTTCCTTGTTTGATAAGGATGGAGATGGGACCATAACCACCAAGGAGCTGGGCACAGTGATGCGGTCCCTGGGCCAGAACCCAACTGAAGCAGAGCTCCAAGATATGATCAATGAGGTGGATGCAGATGGAAATGGGACCATTGACTTCCCTGAATTCCTGACCATGATGGCGAGAAAGATGAAGGACACAGACAGCGAGGAAGAAATCCGAGAGGCCTTCCGTGTCTTTGACAAGGATGGGAACGGTTACATCAGTGCTGCCGAGCTTCGTCACGTGATGACCAACCTTGGAGAGAAGCTGACCGATGAGGAGGTGGATGAGATGATCCGAGAGGCAGACATAGATGGTGATGGCCAAGTTAACTATGAAGAGTTTGTGCAGATGATGACCGCGAAGTGAAGGCCGCGGGCAGCTGGTGATGCCCGTTCTCCTTTGGTCTCTCTCTCCTCTCGCGCGCTCTCTCTCTCCGACACTCTTACTCGCACAACCTGGTTCTAAGCCAACCCTGACTGACGACTGAGAATCCAACATAAAGCAACACGAGATTTGTCCCAAGCTGCATGACTGCCCTTTGACCTCCTCCCTTCCTTCTTCCTTCTCTGCCCTGGGACATCCCAGCGCCTGAGCTGACCCACCCCACAAAACCAAGCAGGGTCCCTGCCTTCATGGCTCTCCCTTTGATTTCTTACCCTGTTTTCGGTGGCCAGTGCTGGCCCTATGCCGGGAGCTGCAGCAGAGTGGGGAGAGTGTCCCTACCTGGGGCAGGAAAGCCAAACCCTTTAGATGTTTGCATGCGTCTGGCACTGTGGTTCTGTGTTCGAAACATTTGGGGGGGGGCCATGGTGAAAGGTCTAAAGGAGTTCCAATATGAGGTGTTGGGGTGGGTGGTGGGTGGGCGTGAGGAACAAGGGGTGCCACCTCATGTGGCCTTTGGAATTGAGGAGAAGGGAATTCTAGACACTGGTTGTAGGGGTAGGACAGATGAAGAAAGTAAGGTAGGGATGGACAACATTACAAAACCCATTGGCTTTTATTCCCAAATCATCAGCGATTGGCTCGACCAAGTTTTGGCCTGTGGGAGAGGAGGGGAGAGGTGTCCCTGCTCCCTTGGCACCTTGTATAAATTGTAAATGTCCATACTCCTAAAGCAATCTCTCGAGCTGTTCTGTAAATATCTGGTGCTAATATCCCGCCGCTCTCCCCTCCCTGCCCTGCCGCTTCTGCTCCAGCCCTGCAGTTTGAGTGAATGTGTCAATGGTCGCTTGGCTATGTGCTCTTGATTTCTTTTTCTTTTTCAGGCAAAATTCATATATAGCCTGGGGGTGGGGGGGTGACCCAGCTACCATCATTGATCCTAGCTGCAATAAGAGTAATGTAGGAGGCCCGGCCAGCCGTCTGCGCTCCCCTCCTCTGCCCGCCTCGCGTCTCTGTAGTGACTTGCTGCGCTCGCTCCTAGGTCTGTGGCTCTCCGGTCTGTGCTGTGTCTGCTAGTCACCCCGTCCCTCTGCCGGAAAGCATGATCAGCAAACTCTTCTTACCAACAGCCGTTTCTCTCTTAGCTTAACATTTGGGATGAAGAAGGAGCCATGGGCAGACTGGTCTTTTTTCCTCCTTAGGTTCTTTCTTCTTTCCCTCTCTCTCCCTCTCACACCCAATCCCCAATGCCCAGGTGGATCAAACTGACCCTTCTAGGGCCTGGCAAGGAGACAGGCTGCCTGACACATGAGAGTCCACTCTCCTGAACCACCCCCTGGTGCCTTCCTCCCAGGGGAAGGGGAGGTGGAAACCCAGCTGAGGGCCGTGGTGGGCAAGCAAGGTGGGATGAGGCTATGGCTATTTGGGGAGTGGTTTTATTTTGTTTTGTTCTATTTTTTAAACCGGGCAATATTGTGTTCAGTTCAAGCTGTGAAGAAAAATATAGATCAATGTTTTCCAATAAAATACAGTGACTACCTGGAAAAAAAAATGAGCCTTGGGGGTGGCTAGGTGATGCAGTAAGCAGAAAACCGGCTCTGGAGTCAGGACGACCAGAGTTCAAATCTGGTCTCAGATACTTAACAGAAAAAACTAGCCATATGACTTTGGGCAAGTCATTTAAACCCAATTGCCCCCTCCAAAAAGAAAGAGAAAAAGAAAAATGAGTTTTGATTATATGGCCCTTTCTTGACAAGATGATGTCCCTGCTTTCTCATATGCTGTCCAGATTTGCCATAGATTCCCTCCCAAAGAACAAGCACCTTTTAATTTCATGGCTGCATTTACCTTCTGAAGTGATCTTTGAGCCCAAGAATATAAAATCTTACACTATTTCCATTTCTCCTCTCTCTGTTTCTCAGGAAATGAAGGGGCCAGTTGCTGTGCTCTTAGCTTTTTCTCAATGTCAATCTTTGCTTCTTAATTTCTCTTCACTCTCTGCCATCAGAGCATTATCATCTGCCTATCTGAAATTGTTGATTTTTTTGTCCCTGCAATGTTAATTTCCACTCTTGATTCATTTGGTCTGGCATTTTGCATAATGTACTCTGCATATAAGTTAAATAAATAAGGTGAAAACATATAGCCTTGCCCTACTCACTTTCAAATCTTAAAGTGATCAGTTGTTCCATGTTCAGTTCTAAGTATTGCTTCTTGGCCCACATACAGCATCCTCGGGAGACAAGATGTTTGGGAATTTCCATCTTTTTGAGGACTTGCCATGTGTTGCTGTGATTTGCACAGTCAATGAATCAGAAGTAGATTTGTTGTGAAACTCCCTTGCTTTCTTCATAATCTAGCAAATGTTACCAGTTTGGTTTCTAGTTCCTCTGCCTCTTCAAAAACCAGCTTTCTCTTTGAGTAATTCTTGGTTTACATATTGCTGAAGCCGAGCCTATCTTGCAGAATTTCAAGCACAACTTGCTGACATAGGATTTCTAGATAGTTCAGCTGGAATTTCATCACCTCCACTAGTCTTATTGCTTCCTGTATGCCTACTTGACTTCTTTCTCCAGGATGTCTGGTTCTAGATAAGAAAGCACACGATTGTGCTGATTGGTAATGTTAATATCTGTCTTGTGTAGTTCTTTTGTGTATTCTTGCTACCTCTTCTTAATTTCTTCTGCTTCTGTTAAATCACTAGCATTGTTGTCTGTTATCATGCCTAATTTTGCATGAAACTTTCTACAATATCTCTAATTTTCTTGAAGAGATATCTTGTCTTTCCCATTCTATTGTTTTCTTCTATTTCTTTTCATTCCTTAAAAAAAAAAAACTTTCTTATTTCTCCTTGCTGTTCTTTGGAATTACACAATCAGGTGGATATATCTTTCCCTTGCTTCTTTCCTTTTTGCTTTCCTTCTTTCCTCATCTATTTGTAAACCCTTATCAGATAGTAATTTTGCTTCATTATTTTCTTTTTCTTCAGAATGTTTTTCATCTTTATTGCTGCTTCCTGTATGTCATAAATCTCTGTCCATAGATCTTCAGACATTCCATCTACCAGATATAATCTATTAAATATATTCATCATCTCCACTTCATATTCATAAGGGATGTTGTTTAGCTCATACCTATAAAGTCTTATGGTTTTCCCTACTTTCTTCAAATTAAATTTGAATTTTGCAATAAGAAGCTCATGATATGAGCCAGAGTCAGGTCTAAGTTTTGTTTTAATTGAATGTATAGAGCTTTTCCAACAGTGGTTGCAAAGTATGCAATCAATCTAATTTCTATATTGACTATCCAATGATATTCATGTGTAGAATTGCCATATAGGTTGTTGAAAAAAGAGTTTGTTATAATCAGTGATTTGCCTTGATAAAACCCTATTAGTCTCTGCCCCAATTTATTTTGTACTCCAAGGCCCCACTTGCTTATTGTTAGGATTATTTTATTTGTTTTCCTGCTTTAGTATTCCAATTCCCTATGATGAATGTGAGATCTATTTTCAGTGTTATTCCTAGAAAATATTATAGGTCTTAATAGAACTGATCAACTTTGGTCTCTTCAGCATCATTTGGATCATAGACACGTATTATTCTTTTTTTTTTTCTTAGAATATTTTTTTAATTTATTAGTTATCCATTTTGCATTTTATAATGCTCTCTAATTCTTGTTTGGTCCTGCATTAATTCCCTTGATATTCTAGACCGTTTTTTTTTTCCAAATAAATTTTGTTATTATTTTGTCTAACTCTAGAAAGTAGTTTTTTGGTAAATTGAGTGGTATTGCACTAAATATATAGTTTAGTTTGGGTAAAATTGTCATGTTTATTACATTAGCTCGACCCAGCCATGAGCAATTGATATTTTTTGAACTATTTAGATCTGATTTTATTTGTGTGAGAAGTGTTTTGTAGCTGTGATCATATAGATTCTGGGTTCGTTTGGGCAAAGTAGATTCCCAAATATTTTAAAATGTCTACAGTGACTTTAAATGGAATTTCTCTTTCTACCTCTTGCTGTTGAGTTTCATTAGATGTTTGGTATAATTCACTAGTAAACCCATCTGGCCCTGGAGATTTTTTCCTATGGAGTTCATTGATGGCTTGTTTGATTTCTTTTTCTGAGATGGGGTTATTTAGGTAATTCACTTCCTCTTCAGTTAATCTGGGCAACTTGTAATTTTGTAAATATTCATCCATTTCACTAAGGTTGTCATATTTATGTGCATACAATTGGGAAAAATAATTCCTAATTATTTTTTTGATTTCCTCTTCATTGGAGGTAGATTCACTTTTTCATTTTTGATGCTCATAATTTGGTTTTCTTCTTTCTTTTTTATCATATTAACTAAAGATCTATAATTTTATTGATTTTTTTCATAAAACCAGCCTTAGTTTTATTTATTAATTCAATAGTTTTCTTAATTTCAATTTTATTAATCTCTCCTTTGGTTTTCAATATTTCTAATTTACTACTAAATTGGGGATTTTCAATTTGTTCTTTTTCTAGTTTTTTTCAATTGCATGTCCAATTGATTGACCTCCTTTCTCTCTGCTTTAATTAAGTATGCACTCAGGGATATAAAATTTCCCCAGAGAACTGCCTTTAGTGCATCCCACAAATTTTGGTATGTTGTGTCATTATTATCATTCTCTTGAATGAAATTATTGATTGTTTCTATAATTTCTTGTTTGACCCATCCATTCTTTAGGATTAAATTGTTTAATTTCCAATTAGTTTTTAGTCTATCATTCCATGGCTGTTTATTGCATATAATTTTTATTGCATCATGATCTGAGAATGATGAATTTAATATTTCTGTCTTTCTGTACTGGATTGTGAGGTTTTTATGCCCTAGTACATGGTCTATTTTTGAGTATGTACCATGCACTGCTGAAAAGACAGTAAATTCCTTTTTATCCCCATTAAGTTTTCTCCAGAGATATATCATATCTAGTCTCTCTAAAATTCTATTCACCTCCTTAACTTCTTTCTTATTTATTTTGAGGTTAGATTTATCAAGTTCAGAGAGGGGGAGATTAAGGTCCCCCACTAGTATAGTTTGCTATCTATTTCTTCCTCTAATTCCTTTAACTTTTCCTCTAGGAATTTGGATGCTATACCGCTTGGTGCATATATATTAAGTAATGATATTGCTTCATTGTCAATGGTGCCTTTTAGTAGGATATAGTTTCCTTCCTTAACTATTTTAATTAGATCTATTTTTGTTTTTGCTTTATCTGAGATAAGTATTGTTATCCCTGCTTTTTTTACTTTAGCTGAGGCATAATAAATTTTACTCCAGCCTTGCACCTTTACCCTGTATGTATCTTTGTTTCAAATGTGTTTCTTGTAGAAAGCATATTGTAGGATTCTGGTCTTTAATCCATTCTGCTATGAGCCTCTATTTTATGGGAGAGTTCATCCCATTCACATTCACAGTAATGATGATTATCTGTCTCTTCCCTCCATCCTATTCCCTCCCCTGTTTATATTTCTGTTTCTTCCTTTTCCCTTCCCCTCCTTGAAGTTTTCCCTTCTGATCCCCCCTTTAGTCTCCTCCTTTTCAACCCCCCCCCTTACCCTTCCACTATCTATAGGACACAATAAATGTTTTATGCTTATCAGAGTAAATTACTCCCATGTTTGATTCCAAACCAATGAGAGTAAATTTCAAACAGTGCTCCTCTCCCTCCTTCCTTTCCCTCTATTTAATGAATTTATGTGTCTCTTCACCTTAGAATCTTAAACTTCACTGATTAATTTGATCCCTCTTTGAACGAGAAACAGTGAGTATAGTACTTAAATGATGTTCCTCTCCCTCTTTCTTTCCCCTCTTCTATAGTATGTTTTGATGCTTCTTCAGATGGCATGTTTGACCTTTGCCTATCTCATCCTTTCCTTTTTCCTATTACAGTCCCTTTGATCTCCTTAATAGTTTTAGTTTTTATATAAAGTCTTCAGGTTGGTGTATTCATACCCACACCCTCAAGATAAGCATAACCCTTTTGAAGGTCACAATAATCATAAAAATTTTTTGGGGGGGTGGAGCAAAGATGGCGGAGTAGAAACAGCTCATCCAAGCCACTCTGCCCCCAGATTCCCCCCAAATTGAGTAAAAGGGGACTCTGAACAACTTCTGGAGGCCCAGCACCCACAGAACAACACAGAGAAGCTAACCTACTGCTGAGGACAGCCCAGCAGCCCTGCAGGAAGGATCAGCTCATTGGTCTGGCAGCCGGCAGCACACAGTGCGCTCTGAGAGCCGAGGTTTTAGCCCCAGGGTGGCAGGGCCAGCAGCCGGCTGGAGAGACCCCAGAACACTAGCAGCTGTGGCGACTCCAGAATTATCAACATAGACATGCCTAAGACAAAGTAAGAGGTTAGTGTCCTATGGACTTTGGGACCTGTATTTGGGGAATGTGTCGCCTCCCTCCCCTGGGGGATAGAAGCCCCTCAGTAGACACGCCATTTTGTAGTTTTCAGAGGCAGCTCCAGCTCCTGGCCTGAAAATTGTACGGAGATCCAGCAATCAACCTTGGGGGTTAATCGCTCTTGCTTTAACCTCCCTGGATATGGATTGTGATCTAGGGTGGAAGTTGTGCTTGGGTTTACAGCTTGCCAAAAATGGAAGTTGCCCACCACACGTTTGGGATGAAAATTCCTCTAGCTGGCCTTAAAGCCATAGTGTGGCAGCAAGCCCAAAAGTCAAGTAATTAAGTGGCAACATGCCAAGGCAAAAGAAACAGAAAAATGCAACCCTAGACTCCTATTTTGGGGGCATAGAGCTGGAAAAGGACTGTGAGGTCAGAAGTCCTGCTCCAAAAGCCCCTGGGGAAAACATGAGCGGGTTGCAGGCCATAGAGGACCTTAAGAAAGACTTTAAAAATCAAATAAAAGAAGTGGAGGAAAAATTGGAAAGAGAAATGAGAAGGATGCAGGAAAAGTATGAAATGAGGGTCAACAGCCTGACAGGAAAACAACACCTTAAAAATAGACTAACTCAAATGGCAAAGGAGGCCCAAAAGAGCAATGAGGAAAAGAATGCCTTAAAAAGTTGAATTTGCCAGATGGAAAAAGAATCTCAAAAGTTCATTGAGGAGATTCATGCCTTCAGAGTTATACTGGAGCAAATGGAAGCTAATGGCTTTATGAGAAATCAAGATACTGTTAAGCAGATACAAACAAATGAAAGATTAGAAGGCAATTTAAAATATCTCATGGGAAAAACCACTGACCTGGAAAATAGATCCAGGAGAGATAATTTAAAAATTATTGGAGTACCTG
Source organism: Gymnobelideus leadbeateri (assembly GCA_011680675.1). NCBI lineage: Eukaryota > Metazoa > Chordata > Mammalia > Diprotodontia > Petauridae > Gymnobelideus > Gymnobelideus leadbeateri. The sequence continues at coordinate 245,090 of WOXC01006294.1, forward strand.
AAAGCCATGATCAAAAAAGAACCTAGTAATCACCCTTCAAGAAATTCTCAAGGAAAATTGCCCTGATGTTTTAGACCCAGAGGGCAAAATAGAGGTTGAAAGAATCCACTGATCACCTCTTGAAAAAGATCCCAAAAAGAAAACTCCCAGGAGTATTACAGCCAGGTTCCAGAATCCCCAGATCAAGGAGAAAATACTATAAGCAGCCAGGAAGAAACAATTTCAATATTGTGGAAACACTATCAGAATAGCCCAGGACCTGGCAGCTTCTACACTGAGGGATCGAAGGGCATGGAATATGATATTCCAGAAGGCAAAAGAACTGGGAATGAACCCAAGGGTCACCTCCCCAGCAAAACTGAGTATTTTGTTTCAGGGGAAAATATGGTCATTCAGTGGAATAGAGGACTTTCAAGCATTCTTGAGGAAAAAACCAGAATTGATTAGAAAATTTGACATCCAGACACAAGAAGGAAGAGATGCCTGAGAAGGTAATCAGGGAAAAGAAATCAAAAGGAACTTAACAAAGTTGAACTATTTACATTCCTATATGGAAAAGCAATAACTGTGACTGATGATATCTTTCTCACTATGAAAATAATGGAAGAAGGGTGTGTGGTCATATGAATACATATGTGAATGTGTGTGTATATGGTTACAGTTATATATGGATAGAGGGCATGGGTTGAATTTGTTGGGAAGGGAGAATACTCAAGGGATGACATTATGACGTGAGAGAGGAGGGTGGCAAGAGGAGATGGGGAGAGACAGGGTAGGGTAAACTCTCTCTTGTAGAAGAAGCAAGGGGAGGTGGTTGCAAGGGAGGAGGAGAATGGGAAGGCAAAAAGCCAAAACCACATTCTCATTGAATTTGGTTCAGGGAGAGAATGACATACATACTAAATGGGATGTCTCAACCTGCAGCAGAATAGGGTGAAGGGGGATGAGAGGAGGGATGATGGATGGGAGGGCATCCTTGGGGGGAGGGGAGGTTGGAAGTGCCCACTATAGAAGAGGGAAAGGATCATGTGGGGAATGGACCAGGTGGGGGGTGGGATAAGTGGGAGGGAATTATAAGCAGCCTTGTACAATATATATATACTATGAGAATGTTTTGCATAGCTAGCCATGTACAACATATACTGAATCACTTATCTCCCCAGAGGGAATGGGTGACAAGGGAGGAAGGAAAGGAATCTGAAATTTGAGGTCTTAACATTAAATGTTTCAAATATATATAAATACCATTATTAATACTCTTTTGCTTATAATTGGGAGAAAAGATGTGCAGGCATTGGGACACAAAGATTCACCTTCCTCTAATGGAAAAGTCGAAGGGGTTATGGGAGAGGGTTTGGGAGAGAGCAGATTGGAGGAAGCGATATCTTGTGGGACTGCTGTTCTGGGAGGTTGGGTAGGGGAATAACGGGGCGGGGGAAATGATTGTAACTCAAAATCTGGTGGAAATGAATGATGTAAAACAGAAATTAATAAAGCATTTGTTTAAAAAAAATTCAAATATTGACAGTTCTCAGCTCCACATACCGGGATGTGAACATTTTGCTCTTGTTGCATGCCAAGTAATGAGCATGTGTGTGTGAGTGTGGGTGTATGCACTTATGCATGTGTGAGTCTGTTTTTCCCTTGTTTACCTTTTCATGTCTTTCTTGAGTCTTGTAGTTGGAGATCAAATTTTCCACAGACCTCTGGCTTTTTCACCAGGAAAGACTGGAAGTCCCTTATTTCATTAAATGACCATCTCCTTGCCTGAAAGATTATGCTCAGTTTTGCTGGGTAGTTAATCCTTGATTGTAGTCCTAGCTTTCTTGCCCTAAGAAATACCAAATTCCAGTCCCTCCATTCTTTTAATGTAGAAGTTGCTAGGTCCTGTGTGATCCTAAATGTACTTCCTCAATATTTGAATTGTTTCTTTTTGGCTGCTTGTAGAATTTTTTTCTTTAATCTTGTAATTCTGAAATTTACTTATGCTCTTTTGTTTTTTAAGATGTTATTTTCTTCAATATTTCCTGTGCTTCCTTTACCAAGTTGTTGACTCTTTTCTTATTTTTTCTTGCATCACTCTCATTTCCCTTCCTTATTTTTCCCCTACTTCCCTTATTTTTTTATATCTAAAAATCCTTCTTGATATTTTCCATGGCCTGAGACTAATTCATATTGTTCTTTCAAGCTTGGGAGGTAGCAGTTTTGACTCTGTTGTCTCTATCTGATTTGGTGTTTTAATCTTCTCTATCACCATAGTAACTTTCTATAGCCAGAATCTTTTTCTATTGTTTGCTCATTTTCTAACCTATTTATTGAATTTTAACTTTATGCCAAAGTGGGACTCTGCCTCTGGAGTGAGAGGGGGATGCACTATTCCAAGCTTTAGTTGTGTGTGTGTGTGTGTGTGTGTGTGTGCGTGTGTGTGTGTGTGTGTGTGTGTGTGTGTGTAGCTGTTTCTAAAATAATTCTGGGGACCTGTTAGCTTTTGGGTCTTTCAACATGGTATGATCTGGAGAGAGGTGTGTTTATTTCTGTCTTAACCTGTGCTCTGATCTGTGAGTGAGTACAAACACTTTTTCCTGCCCTGGAACTCTAACCAGGGTCTCAGCTCCTCTGCAGCCCCAACCTCTGATATGATAGTGTTCTTCCTCACTCTGGGATACAGAACCAGGAGTGTGACCTGGGTCCAAATATGGGCAATGCAACAGAATCTTGTCCCTGGTGCCAGCAAAGGAACCATTTTAATTTCCTCCTGACCAGTTGTCTGAAGCAATTATTGTCTGTCTTCTGAGAGGTCTGGAAAAAGCACCACTGATTCAATCACGCCCCCCCCCCCCGCCCCACCAAGGCTTACTGCTGGTTTGCTGGGGTACAGCCTGAACTGGCCCTTCATTTTCACCCCTGTACAACAGACCTTTCTTCCCAAATTTCCAAGTTGTCTTGGGTTGCAAAATTGTTTTACCCCATCCTTTTATGGATTCCCCCACTCCAGATTTTGTTTTGAAGCATTATTAAAGATTTTTTGGAGGAGTTTGGTAAAGAGCTCAAGTGATTCTCTGACTTTTCTCCACAATTTTTGTCTCCTTCTTACTTTTTTATTGACTATGAGGGCTATTCATTTCTTCTAAAGGATTCTTCTCCATGCTACCATGTGTGGTAATCATGTGAATTGAATTCATCTATTCCCAACCATTTAAGTTCACTGCCTCCCAAGATATCACTGTTTAATCTTTCCATTTCCTGTTTGAGCACATCCAACTTACCTTTGTTTGTAGATCTTATATTCCAAGTTTCTATGCAATATTGATCTTTATTGCATCCAATTTTCCTTTTATCTCCAGACACATTCATAACCGAGCTTCCTTTTGGCTTTGGCCCAGCCACTTCACTATTACTGGAACTAGTTGTAGTTGTCCTTTGCTCTTCCAGTGTATTGGACACTGATGTCATCTCATTTTTCTTTTTATCACTGTCCATGGGGTTTTCTTGGAAAAGATACTGAAGTGGTTTGTCATTTCCTTCTCCAGTGGCTTAGCTTTGTACAAACTTTTTACTATCACCTGTCCATCTTAGACAACTCTACATAGCATTTGAGCTATGCAATCCCTTCCACCATGATGTAAGGGTTATGAGATGTAAAGATCTTTTTGACATAGCAGGAAGGGGTGGGGCAAAAGAAAGCGGAAGCCAAGCTCGAGTATCTATGGTGACTGGAAGCCTGGCAGCAGCAGCTGCAACAATGGCCCCTCAAACTCCTGTTTTTGAGCTAGCCAGAATTTCTGCTAAGGACTCCTGCTGAGGACTCCTGCTGCCAGAGACTAGAACTGCATGGGACCAGAGCTGCTGGGAGCACACTTTGTGGAAGCTGAGCAGTTGCTATGAGTGGGGAGAGGAGGATCTTTGCCTGAAGTAACCTGTTCTCTTTCTTTCTCTCTTTCTTTCTTTCTTTCTTTCTTTCTTTCTTTCTTTCTTTCTTTCTTTCTTTCTTTCTTTCTTCCTTCCTTCCTTCCTTCCTTCCTTCCTTCCTTCCTTCCTTTCTTTCTTCCTTTCTTTCTTTCTTCTTTCATTTTTTGGAGGGGGGGGAGGGTAGGCAATTGGAGTTGTGACTTGCCCAAGATCAGCTAGTTTTTTGTGTTAAGTGTCTGAGGCTAGATTTGAACTTGAGTCCTCCTAACTCCAGGGCTGCTACTCTATTCACTGAGTCACCAAACTGCCCCAAGCCTGTTCTGTTTTGAAGGCTTGGAATATGGGTGTTTACTATGTTAACTACATATGCCAACTTCATAACTACTGTGATGGCTTTGACTTTATGGTTTGTGGCCTCAGTTTTCTGGTATTTGAATAAATGTTCTAGCTTCATTCCCCATGTAGAGAGCCTGGTATATTTTTGTGATTAATAACCATGTCAGCATATTTATAGTTACCATAGGCATTGTGAATATTTCATTGTCGATACACATGACAAGGCAGTGGTGTGAGGGAGGGGAGAGTCCAGTGGATAATGAAGCTCAAAAATCTATTATTTTTATAATATAGCTTCACACATTCTGCCACTCCCCCTACTCCCTACTACTCACACAGGAACAGACACAACCACACACACACACACACACACACACACACACACACACAAGCCAGCATCTTTGCAAGTATATTGGTGCCCCATAAGATTCAGTAAAGTGAAGTCATTCCTTATGGCAAAGGTAGATCAGCATAATATGCCACAAATCACAAATAGTAAGAAGTTCAAATCATGAATTATCAATTCAAAGGATATCCTATAGATGCATTTTATAATCTTTTTGAATGTTATAGTAATCATCTTATTTTATGATGCATCAGACAATCAGACTTTCATTATAGGCAATACTTCTATTTTATCTGCAATTATAGTATCATTTAGGGCCAAGTGCATGTAGCCAAGTGAGTTTTAAGGGTAGTTTAATTAGACATTTTATCCAAAATACCAATAATCTGATAGTTTTGTTTGTTTGAAGTTAGGTAGGAAAAGAGGAGGATTACTTAAGCAACACTAACCTGATTCAGTCAGCTTTAGAAGGGTAACTAATTAAGTGAATGAAAGCTTTCCTTCAGGGTTTTTTGACTGGTGGCTGAATATTTTAATTAAAATTTTAATTTTTAGAAAATATTGTGTTCACTAGTATAAATGTATATATGTATGTTAGAAAAATTTAGGAACTTTAAGTATGTATTCTGTGACTCACATTTTCAATTTTATTTGTAATTCAATGCCTTGCCTTACAAATGACTACAATTCCCCCTTTATCTTCAGCTTCATACTTTTCAGTTCATATGGGTGACAACAGAAACATTGTCAAAGATAAGCTAATTCAAAAATAGGCTATGCCTCTCCAAAAATAAAAATCCTTTTAATATACTGATAGAAATTATTTTCTCCCTGTTGATAATGAAAAATGAGAGTCGATTAACACTGATTATTTCTATGATGCCAATTCATTACTTTTCTTAGATAATCAAATCAAATTTCATCATACCAAATGAATATTCTTGATCATGTTGCAATGATCTATTTTTCTTTTTAATTGTTGCCTTAATTCTCTGCAAGCTGTGCACCAAACTATTTTAAAATCTTTTAAAAAATTTTCCTGATGCAAATTGTTAGTATGTAAAGGGTTTTTTTAGAATTAAAAAAACATTAATTTTTGATGGGGAAATTTTCTCATTAAAACATATAAATATAAAAATGCTATTATTCTAAATAGGACTTAGAAATAGGTAACAGTCCAGAAAGCCTGGATCACCACTTAGATGGAAATTAAATTACAATTACTAATGTATTTAGTAAATCTATACAAAATATATGGTTTTATAGAACTATGTTATTCTTTTAATTATAGTTTGAGGAATACCATCCCTCATTTGGGTAAGAATTTATTTTGTACTCACTGCCTTAAAACAATAATAAAGATGAAAAGAAAGCAAAAATGGGGGGGGGGAAGTTTTTTAAAACCCTATTGAATCTAAATAATGGTTTCCATGATACAGGATTCAGAACTAGAAGATTTCTTCAAGGCATTTATTTCAACCTCAATTTCCAGATGAGAAAAGTAGGAAGAGACCTGAGATAGAAAGGAGAGCATCCAAGACAAGAAGATGTTCAGCAGTGTCACATATTGCTGAGAGATCAAAAAAGAAGACTACTGGGAAAAGACCAAAAGATTTCACAATTAAGAAATTATTATTAACTTTGGAATGATCATTTTCAGTTGAGTGATGAATTCAGAAGTCAAATTGCAAGAATGTGAAAAGTGAGAGAAGAATGCTAAGCATTATCAGCTTTTTAAATACATTTATGACAGAGCAGAGAGATATTAGGTGGGAGGATGAAATGGGGGGATGAAATGTAATTGTTCATTTTTTTGTTTTTATTTGTTTTGAAAGATTGGGGAAATGTGGACTGTTTTTGTTGTTTGTCCTTCCTTCTTGAAGAGGACCATGACAATAGTAAGGTGATGCCATGACTTGCATGTGCAATGGATTTAAGTGAGGGAGGACTATGCAAAGTCACCAACTTCACTTTCTCCTCTGGAGCCATATTGGTCTAGTGGAAAGATATAGCTCAGTTAGACTGGAAATAGCCCCCACATATATGGAGATATTTGTAGACAGCAAGGAACAGAGACAATAGGCAGAACAGGAGTGAAGAAGAGTCTGGCCGTGGTGGAGAAAGATAGGAAGAGAAAGTTAGAGATTAATGTAACACAATCTTCTGAAAGCAGCAGAAGGGGATGGTATCAAGAGTAAAACTACCGAGGTTGACCTTTAAAATAAGGGCCCTTCATTAAATTAGAGTAAAAACAGAAAATGGGGAATAATGGAAAAGGATTTTGAGGCATATGGTAGGGGAAGGAAAAAAAAATCACACAGTAAGTGACTTCTATTTTATCAGTAAAATATAAGTTCAAAGATGAACAGGGACAGAGTGGCATGATATGCTTAAAGAGAAAAGCAAAGAATTATAGTAGACAACTCTGAATTCTTGTAGGTGATGGCTATCCCTATGTGTGCCTGAAATAAAGTGAGAGTGAAGATTATGGGAGTTGAGGAGGTTGTTAAACTGTGATGTCATGGTAATTGAGGGAACATTAACGTGCATATTGAAGTCCCCTAGTGTAAGATCTGAGGTTAGTGTAGATAGAGACTGTGACCCAAAAATACTTAGGTCTTCTTTTATTTCTGTCAAAATTGCTTTTTAATTGTTTTCATAAGCCATAAGTGTCTTTTAACTTAACTCCCAGATATTTTATTCATTTGCTATTTTAAGTAGAATTTTTCTCTTGTCTCTTCCACCTCAATTTCATTAGTAATATACAGATATGATTAATTTTGTGAATTATTTTGTATCTTGTTCTTTCTTGAAACTATTGTCTCAATTAATTTTTTTCATTCATTTTCTAGTATTCAGTAAGTAAACTGTCATAGCATCTACAAATGGAGATGATTTTTTGCTTCTCTTTCTGTAAGCTTATCCCTTTGATTTCTTTTTTCTTGTCCTATTGCTGTAGTTAGCACTCAATCTACATCTCTTTCTAACTTTAATTGTGTAGAAGTAAAAGTAAGTAACCCTTAAACACTACCAACTAAAGAGTATAATTGCAGCATAATAGGGAGGTGAATAAACTTGTTAACTCATCCAAGAACCAAGACTGGTTTGTTTTAAAAGTTGCAGCAATTAAAATTATGCATCTGGAAAATTTTGTGAATGTGGTTTACATCTTTTCTGAAAATATCCAAGGAAACCTTGATATAATCTAATTTATTCTATTCCTCATCATTTAGGCCAAAGTAAACCATAAATAAATTTTTACTGTATATAAGTCACTCTGTCCTCATCCTAGAATTTTTGAGAATAAGAAGTTCAAAATTCTCCCTCCAGACTATTTGTAAATGAAGAAATAAATATAATATTAATATATCTGTTGTAAAAACAAATATATTTCCTCAACAACTATTTCCATCAATTGTACTACTATTATTGTAGTTTGCAAGTTTTGAGTCACTACTTATTCCTCATTCTGTCTGGTTTCCTGTATACAATCTATTTCAAGAGTTGACTCCACCTCATTGAAATTTCTTGTATCCAATATCTTCTCTCTACTCAGACAATGATCATCTTCAGTCCCCTACCACCTTTCTTTCACCTAGACTATTGCAATGACTTCTCAATTGGTGCACTTTTTTTCAAGTCTCTCCTCCCATTCCATACTCTAAACTACTAAGTGATTTTTCTCAGCTGGAGATCTAACTATGTCACTCCCCTACTGAGTAAACTTCAATGGCTCTCTATATCTTCATGGAATAAATATGAACTCCCTTGCCTGAAATTTAAAGCCCCCTATAGCCTAGCTCCAGTTTATCTTTCCAGCCTTATTATAGTCATTATTTCCTTTTATGAACCACATTGTCTAACAAAATCCACCCATATGATTACTTGCACATGACACTCTATAACCCATTTTGGTTCCTTTGCTATACCTGGAATACATTTTAGTTTATCTTCATCTCACAGAATGTCTACTTTCCTTCAGAGACTTTTTGATTCCCCAATCTGCTAATTCCTTCCTTCCTTTATAAAATTACCTTGTTTTATTTGTATACATACATATATGTGCATGTATCTGTGTATATATATTTTATACTTACATCTGTGCATTTGTCTTTCCCAAAAGAACACAAGATCCATGAAGTCATGGACCACTTGATTTTGTTTTTGAATCATCATCACTTAGCAGTGTGCTTACAGTAAATGCTTAATAAATGCTTATCAATTGACTAGTTGATATATCAAATAGCAAAACAGACAGTGATGCATACTTTTTTCAACCCTTATGTTTTTAAGGAAAGTTTCTAACATTTCTCCATAATATATAATTCTAAATCTTGGTTTTTATATAGATAATTTTTTAAATTTTCACAGAACATACTTTTTTCCATAAATGTTCAATATAAATGAATGCCATATTTTGTGAAAGTCATTTTTGCCACAACTGGTGGCACCCTACTCCTATTATATATCTCCCACACCTCTCCCCTATCTCCAGAGCTCACCAGAACTCTTCCTTTATGTGTAGTAGAGAAAAGAAACAAGAGGTACACCTTCCTCCTTCACCCTGGCTGTATAAATGCCCATAGGATTTGCATGTGATGGAAGTGAATTCCTTCTGATGAGATAAAAGACTACTAAGCCATTCCATCTTCTCTGCAATCCAAATCATATGTCTTGCCCTTGCAAATGGAAGGCCACTGGACTATATCATGCAACCCACTTATGTATCCTAAAGACCCCAGGATCTTGTCATCTGCCCCATTCCTAAAACCTTACTGCTTGTCAGCCTTTCCCTCAGCACTATGGCTGAAGTTTCTCATTAATTATTGCCCCCAATTGCTGTGAATTTGATAATAAGAAAGACTGTCTCATTTTTTTTACTTTTTTACCCATCACTTACACAGTAGTTGGCACATATTAAGTGCTTAAAAATTATTTTCCATTCATTCAAGTTATAAATTTCATTATGTTTAACAATTTTGATATTCTGTGTAAGAATTCACATACTTATATAGAAAATACATATAATATTATATGTCTGCATATACAAATGTGTATATGTATACATTTGTGTATGTATATATGTATACATGTATTAATATATTTATATATACATATATAAAAACAATGTGGTCTCCTTCATAATATTTTATTTAATATTTTGTATCAATTTTTCAGTGATATTAACCAGTAGTCTCATTTTTCTGATTTCTCTCTGACTTCAAAATGAAGATCATTTTTGCTCCAAAGAAAGAATCCATGGTGCAATGGAAAGAGGATTGCATTTGGAACCTGCAAACCTAGGTTGAAATCCAGGCTCTGTTACTTAAGACATATAGCATTTGGCAATTTATGGGCACTCCCTAGACTCTAGTTTCCCCATCTGAAAAATGATGAGGTCAGATTCCAAAGAACTTTTAACTTTCCCTTCAGCTATGAATTTATGATTATATTTTTGCAAACAGTTCATGTAGAATACAGTTCATTCTTTAAATGTTTGATAGAATATACTTTCAAGTCCATCTGGATTTATATTTCCTCCTCTTGGGATTTCATTTATGGCTTACTAAAGTTATTTTCTCAATCAGGTTTTTTTTTAATTATTTATTTTCTATTCTGCTAATCCAGATAGTTTATATTTTTGCAAACATTTTTTCAAATAGTTTATATATTAGCACATATTTATTTCAGTTTTCCATTTCATTGGGGTATTGAGGGATGGATTAGAGAAAATCCTGTAGAATTTGCATTGGAATGAACCTGTAAGGCTCCCTTGGTAACTTCTGGATTTATATGTGCTAAAATATAAGGAAGAAAGGAAAAGTGCATTTATTAACCACAGCTTTGGTGCCAGGCACTGTGCTAAGCACTTTAAACATAACATCTCATTAGATCCTTACAATATTGAGAGGCAAAATGTTCTTATTATCTTCAATTTACAGTTGGGAAAATTAAGGGGAAAAGAGATTAAATTACTTGCCGAGGGTCTAACAACTCCTAATAGACTTAGATTGCAGTTGAACCCAGGACAAATATTCACACTATGTATCCTAACTGCTAAAGGTTTTATACCTTAGAATGATGCCCTTAATGCTTGGATATCTTTTGCTCTCTACCCTATGATAACAGTAGGAGAGAAGATAATTGGCCACTGAATTAATTTGAAGTGCCCCTAATCAGGAGACAGCAAATATCAATGGCAGCCCTCTGATTCTCTCTTCTCTCACACAAAATGTGTGATATGATATAACTCTGGACTATAAGTGTAAGACAGAAGGCACATATCCTGTTTATCCCTTTTCTCATGGATACAAGACCCAAATATAATAGAAGTGTAATAAATAGTTGTTGAAATCAAAGATTTAATTGATCCAAGCTCTTGTTTCTTAATTCTCATAAATTATTTTGGTACAAAATAAGTAAAACGTTTAGGGCTTCTTCTCCCTCCTCTCAATTTCTTTCTGTGTCTTTGTTTTTGTTTCTGTTTCTTAGTTTCTGTCTCTCACTATGCTATTCTTTCCTCTCCTCTTTTCTTTTCATCTCTCTCCCTTCCTCCTTTCCTTCATTCCAATTTCTTCATATAACAATTTATGTTTGTAATATTCAGATAAAAACACTTGGTGGGGTGAGACTGAGCAACTTCACTTTGGTTGATGCATATTTTCTCCTTTATTTACCCTACAATATGTTTTTGTAATGTGTGCACATCTCTCCTTAAGATTCTGCCTATTGGGGGTGGCTAGGTGGCGCAGTGAGTAGAGCGCAGGCCCTGGAGTCAGAAGGACCTGAGTTCCGATCTGGCCTCAGACAACCCACACAAACAAAAACCTAGCCGTGTGACCTTGGGCAAGTTACTTAACCCCAATTGCCCTAAGGGGGCGGCTAGGTGGCACAGTGAGTAAGAGTGCCGGCCTCGGAGTTTGGATGACCCGAGATCAAATCCAGCTTCAGAAAATGAGCACCCACACATAAATAATGACTAGCCGTGTAACCCTGAGCAAGTTACTTAACCCCAATTGCTTTAAAAAAAAAAAAAGATTCTGCCTATTGGTTTTTGATGAGTTCCTTTTCATCTCACCTTCTTTCCTGAATTGATTGTCTGAGTATTACCAGCAAAAGTACATTCTAAACATAGGGAAAGTGACTAAAACATTAAGTCCAAGGAAAGAAAACCCAACTGTGAGCAGAGCTGTTAACCAACCTGCTTGTTAATATATGAAAGCATTTCTTTTCTTATTCCTGGCTGCAGTTTTTGGTTCATAAAAGAAGAAGCTTTCTGAAAAGTTACTGGAGGTTCAGTGTAAACATATGCATATGTTTATGTATTTGTCAGAGTTCAGAACAATGTGTTACTTTTTCTGAAAAGAATGATTTGAAAGAATAAGATAAAATTCCCCACTTTTTTCTTTCTCTTGAGCCCTGTGAACTCAGTCTTTGTGGCTTTGCCTCAAGGCAGCTCATCATAAATAAAAGTCACAGAGAAAGTGCTGATCTCTTTTTCAGGGAATGACTAGTGTACTGCATTCAGAGACATTAAGTGCAGAAAAGAGATCAGTATACATTTAAAGACAGCACAAATACCAACTCCTCCACCTTCCCTAATTGGCCACGTAAAATAAATTCTCTCCCTCTGTAATGGAAATGCAGATTTAAAGATCTTCCCTGCCCCTAGCTTAAGTGCACCTGGAGCCTGTGGTGGGAGGCTTGTTTGTCAGGAAAGCCCACACCTTGATACTTTGTGATTGGGCAGTGGGTCCAGAAGGTTGTTACATTCTCTGAGCCAGGAGAAGGCTATATAAGCCCTGCGGAGAGGCTTTGCTTTGGGGCTCACTTTGAGAAGTGGGGTGTGATTTGACCAGATGAGACTCTGGGAAGCCGTTGTTGAGAGCCCCCCGGCTTTGAAAACCCAGATGTTGATGCTTCCCTCTCTGGTAACTGTGATTTGGTATTGATATAATGGTAGGACAGTTTGGAAGCCTGTCTGTTTGATCTGCAAGTGATGTAACTCTGAAGTTCGGGGTGCTGACCTTTTTCCCCTGAACTAGGTAAATGGTATATGTTTGTTTTATTAAAGTAAGCTTGTTAACCCGTTTTGAGTTACTTTCCTTTTGAAAAGCAGATCTAAGAGCCTGTATTGGCAGCTACCCTGGGGATATTGGGGTGCTTGCTGCAACACCCTCCTATGATATCATATCTCTTTGGTATCATCTTATCCACCTATGACATAGTGATGTGTACTGTGGTTATTTGTGTAGAATTTCTTTCATCACTATTTCCCTCAATTTACTCTCAAACTCATAGGTTGAGATCTTCAGAGGCTTGGTTGCTACTTCTTTTCAAAATGTACTAAAGGTAACACTGAAGAGCTCTGGAATCTATCATTCTAGCTTTTGAGCCCCAACCAGTGTGTTTGCCATTACAATTTAGTCAGCTGGACTCGACTTTTTGAAAAGTGATTTAATCATTTAGTTTCAACAATAGGGCTCACAAACAAGCAAAACAAACAATTCTGGCGTCTATTGCATACAAAGTACTTGTTAGTTTGAGAGTATGATACAAAATGAAACTAATAAATAGATGATAAAGGGCAGACCTCAAACTGAAACCAAAGCCATCTGAATCCAGATCCAGGGTTGTTTACATTAAATCAAATCTTGAGGAAAACAATATTTCTTATTTAATTTTTTATCTACCCTTGCACTTACTGTAAGATGCCACATAGAAAAGGTTCTTCAAAATTTTTCTAAATGAATTTACAAAGACAGTGTGAGTCTCTATTCTTATCAATCATGTTATTTTCTTAATGGATCAGTAGATCTTGAAACATGCTAGTTGCTTGTCAATTAGATGTTGATTTATTCACCAGAATAGAACAAATGGATCATATAGGTGAGGGAAAATCCTTTCCAACACCTTCTATTAGATAAGCATGGCCCTGATACCTAAATCAGGAAGTGGTAACTCAGACAAAAAATATAAACCACTATTTCACTGTTTCTTTTTAAAATAATTTTAATATCTCCTGTTTTTAGATCACCAATTTTTTTCAGCCCTTCTCCCCCTCCCCTTTACCAGAGACTCAACATATATAACAGATTTCACATTTTAAGAAAAGAAAAAAGAGATAGAGTAAGGAAAAATAACTATAAATATATTAAAATGTCTAAAAATGTGCACAATAGTCCACACACATGGACTTCCCTCTTCTTCAAAGGAGCAGGTTGAGGGATGTCTTCTCACATTTCTTTTTGGGGGGTTACATGTATTCTTTTGTGGCATCCACTTTTGATTGTTTCTGGTAATTGTTCTTTCCATTTCCAATCCTACAGTCATTGTGTGTGCATTGTTTTCTTGGCTCTGGCATAAAATCATGGAAATCTTTTTGTACTTCTCAGTATTTAATCAAATTCATTGTTTCTTAGAGCACAACCATATTCCCTATTCATTTACCAAAGTTGTTTAACCATGGCACAATCAATAAAGAACAAATTTATCAATGAAAAAGACAATTTGAATAAAATATTACCAAAAAAGATAAAAAGTTTTTTTTGATTATACACTATGACCAGATTGTACCAGATTGTACCAGACAATTTGAATAAAATATTACCAAAAAAGATAAAAAGTTTTTTTTAATTATACACTATGACCAGATTGTACAAGGAATAAAAAGTCTTTTTCAATATTAGAAAAAAATTTTAAACAAAATAACCTATATTTGAAATTGCATATTTATACTAAAATGCTTTTTAAACTGACAATTTATGATATTCCATTAAGTTTTTAAAAATTTAAAATCATAGGAGTAAATGAACCTTTCTTTAATATGGGAAATATTACTTATCTAAAACATGACTATTTCCTACAAAGTGGTGCTTTCATTTTGGAGGAGAAAAGGAGGGGAGAGGTGTGGGACAGAATTAGCAAAAATAAGAAAAGTATGTCAAACAAAAATATTTATACATCTGTATGTATACACATATGCACACATACACGTGTGTGTATGAGTGTGTGTGTGTGTGTGTGTGTGTGTGTGTGTGTGTGTACAAAATAGAGCCAGAGAAACTTCAGAAGGGGGACAAACAAAAAGGATAGTCTCTGGAGAGAGAGAGAGGTCAAGAGAGAGAAAGGGGGGCAGCTGAGTAGCATATGGAATAAACACTTGGACCTGGAGTCAGGAAGACTTATTTTCCTGAGTGCAAAGCTGGTCTCAGACACTTACCAGCTGTGTGATTCTTGGCAAGTTACTTCACCCTGTTATCCTCAGTTTCTGCATCTATAAAAAGAGCTGGAGAAGGAAATAGCAAACCATTCCAATATCTTTGCCAAGAAAACCCTAAATAGTGTCATGGAGAGTCAGACCCCACTGGGAAGAACTAAACAACAATGACATACACACATATGTGTATGCATATATATATGTATATATATATATATATGCATACACATATATATGCATACACACATAATATATATATATATATATATATATATATATATATATATATGGATCCATGTTTGTTGATATTGATAAAGTTCATGATTTTTTTTCCTCTTTTCCTTTTTTATTTTGCTTTTTGGAGGACAATTGGGATTAAGTGACTTGCCCAAGGTCACAAAGCTAGTTTTTTTTCTAAGTGTCTGAGGCCAGATTTGAACTCAGGTCCTCCTGACTCCAGGGCCAGTGTTCTATTCACTGCACTACCTAGCTGACCCTAGTTCATGATTTTTTTAAAGGTGTATATGAAGGACCTTAACCTAGCAAAACTCCTTTCCATTGTTCTCTTTTGGACATTCTCTAAAAAGAGCATAAAATATATTGAATGAGCATATATACCCCTTTTTCCTTCTTTCACTTAATAAAGCACCCTAAAGGAAAATGATTTATACTTTTACATTTGCCAAGGACATTGAATGACTTTGACAAGTGATTTTGACATTCATGGCAAATGTGTTTTGGAAGGAGGCCTATTGAAGGTAGCACTTTCCTTGATTAAATCAGTATTTCTTTGTTTCATTTTACTTTCTGAGACAATTAACAATAAACACAGTGGTCTTTTGTATCCTATACGGTTTTAGTCAATCCAATGAGGTACTATATTCCTCCTCCCTGGAGGTCTTCAGGCATTGGTTAAGTGACCACTTCTTGACTGTCTTATGGTGGCTATTTCTTTCATATGTGAGTTGGAATAGGAAATAGTGAGATCCCTTCCATCCCCCAAATTCTGTGATTCTCAGGCTGTATATAGAATGTCCTTTACAAAAATTTTCAATACTATTGTAGATTCACACCTAGAAGGGTTTTTGAGGTCACCCAAGCCAATTTCCTCATTTTATATATAAGGAAATTGAAGCCAAGAAAGATTAAGTGCTTCACCTAGGGCCATGCAGTTAATAAATGGCAGAGGTGGCATTTGATCTCAGGTCTTTTGATTAGACATCTATCACACTTTCCACTGAACCTAATTTCCTTTCTGTTTTCATTTCATAGCTTTATCCAAGATGGCTTCACATATGTGTAAGTTATTGTCATAAAGATTGTGGGAAAATTAGAAAATAGACATGGTTTGGTATTTACTAACATCTTGATGACGTATTTTGGATAGATATATTTGGGATTTTTTTTCTAATGATCTACTATTCTATTTCTTGAGAGCAAATATTTTAAGAAAAAATCTCCCATTACCTCTGAAATGTATTCACTCCAGCACAGAGCTTTCTTCTGTATATACTTGGTCTAATATAGTTGTTCTTCCCATATTTTGTGCGATGTCTACTTCCTCATGGAGTGCATTAGAATCTGTGATTTAAGAGCCTAAATTTTTTGGAGCATCCCTTTCTTTACATGGATCGAATTAGCAATAAGCTGGCTTATCTGGGGTGTAATACTAAGGATATCACTATGAGGCAGAAAAGGGGAAAAAAGCATTATTATTACCAGTATAATTACAATAAGGGCTGGGTAGGGGCGGAGAAAATTGGAAAGAGAAAAGAGAAGGATCCATGAAAAGTATGAAATGAGGGTCAACAGCCTGATTGAGGAAAACAACACCTTAAAAATAGACTAACTCAAATGGTAAAGGAGGCCCAAAAGAGCAGTGAGGAGAAGAATGCCTTAAAAAGTCGAATTTGCCAGATGGAAAAAGAATCTCAAAAGTTCACTGAGGAGATTCATTCCTTCAAAGTTAGACTGGAGCAAATGGAAGCTAACGACTTTATGAGAAATCAAGATACTGTTAAGCAGATCCAAACAAATGAAAGATTAGAAGGCAATTTGAAATATCTCATGGGAAAAACCACTGACCTGGAAAATAGATCCAGGAGAGACAATTTAAAAATTATTGGACTACCAGAAAGCCATGATCAAAGAAAGAACCTAGAAATCACCCTTCAAGAAATTCTCAAGGAATGTTTTAGATCCAGAGGGCAAAATAGAGGTTGAAAGAATCTACCAATCACCTCCTGAAAAAGATCCCAAAAAGAAAACTCCCAGGAATATTATAGCCAGGTTCCAGAATCCCCAGATCAAGGAGAAAATACTACAAGCAGCCAGGAAGAAACAATTTCAATATTGTGGAAAGACAATCAGAATAGCACAGGACCTGGCAGCTTCTACACTGAGGGATCGAAGGGCATGGAATATGATATTCCAGAGAGCAAAAGAGCTGGGAATGAACCCAAGGTCACCTACCCAGCAAAACTGAGTATTTTGTTTCAGGGGAATATATGGTCATTCAGTGGAATAGAGGACTTACAAGCATTCTTGAGGAAAAAACCAGAGTTGAATAGAAAATTTGACATCCAGACACAAGAAGGAAGAGATGCCTGAGAAGGTAATCAGGGAAAAGAAATCAAAAGGAACTTATCAAAGTTGAACTATTTAACATTCCTATATGGAAAAACAATAACAGTGACTGATGATATCTTTCTCACTATGAAAATAATGGAAGAAGGGTGTATGGTCATATGAATACATATGTGAACGTGTGTATATATGTTTACAGTTATACATGGATAGAAGGCACAGGTTGAATTTGTTGGGAAGGGATGATACTTAAGGGGTGAAATTATGAAGTGAGAGAGGAAAGTTGCATGAGGAGATGGGGAGAGACAGGGTAGGGCAAACTATCTCATGTAGAAGAAGCAAGGGGAAGTGGTTGCAAGGGAGGGGGAGAATAAGAAGGCAAAAAGGCAAAACCACATTCTCATTGAATTTGGTTCAGGGAGAGAATGACATACATACTAAATGGGATATCTCAACCTACAGCAGAATAGGGGGAAGGGGATGAGAGGAGGGATGATGGATGGGAGGGCATCCTTCGGGGGAGGGGAGGTTGGAAGTACCCACTATAGAAGAGGGACAGGATCAAGTAGGGAATGGACCAGGTGGGGGGTGGGATGAGTGGGAGGGAATTATAAGCAGCCTTGTACAATATATCTACTATGGTAATGTTTAGCATAGCTAGACATGTACAACATATACTAAATTACTTATCTTCCCAGAGGGAATGGGTGACAAGAGAGGAAGGAAATGGATCTGAAATTCGAGGTTTTAAGACTAAATGTTTCAAATATATATAAATACTATTATTAATACTCTTTTGCTTGTAATTTGTAGATAAGATGTGCAGGCATTGGGACACAACGTTTCACCTTCCTCTAATGGAAAAGTCGAAGGGGGTATGGGAGAAGATAGAGGAGAGAGCAGATTGGAGGAAGCGATATCTTGTGGGACTGCTATTCTGGGAGGGTGGGTAGGGGAAAAACAGGGGGGGAAATAATTGGGCTCGGCTCTTCTCATCTCCGCAGGCTCTGCGCGCTGTGCACTGCTGGCTCCCAGAGCACTGTGCTGGTCATTCCTGCAGGGCTGCTGGGCTGTCCTGAGCGGGAGGTTAGCTTCTCTGTGTCATTGTGTGGGTGCTGGGGCTCCAGAAGTTGTTCAGAGTCCCCTTTTATATAGTTTGGAGGGAATCTGGGGGCAGAGTGGCTTGGATGACCTGTTTCTACTCCACCATCTTGGCTATGCCCCCCCAATTTAGTCCATTTTCAAGGTGTTATTTTCTTCAGTCAGAGAGTTGCTCTCTTTTCATGATTTTCTTGCATTATTCTCATTTCTCTTCCCAAATTTTCCTCCACTTTTCTTATTTGGTTTTCAAAATACTTCTTAAGCTCCTCCATGGCCTATAACCAGTTTCTATTTTTCTTGAAAGCTTTTTGTGCAGGAGTTCTATATTTGTTGCCTTCCTTCTATTCCATGCTTTGATCCTTTTTGCCCCCAAAAAAGGAATCCAAATTTGCATTGCAGTGCTGGCTTTGCTTCTTTTGCTCACTCATGTTGCCTCTCAATTACTTGACTTTTAAGCTTTTTGCCACAGTAGAACTCTGCTTCCAGAGAGGAGAGCTTTGCACCAAATTGTTGGGGTTTCTGCAGCTGCCAGAGCAATTAGTTGGTTGCCCTCTCTGAAGCTGCCATACTCTCTGAGAGCTCACTGGTCACCAACCCCAGGACCTCCACTCTGGACAGCAATCCGGAACCAAGCAGCTCAAAACAAAAGTGGTTACCCCTCAGACTGGTTGCTTTGTCACCCTAGAATCTTCAGGCTAAGAGGTCTGAAACAGCCATGTGGTGGTGGCTGCTGTGCCTCAGCTCCTTCTCCTTCTGGTAACGGAGGCTGGACCATACTCCCAGATCCCTGTCCCCACAAAGTCCACACTGAACTCTCACTGTGTCTTTGGCATTTATAGGCTGGTAATTCTGGAAACCACCACAGCTGCTGGTGATCCATGCTCCCAAAGTCCCTCCAGCCTGGGCTGGTCATGGCCACCCTGAGGCTAAAACCTCAGACTCATGTGGGGCTGGACTAATCTCCCAGCAGGCTGCTATTGACCCTTCCTGTTAGCCTGCTGTGCTGTCTTCAGTGGAATGTTTGTTTCTCTCTATCACTTTGTGGGTTCTGTAGCCCTAATGTTTGTTTTTAGTCATTTTTAGAGGTATTTGAGGTGGTTATGGAGGGGGCATACAGAGTTTTCCTCTTTCTATGCTCTCCCTTCTATCAATCCCCATCTTATAGCCACCCCCCCCACTTTCCTGTAGGACAAGATATCCAATTGAATGTGTATGTCATTCCCTCCCTAAGCCAAATTCAGTGAGACTAAGGTTGACCCATTCCCTTTCACCTTTCTGCTCTTCCCCTCCACTGTAACAGTATTCTCTTGCCTCCTTTATAAGAGATAATTTACCCTATTCTATCTGTCTCTTTCTCCTTCTCCCAATATATTCCTCTCTCTCCTCTTACTTTTATTTTTAGATATCATCCATTCACATTCAACCCATCCTGTGCCCTCTTGTACCAACAAGTACCCTAGCATCCCCAGGATGGCTACCAACACAGGTTCTTAGATCTGCTTTTCTAAAGGAAAGCAACTCAAAATGGGTTAACAATCTTGCTTTAATCAAACATATGTCATTTACCTAGTTCAGGGAAAAAAGTCAGCACCCCAAACTTCAGAATATACAGGTAGGTTATAAGCAGAAGTTACAAACAGAGTGGGGCTCTGACTTCTACCTCCCCTGCTTCATGTAAAAAGGGACTCTGAACAAACTTTGAACCTACAAACCCACAAAATGTTGCAGAGAAGCTAACCTCCCACTGAGAACAGCCTGGCAGGCTGACCAGAATCAGCCAGCACAGTTCTCTGGGAGGTGGCCCCTGTCCTTCCTCCTACCTGAGGTTTTAGCCCCAGGGCAGGCCTGGCCAGCTGCAGGCTGGAGGAACTACAGATCACCAGCAGATGTGGCAGTTTCCAGAATTAGCAATACAAAGATGCTAAGGACAAAGTGAGAGGATAGTGCAGTGTGGACTTTGGGATGCAGTAGTTGGGAGTATGGTCAGCCTTTATCCACAGGGTGAGAAGCTGCTGAGGCACTGCTGCCAGGTAGCCACCCCCACATAGCAACTTCAGCTCCTGGAATGCAGAGTGTAAGGGGACCAAGCTACCCGTGTAAAGGGTAATTGCTCTTGCTTTAACCTGCTTGGACATGGATTGAACTCTAGGATGGAAGTCCTAAAGTGTGTGACCAGCTTGCTAGAGCATATGAAGGCTTCAGAGAGGTGACCCAACAAATACCTTTAATACCTTTGGCAGCTGAGGAAACTCCAGTGTTTGGGACAAAGCTCCCCTGTCTGGTGGCAGAGACCTACTGTGGCAAAAAAGCCCAGAGGTCAAGTGACTGGGTGGTGACATTAGCAGGCAAAGGAAGCAAAATAAACAGAGCAACCCAACTTTACACTCCTATTTTGGCAACAAAGTGTATCAAAGCATGGAACAGAAGGAAAACAGTGAAGTTAAAACTCCTACACCAAAAGCTTCCAAGAAAAAAGGAGCTGGTTACAGGCCATAGAGGACCTTAAGAAGCAAATAAGAGAAGTGGGGGGAAAATTGGGAAGAGAAACGAGAATGATGCAAGAAAATTATGAAATGAGAGTCAACAACCTTACTGAGGAAAATAACACCTAAAAATAGACAAACTAAAATGGCAAAAGAGGCTCAAAAAGGCAATGAGTAGAAGAATGCCTTAAAAAGCTGAATTTGCCAGATGGGAAAAGAATCTCAAAAGCTCACTGAGGAAAATAATTCCTTCAGAATTAGATTTGAGCAAATGGAAGCTAGGGATATTATGAGAAATCAATATGCTGTTAAACAGATGCAAACAAATGAATGAATAGAAGGCAATGTGAAATATCTCATAGGAAAAATCATTGACCTGGAAAATACATACAGAAGAGATAATTTAAAAATTATTGGACTACCTAAAAGCCATGATCAAAGAAAGAACCTAGAAATCATCCTCCAAGAAATTCTGAAGGAAAACTGCCCTGATGTTTTAGAACCAGAGGGCAAAATAGAGGTTGAAGGAATCCACCAATCACCTCCTGAAAAAAAGATCCCAAAAAGAAAACTCCTAGGAATATTATAGCCAGGTTCTTGAATTCCCATGTGAAGGAGAGAATATTACATGCAGCCAGGAAGAAACAATTTCAATATTGTGGAAACACAATCAGGATAGCACAACATCTGGTAGCCTCTACACTGAGGCACTATAGATTTAGGATATGATAATCCAGAGGTCAAAGGAGCTGGGATTAAAACCAAGAATCACTTACCCAGCAAAACTGCATATCATGTTTCAGGGGATAATATGGTCATTCAGTGAAATAGACAACTTTCAAGCATTCTTGAGGAAAAAACCAGAGTTGAGTAGAAAATTTGACATTCAGATACAAGAAGCAAGAGAAGCATGAGAAGGTAAACAGTGAAAACAAATCATAAGGAACTTATAAAAGTTGAAATATTTACATTCATTCCTACATGGGAAAATGATAATTGCAGCTGATGAAACTTTTCTCAGCATGAAAATAGTTGAAGGAAATAGAAATATATGTGCGTGTCTGTGTGTGTATGTGTGTGTGTCTATATAGGAGGGTATATGGGCATATGAACACATATGTGAATGCATGTATACATGTTTACAGGTATACATAGATAGAGGGCACAGGACCAATTTTATAGGATAGGATAATACTTCAATGGTGAAATTAAGAGGTGAGAGAGGAATATAACAAGAGGAGATGGGGAGAGACAGAATGTGGTAAACTAATACAGAAGAGGCAAGGGAAAATGGTTACAATGTAGGGGAAGAACAGGAAGACAAAAAGTAAAACCTTATTCTCATTGAATTTGGCACAGGGAGGGAACAACATACACACTAAATAGGGTATCTCACCCTACAGGAGAGTAGGGGTAAAGGGCATGATAGGGGGGATGATGGAAGGGAGGGCAGGCTGGGGAAAGTGAGGGAAGTTGGAAGCACCCACTTTTGAAAAGGGACAGGATCAAAGTAGAGAATAAAACAAGTGGGAGGTGGGATAGGAGGGAGGGAAGTATAGTCAGTCTTTTACAATATGTCTACTATGGTAATGTTTTGCATAGCTATATGTGTACAACCTATACTGAATTGCTTATCTTCCCAGTAATGGTGGGTGACAAGGGAGGAAGGGAATGAATCTGGAATTGAAAGTTTTAAAATCAAATGTTTAAACATATATGTATACACACACACACACACATATATATATATATATATATATATTATTAATATATTATTAATATATTAATATTATTATATATAATATTAATAATATATTAGTAATATATTATTAATACTGTTTTACATGTATTTAGGAAATAAGATATACAGGCACTGGGACATAGAGATCTACCATACCCTACTGGTATGGGAGAAGATATAGGAGAGAGCAGACTGGAGGAAGGTATATCCTGCGGGACTGCTATTTTGGGGCAGTGAGTAGGGGAAAATTGGGGGGGAAAATTGTAACTCGAAATCTGGCAGAAATGAATTATATAAACAAGAAGTTAATAAAGCATTTGAAAAAATAAATAAATACATCTTCTAAAAAATAAAAGAAGTTACAAACAGAAAGAGAAACAGTTTAGCAGACAGGCTTCTAACTGTCTTGACCATTACATCTATACCTAGTCTGCTACCAGAGAGGGAAGCACCAACATCTGAGTTTTTAAAGCCATTGGCCTCAATGGTTGCCCAGAGTCTTGTCTGGTCAAATCACATCACATTTCTCAAAGTGAGCCCCAAAACAAAGACTAACATCATGGTTTATATAGCCTTCTCCTGGCTCTGAGAATGTCACAGCCCTCTTGACCCACTGCCCAATTACAGAGCACCAAGCTGTGGGCATTCCTGAAAACCAAGCCTCCTGACACAGGCTCTAGGTGGACTTAAGCCTATCAAATGGCCCAGGGGCAGGGAAGATCTTACATTCCCGTTCCCATAACACTTCTGTGTATGTATACATGTACACACACACACACACGCACACACACAAATATACATATTTACACACACATACGCCCTCCTATACATACCTATATTTCTATGTATATATATATTCCCTTCAACTATCCTCATACTGAGAAAAGTCTCATGAGTCTGGGCTGGCATGGCTTATGCAGGACTTTGCTCAGCTCCCATCTTGGTGCAATAGACCCTTTCTATAGGCCTGCTAGGCTGCATTCATTGGGACAATTGTTTCCCTCTGTCAATTTGTAGGTTCTCTAGCTCTAAAATTTGTTTAGAGTCACTTTAATGGATATTGGAGGTGGTTGGAGCAGGGAATCAAGAAACTTCCTGCTTTTACTCCACCATCTTACATATAAGATGCCCCCCACATAGGGGGTGGCCAGGTGGCGCAGTGAGTAGAGTGCCGGCCCTGGAGTCAGAAGGACCTGAGTTCGGATCCGGCCTCAGACACTTAACTCACACACAAACAAAAACCTAGCCATGTGACCTTGGGCAAGTTACTTAACCCCAATTGCCCTCCAAAAAGCAAAAAAAAAAAAAGATGCCCCCCACACACATACATTTTCGAGAACTGGTTATTAAACATTTAGTCACAGATCCCAATCTACAGGTGCAAGCAGAACAAATTCTATATATTAACATATTATAACATTACAAATACTTAAAAATACCTATTACAAACACCCCACCCCCACCAACTCTTTTCCTCTACAAGTTGAGCCATCCTGGTTGGCATTTTCTGGGAAAATTACAGTTTATAAATGTTATTCCTAAAGTGAGGTGGTAAGAACCAAGTACAATATTTCATGAGTGACCTGTCAAGGGTCCTTAGAATAACATAAATTGTTTGATGGAAAGAATTGTTTAATTGTTTGTTTGCTTCCACTAAACCTAGAAAAACTAACTTTCATATGGAGGCATTTAATAAATGTTCAGAATTAGACCAAATTGTATAAAGAATACAGTTGGATTGTCATTTCCCTCATTCTATTAACTCCATTCCTGTAACTGGAGGTTCACTAATGTATATGTTCTTAAAGAGATGTGGCCACATGAATTTAGGTATGGAAGGGAAGAATGATAATCTGACAGATATCTTCGTAGAAAGGAATGATTGTGTTTGAAGGATAGTGAGAAGCCCTGGGAATACAAGACCAATGGAGGAAGCAAAATATTTGGAGCCTTGATGGTGGGTGATGTCAAAAGAGACAGTAGTCAGCCCCTCCCACAATCTCCCAATCAATGCCTTCACCTCCATGGAGAACAGAGTCTATAGAATGAGACATGGGAGCCCACGTGAACTGATGAGCCTCTGAAATATATCTACATCTGTCAGTTTCTTTGGGTCCTAACCAGCCCTCTTATCAAGGTTTTTGGAATTCTGAAATTGCCTTGGGGACTGGGGAAGCTGTATCACCATATTCACTAGCCTGTCCTAGAGATTCCCAATTAGTGTCATAACTTACACAATTCAGAGTCTATGTTCTTTTTTACCAGACAAGACTTAAAATTCTCCTGAGAGGATAATTAGCTCCAGACAGGGAAATAACCCAACTGTAGAAAGCATGAAGGAAAATTGTATCTGCTTAATAAGCAGTAGACTGTGGAACTGTGGCAACTCAATTCCATTTTTTGTGTTGTTTAATTATCATAGGAATCTGTCTTCATGCAGGAACACAAGGATAGTTCTGTGGGCTGGTGTTTGTTTATTCCCTAAATCTAAATAAGTTTCTCTATTTAGGTGGTTTGATTCTCAGGGGTCCATTAGGAAGTTGTTAGAGAATCAATCAGTCATTGAATCAATATGCATTTGTAACTTATGTAAACTCAGAATCCTTATTCCAACTCCTACTGTCACTTATAAGTTGGGCTCCCAAACCTAGGCAGGCTATATCTCACCCTCAGGGTTCTATTGTTACCCCTACTGGGGTAACTCTGTAATGCCTAAGTCTCAAGCCCCATCTGGTGTGCTTCTCCTTAAGATTATGGATTGAAAAATCTATTGAGTCATTCAGCATTAAATAAGTAGAAATAGAAAATAATCTATTGATTATCCCGTAAAAGAAATTATAAGAGGAAAATGCATAGGAATATTATAGTCAAATTCCAAAACCCTTTTCTCAACAATAAAATATTAAGAAAAGCAAGAAAAAATTAATAAAATGATGTAGCAATTAGAATCACACAAGACCTAGCAGTGGAGACACTAAAGGACCCCAGGTCTTGGAATACTATATATTGAAGAGCAAAAGAACTGGAGTTCCAGTCACAAATATTATACTGAGCAAAGTTATGTATAATCCTGAATGGAAAAAAATGGACATTTGATCAGATGTCATATATCTAGGACTTTATAAAAAACTGAACTTAATAGAAAATTCGACATAAAAGAGCCAAGAGAAGCATAAGGTACATATCAAAAACTGACACAAGGGATTCAATAAGGACAGGCCATTTACTTTTTATATATGTAAAATGCAAAATCTATGTCTAAGATTGTCATTAGTGATTGGGTAGACCTGAGTATGATATGACTTTAAAAAGTGAAATAATTTTGTAACAACTAAAAGTGTAAGGATGTCTGTATCTAGATAGATAGATAGATAGACAGACAGACAGATAGATAGATAGATAGATAGATAGACAGATAGACAGATAGACAGATAGATATTGATAGAGATAGAGTTATAGATACACATATATGAATATAAAAGTCTCCTAAATTCAGAAGAAATAAAATGGTAAGGGGATAGGTAAGGGAGAGAGGATAAAGGAGGGATCTCTAGAAAGGCGTGTGAGGATATAGGTTATTTGGGGGCTGAAGAAGGGTGTTTAGATGTATGGGAATGGGAGAATAGGGGACAGATCCTTCAAGAGGGGATAGACTAAGTAATAGAAGGGCAACATAGCAGGAAGAAGTAAAGTAGAGAAGTCAGGAGGGATAGGAAATAAAAGATATGCACAAACATGAAAACAAAGATCAGAAGTAGAATTTGTTAAGGAAACTATGTGTGTATGTGTGTGTGTATCTGTATGTATGTATTTATGTATATCTGTGTATATGCATATATGTATATATGTGTAGATGTGTGTTTGTCTGTATACACACACATATACATAAACATATCTGTACTTAATTGTAGCCTTTAGGCAGGTAAAAAGAACAAAGTATAAAGTGCACAGCAGAGAACAACAACAAAAAAAAGTCTTACAAGGAAGCAAAGAAAAGATGGGCAGTTCTCAACCCAATGTGTAGTATTTATCATACAGATTTTCTTTAAATGAAAAGTTATCACTACATATTTTGAATCCTCTTTACATTCTGCTATGCACATAACTTTTTTTTTCTTTTCTTTGTGTCTAAGTTTCAATGTTAAGTTTATGATTTTTTTCTTTTCTCTATTCTGTATTTGTGTTCTGGTGTTTGAGTCCAAAATAACAAAAAGGAAATGAAAAAAATAAGTTTCTCTAAAAATTATCTCCTTACCTGACCCTGGTCTGATTACAAAGGTAGCAGGAATCCCACCCTGCGATCCAAATACACACAATAAAATGTACAAAATCTTCTGTAAAGATGATTCTACTAGCCATTGGTACATGGAATGTGCACACATCTATTGACAACACAAAATCCAGTAGACCTGAAAGATGAACAGCTCTTATAATGAGGGAATTCAACAGGTATCACATCCAAATGTCAGCCCTAAGTGAAAGAAGGCTGGCCAAAGAAGGCCACATTGCTGAAGTTGGAGCTGTATACATTTTCTTCTGGAGTAGCCAAAGTGAAGGTGAGTGCTGTGATGCTGTTTACAATTTGCAATCAAAACTAATATATACAAAAAGCTTGTATGTCTACCAAAAGGAGTGAAGAATAGGCTCATAATAATGCAATTACTACTTGCAGGAAAATGCCACACCACCATCATCAGTGCTTATCCTCCCACCATGATGAACCCAGTTGAGATCAAAGTAAAATGTTATGAAGACCTGGAGACCCTTATCATCAATATTCCAAAAAAGAACAACCTTATAATTCTAAGTGATTTTAATGCTAGAGTAGGTTCAGACTACCAGACATGGCAGAGTCATAGGGAGGAAGGGAATTGGAAAAGGCAGCAGCATTGATCACTTACTATTGAAGACTTGTGCATCTCATGACCTTTGCATCCCCAATGCTGTCTTCTGCTTACCTAAATGCAATAAGATTTCATGGATCTGCCCTTGCAGCAAACATTGGTATTTAATAATAACAATTGGTATTTAATTTAATTTCATTGTAAGGAGAAGAGACAAATAGGATGTAAGAATGCTGAAAACGATGTGTGGCTCAGAGTGCTGGACTGATCACAGACTTATCCTTTCCAATCTAAATATTCTCATTCAACAAAAGTGGCAGACCCAAGGCAAAATGACTACCAGAAGAATGTTAACAGATTAGAGTACTTCTCTGAGGACAGTTTGTTGCTAATATGCAAGGAAAGTTGAGCTAATACATGCATTACCACAACTAGTTCAGTTTTGGGGAGGCAATGAAGGAAACTGTGTGAAAGAAGAGGTGTTAAACTGACTACCAAACTGAAGGTTTGAACAGCCTCATTGTTGTATGCCTGTGAAACCTGGACAGTATTCCAGCACCATGCCAAGAAACTGAGTCACTGCTATTGAATTGTCTTAGAAACATTCTGAAGATCACCTGACAGGATAAGACACCAGACCCTGAAGTCCTTTCTCAAACTAAACTGTTGAGCATTCAAGCTCTACCATAGACAATGAAACTCTGATGAACTGGACGTGTAGTTCAAATGTCAAATATATACTTGTCAAAAAGACTATTTTATGGAGAACTCATACAGAGTAAGCATTCACATTGTAATCAGAAAAAAAAAATGGTACAAGGACACTCTCAAAGTCTCTCTTAAGAATTTTTGAATTGATTGTGTGACACAGAAGACAAAGACAGAGAAAAACTCAGCATGGTATGCCCTCATCAGAATAGGTGCTGTGTATTTCTATATATTATTAACAAAGTACAAAAGTAAGAGATAGGAAAAGAAATTTCACTTAAAGTTACCATAGGCATTATAAAATATTTTGGAGTCTACCCGCCAAAACAAATCAAAGAACTATATGAACACAATAACAAAACACTTCTCTCACAAATAAAGTCAGATCTAATTAATTGCAAAAATAGCTGTTATTCATGGGTAGGCCAAGTTAATATAATAAAAATGACAACTCAATCTAAATTAACTCACTTATTCAGTGACATAGGAATCAAATTACTAAAAATTGTTTTATAGAGCTAGAAAAAATAATGTAATAATCCATCTGGAAGAACAAAAGGTCCAGAATATCAAGGGAATTAATGAAAAGAAATGCTTGGAAAGATGGCCTTGCCATACCAGATCTTAAATTTTATTATAAAGTAGCAATTATTAAAACTACTTGATACTGGCTAAGAAAAAGAGTGATGGGTCAGTCGAATAGGTTAGGTACACAAGACATAGTCAATGATAAGTTTAATGTTTGATAAACCCAAAGGCTCCAGCTTCTGTGATAAGAACTCACTGTTTGAAAAAAAATGCTGGGGAAACTGGAAAATAGTATGGTACAAATTGAGCATAGACCAATGTCTTACACCATATACCAAAATAAAGTCCAAATGGATACCTGATTTAGATATAAAGACTGATACTATAAGCAATCTGGGAAAGCAAGGAATAGTTTACCTGTCAGATTTATAAAGAATGGAAGAATTTTTGACAAAACAGAGATAGAGGATATTATGATAGGCAAAATGGATAATTTTGATTACATTAAATTGAAGTTTTTGTACAAACAAAGCCAATGTGTCCAAGATCAGGAAGGAGGCAGAAAACTGGGAAAGAATTTTTACGACCAGTGTGTCTGACAAAGGCCCCATTTCTAAAATATATAGAGAACTAAGTCAAATTTATAAAAATAAAAGATGTTCTGAAATTGATAAATGGTGAAAGCATATGAATGGGCAGTTTTTAGAGGAAGAAAATAAAGCTTGCTATAGCCATGTGAAAAAATGCTCTAAACCACTATTAATTAGAGAAATGCAAATCAAAACAACTCTTAGGTACCCTATCATACCTGTCAGATTGGCTAACATGACAAAACAGGAAAATGATAAATGCTGGAGAAGATGAGGGAAAATTGGAACACTAATGCATTTTTGGTGCAGTTGTGAACTGATCTAACCACTCTGAAGAGCAATTCGGAACTTTGCCCAAAGGGCTATGAAAATGTGCATACCCTTTGACCCTGTAATACCACTTCTAGGGCTATATCACAAAGAGATCATACAAATGAGAAAAGAACAAAAAATATTTATAGCAGCTCTTTTTGTAGTGGCCAAGAACTGGAAATTGAGGGGATGCCCATTAATTGTGGAATGGCTGAACAAGTTGTCGCATATGAATGTAACAGAATACTATTTTGCTGTAAGAAATGACAAGCAGGTAGACTTCAAAAAAACCTGGGAAAATGTATATGAGCTGATACTGAGTGAAGCAAAACCAGGGAAACATCCCACATTGTACAATGACTAATTTTGATTAACTTAGCTCCTCTCAGCAATGCAAGGTTTTAAGACAACTACAAAAGGCTCATGATAAAAACTGCTATTGACATCCAGAGAAGGAATTAGGGAGTGAATACATATGTATGCATACTATTTGCTCTTTCTCATTTTGTTTTGTTTCTCCTTTCTTGTGGTTCATCCCATTGGTTATAGTTCTTCTTTACACCATGACTAATGTGAAAATATATTTAATGTAAATGTTTATGTAGAACCTATATCTGCTGTGGGCTGCTCAGTGTCCAGCACTTAGCATGATTCGGAGACGTGAATAAGTAATGACCAGGCCATGTGGGTAGCTCAAGGAACAACCATGAACTCCATTTTATTGATACTCAGGGAAAGGTTTTTATAGAGCAAAGAGACAAAGGACGGGAAGGAAGAGAAATCATTATCTTAGTCTGTTGTATCCTGGAAGTAGCATGGTAATAAGGCCTATTGTTTCCTAGGTGCCATAGAGTCTTGGGCAGTTATCTCTTATCTCAGTCAGTTGCATCTGAAAGGATGCTCTTGAGAGCTGGCCTCAAAGCCTAATGGCCAAGGCCACATCATCAAGAACATCTGCATAAGAACTGACTTCCTGCCAATGTTTTGGACAACTAAAGTTTTGGGGCAGAGCCTCAGCCTCAGAACTCAAATACCATCCTTATAAATGTAAAAAACAAAAACTTAGAAGAGCTTGGAGAGGAGCAGTAAGCTGAGATATGTAATAGGAGTGGAGAGCTGCTGACAGGTGATTCCAGGCAAGAGTCAGGTTAATCCAGGCAAGAGCTGAGAGTGTTCAGCCCATGGAAAAGGAGCCTTGGGGTTTGGAAATCAGCCTCCAGTTAAGATGAAAAAAAGCCTTTACTTGGATACTTTTTATTGACCAATGAGTGACTTATTGAATGATATGTTTTGTCTAAGACTATGTGGCCATCTTAGTAATAAGTTGTTATCTTATATTGTTGTGAATGTTGCACTTTAGTTTCTTGAATGTTTTGCTTTAGTATATTGCTGAATAAATAGAGTTAATTATACTATGTGATTAGATGGTTAAAGTTATTCACAGAAGCAGTCCTCAGGAGAACTGCTTGTGATTGGATTTACAAACTCCAAATGTTCACATGGGCTGTTTGTGCCTGACTTGTGATAGAGCATTTTGAATTCATATTGGTATGATCAGTCACAGTCAAACACACTGTAACTTGACTTGAACATAGTGATGTTATTTTGTTCCTCTGCAAGAATGAATGACAACAACCCACCAACTCCCAGTGTTAATATTGTTGCTAGCTAATCTAGAGACACCCTTTAGGACATTCCTGGAAAGATAGTAAGTCCAACATCTTTTGGACCCTTCAAAGCTGGAAAATTATCTTTCACAAAAAGAAGGTGGGGAGAATGAAACTAAGCTCTCCCCTTCTCCCATTGCCATCCCCAGGGAATACATTGTCAGAGGTTTCTCCTAGAAGTTCATTCTCATTCTTATTCCTGGAATCCTTTTTTCCAGCCAATTTTATACTTATATCTAGGATGTAAAGGGATTAATGAACCTCCCCTGCTGAGACAAACCGAACAGACCTCTTCTCTGGCACCATTTCACTTAATAAAAAGGTTTTCAAAGACGTTTCTATTTGTTGTTGTTTGTGTATTTGTTTTCCTCTTAAAGTCTATCATAGGTTGATTGAATCCTATTTCTACAAAGTTAAGGCATAAAAGCTAAAATATGGGTAAGGATGTATCAACCCTACCTTAATACATTTATTGAGCAAATACTATTTTAAGCATGCATTTTCTACCAAGTCAATGGGGCCAGAGACACTATGATAGGCACTGAAGCAAAGAGTTTTCTTATTCCGGAGGTTAATTGAGCTTTCTAGGGAGTTATGTAGAGTGGTATGATGTAGTATACAGTGAAAGGTAGACTTGTCTGAAATCACAGGAAGTAGTGCTAGTAATCATAGATGGGATAAATGTAAAATTTATAGGTCAAGGGATTTTGAAAACTATTTTCAAGGCTAATGACTTCAGTTCCAACTTGATAACCTCTGTTATTTTGTTCTTTTTCCCAGGGTAACTAAAAATGTGAACAGGGAATTCACTGGGAGGAGGAATGCCTTTTCTTTTCCAATTTATGCATTCTTAGGAAAGAAAAGTCTAGCAAGGTATAAGAATATCATTAAGGAATTCCTGGAGGTATTGTATCATTATGTTAATGAAATGTAAGAAAAGCTGATCTATTGCTTCACTTTACTGAACAAAAAAAAATTCTATTTGGATAGGGAGTCATTGGGAAGTGAAATAGATTTTTTAAAAAGAGAATTAATAAAACATGTTAAAAAATAAAGATTTTTTAAAGAGAAATCTCATCTAATTTAAGAGCCAGGTGAATATAGGAAAATATAAAAGCAAAGAGAAAACCATTTGAAGATATGTGAAAGGATTCTTAGTGGTCAGATTTCTACTTAAGTTCTCAGGCTTAGATGTATTTTAATATGAATGTATACTGTACTTAAGATCTCCTAACTATATTAAGATATTTGCCATTCAATATTAAGATAACTAAAAGTCTCTATTCACTATTCTTTTGATGTTTCACCATAGTGTGTACTAGCAAAGTAAAAGCATCAAAGGAGAACAAGCAAGGCAATAAATTAAGAATAAATTTATTCTTATAGAGATCTTATTCTTTATTAGCAAGAATTAATCAATAATCTATTAATAAGAATTCAATCAACTAATATGAACTTATTAAATGTTTTCTGTAAATCAGGCTGAGCAAAGGAGAGACAATATATAAATAAGTAGCACATATGAGAAAAATATGGAGTAAATGGAAGGAAATCTTAAAATGGTCTAGCAGGTAAGGGTAGAGAGAGGGGGCAAGCTAGGGCTCCTGAAAAAGGTGGTATTTTAGAAAGCCAGGGTTTCTACTAATTAGAGTTGAGGAAGAAGAGCAGTCCAGGCATAGGGACCAGATAGTTAAAAAGGCATAAAGAAAGGAGATGGATTGTCCTATGTGGGAAGAAAAATTGAACAGTATGCCAGGAAGATGGCAGAGAATGGAGAAAAATATGAGAAGACTAGAAAGGTGGGGAGAGCCAAGTTATAAAGAACTTTAAATGACAAAGGACTACATGTTTGTTCAGTTTACCATGTAGAAAAATGACATGGTCAGAGCTGTGCTTTAGGAAAATCACTTAAGGAGCTGTGTGAAAGATGGATTTTAGTGAGGAGAGATTTGGAGCAGGGAAACTAATTGGGAGGCCAAGTAGTAGGCCAAGCACAACTTTAGGTTATGGTTTTGTGATTGCAGGGGGTGGGGAGAGATGATAGAGGTAGAGAGCAATGATAGAGACAGAGACAGATGTAGATATATAGATAGATAAGAAGGTATAAATGTTGAGAAAAATCAAAGAAGCAGAAAAGACTCAGTGAGATGAAATTATAAAATTTTAGATCTGTAAAAGACTCTAAAGATAATCTAATCAAATGATATCAAATTCTAAAAAAAACCAAGATCTTTGTGGGCTATGTTTCAACTTAAAAAATCATAAATTAACATCATCTATATTGTTTTGTAGTTTTATTTACTTTATTAAACTGTAATCAATTACATTTTAATCTTTTTTGGTCTATGCCTGTCTTGAATATGATAATCCTAACATACAACTATTTGACCAATAAGCAAATCTACCCTATAACATCCTGAATGTTAATGGGCCATAATAAATAGAGCATTGCACTGGGAGTCAGAAAAATCTGGGTTAAAATCTTGACTCCGATACTCTGTTCAGTACCTGGGCAAGTCCTAAATTTTCTCTGGGCCTTAGTTTCCTAATCTGTAAAATCAGGAGGTTGGACTAGATGATTTCAAATCCTTCCAGCTCTAAATCTTTTGATTACTTTCATTGATAGAGAAATCATATTTTTCACAGAGATTTCATTGCAATTATTGGGAAGGTTTAACAGTTAGGAGTACTTCTCCAATTATAAATTCCATTCATTGCTTCTAGTTTTGTCTTGACAAACAAAACAGAATAAATCTGATCCCTTTTTCTATATGGAAGCTTTTCAAATAGTTTCAATCATCCTAGTATTTTCTCTTCTCCAAAATATCTGTATCCAAACTTTTACACTCCTACTACAGGCATCCTAGTGCCTCTTTTTATACTGAGAATATTCTCCTATCTGATGTTCTTGTAAGAAGTTTTTTTTTCCTCACTAATTCATCTTTTTTATTTATCTTCCTAACATATCAAATCATTCTACTTAAAAAAAGGCTTCAATGATTCCTTACTGAATAAATTATAAATTATTCATTTAGTATCAAGATTCTACAATCTGTCTCTAGTCTATGTTGTCAATCTTATTTTATATTGTTCTTCTTATACCATATGTTCATAACTACTTTCTTCTCATCTCACCCCATCCCTTTGCTCTTATTGCTTTGCCCCATGCCTAGAATGGGTTCTCCCTATCCCTATGTCTTCCCATTGAAGTTCTTAATTTTTGTAAGTTACAACTCAGGATCTGTCTTCTCCATAATTTTCTTTCATACCCATCCGAGGTCACACTTTTCCCACTCATGCTCTACTTATGTCCCTTTTCACCAACCCAGATGCTAACTTTCCTCTGTAGAAACTGCTATAACATCTGGCTCTTTTATCACTGCCCCTAAATCCTGCATGTCACTCCATGAGGACAGCACTAGAAACAGCACCCATTCAAATCTCACTGGTTGGATGCTGAAGTTGTGAACATCGGCCTTTATGCTCCACCCTAATTCTCAACAAAGTTCTCCCTAAAGGGAACCCCAACCCCAATAATCTAAATTTCCAAACACCCACAAAACTACCCCTTTTCAGGAAAGGGACTCTTTCCTGACGATCCAACTATTAACACAGCATTACCACACAATACATTCTCCTTCAACATCTGATTCACACCCTTCCTTTCAGTATCATCCCAAAGCATAGCATTAACTCTTCATCCATATTTCATTATATGCACTCTTATACTCTGCTCTCAACATACTCTGTTCAAATGTGGCTTCATAACCCCACTTACTATACTCCTGTCCTGACAGTGTCCTGGCTGCTCCTTGGTCTAGGAGATAAAAAAACAAAAAACAAAAAAACAATCACAGACAGCTGAGAGCCTTCTTCACCTTGAGAGGACAGCCATTATTCCTCCAAAGTCCTAAGTACTTAGAGTGATGTAAGGGGAGGTAGGAAAGGACAGGGAATGGCGGTAAAGTATAAAAAGCCAAAAGAATTCCTTGGAGGGGGATGAAGCATATTTAGCCATAATCTGTCCCAAAACTAGAGATCCAGGAAGAAACGTGACATTGGGAAAAGGCAACCTGCATGGTGGAGAGATCTTCCAGGATTAGAAATTCTCAGTTATTAAGGGAAGTTCCAAGGTAAGAAGACAGATGAGTTATGATGAGGAAGTCCAGAGATAGTAAAATGGCAGATAATTTATGGCAAGAAAGTCCAGAGAGTCAGAAGCATAGTTAGGAATGGAATAGATGAAATCTGAAGGCAGGACAGCATGGTGACGTAGGTGAAGCAGTGGATAGAGTACTGGGCATGGAGTCAGGAAGACCTGAATTCAAGGCTGACCTCAGACACTTAGTAGCTATGTGACCCTGGGCAAGTCACTACCCTGTTTGCCTCAGTTTCCTCATCTGTAAAATGATGTGGAGAGAGAAATGGCAAACCACTCTAGTATCATTGCCATCAAAACTTCAAATGTGGTTACAAAGTGAGACACAACTGAAATGACTCAACAACAGCAACAGCAACAAAAATGCAAAGAATGTTTAGAAAAATCTAAGAAGGGCTCCCAGGCATACAACTTCTTTTTAAAAATCTTCCTTTCATCTAGGAACACTTTCCCTTCACCTCTGGGCCATAGTTCTTCCATATGTTTGAGACAGTCCTTGAAGAGACATAATACACTTGGAGTTGCCAGAAAGATAACCCCTTTCCTATCACATCTATACATTTGTTGTTTGAAGACGTGGCCCAGGCTCCTTCCTCCTTGCTGTGGCTCAGTCTATTTCAACTCTTCCAATTCTGTGACTGCATAGTTGCTTTTCTTATTTCCAAAGATCCTAGGTCCAAGAGCTCTTACAACTCCTTTAGATACTGGCTTCTAAGAATCTTTACCATTCTCCTAATGTCCCCATCTGCCACCATCTCTTGGCCATGTGGTTCTCCCCTCTTCTGAAATGGTCAAATGATTTCTTCTATGGGAAGAAAGGTTCTGCTATAATCTTTCCCTAACTGCCACCTCTTCAGCAGAAGAGTTTCCCTAGAGAAGAGTATGGGAATAAATAAGTGATATTTTATAGTATTTGTGAAACAATGAAAATAAAATTCCATAGCAATGACAAAACAATAGCACATTGATTTCATTGAGAGTTTTTTTTAATCAATAAACTAGATCAATGTTAATGTACACATGCAGAATATATCATCCTTAAATAAACTATTCTCTCTACTAATTCCCTTTTTAGGTCTGGTTTATTGTGAATAAAAGGGATACCTCTTTTTATTTCATTTGCAAAACATATATATTCCCACTCTGAAACAGGTTAACAAGAAACAAGGCACAGCCATTTTTTTTTTATCAATATAAATCCCCTTTTAAAATCTAACTCTAGATTGTAATTCCTGTAGGGAATTAAGTTCACTCCTTATTTTGACTGTATTTCATTTAAAGGAGGTTAATTAGGTCTTTATTCAAAAGAGATGAAGGACTTCAGACAAGGGCACTGTTATAATATTCTTAATTTTTATAATGCAGCTGCGATCTCACAGCTTTATGCTTCCACCACAATAACCCTGACACAAATAAATCATACCTATCCCTGATTGCCATGACTCAATATATCATTCTCAATGAGCTATGAATGGTCCAACAAGTATCCAGTCAAAAGGGACTCCTCACTCCCATTAAAGCAATGTGATCAATGTCCCAAATTATATGTCAGTAGGGATATTCATATCTATCAGCCCCTCCCCACAATGATCTCATCCATTAATCTTGTTAAGTTGCCTATTCCTTTTTTCCTGGTCATAGCCTCTCTACTCCCATACTCCTGCTCCCAGTTTTGCAGTACCTACAGGTCATACCACAGTGCCTCTGGGCTCATTGGTCTACACCTTTAGTATTAAGAATCATTCTTTTGACATGAAAAATTTCCAGGATATCAAGAAGCAAACATAATGTAGCAGTTGCTTTATTTCCTGAATATTTTCACAGTCGTTTACAGCCTCCCAATACCCACAGCATTAATGCAAAGTTCTTCCCATGGTTGTATTGTTCTTAAGTGGTCCAAAAATGACCAAAATTTCATGAGGATCCATATCACCAACAGTTGTATGACCCAGAAGTTTTCGAGGGTCTGTCCCCAAGCCTCCTCACAATCAGATAGAAAAACATTTATTTGAATAGTGAATAATAGGGTTGAGCCAAGATGGCAGAGTAGAAACAGCACTTCCAAGGCACTTTCCCCCACAAGACTTCCAAACTATGTAAAAGGTGGACTCTGAACAACTTCTGGAGCTCTAGCACCCACAGAATGACAAAGAGAAGCTAACCTCCCACTGAGTACAGGCTGGCAGCCATGCAGGGAATGTCCATAGCAGTTTCAAATGTATATAAATACTATTATTCATAATATTTTGCATGTAATTGAGAGATAAGATGTGCAGGCATTGGGGCACAGAGATTCACCTTGCCCTAATGGTAAAGTCAAAGGGGGTATGGGAGAAGATATGGGAAAGAGCAGATTGGATGAGGGGATATCTTGTGGGACTGCTATTCTGGGGTGGTGGGTAGGGGAAAAATGGAGAAAATATTGTAACACAAAATCTGGTGGAAATGAATGATGTAAACCAGAAGTTAAAACATTTGTTTAAAAATAAATAAATAAATAGTGAATAATAAACCAAAAACAAAATTTTAAAATACTAATAGAAAAGAATTATGAAGAAAAAAGTTGACCCCTTTAAAGTGGAAGTACTTCGGGTTGTCATCAGCACCCACATATTCTCAGTGTGTACTATCACAAATGCATGTATAATGGTGGTCTGGTACATGTAAAGAGTGCCTTTAAGTGTGTCTCCCCATATAGAAATATTACCTCCTACTTAATGAACATTCATGACAACATGGAATAGAAGGGTCTTGGAAAAACTATACAACATTTATAGATAGTGTCTAAATATTTCCAGTCAGCTAACCAGGTTGTGAAAAGAGGTCTCTGATTGTTTATGGAGGTTTTCTGAAAAGCCTATCAGCTTCAATCATATCCACTTTGACTCAACACTCTCAGGTGAGCCTGGTGACTCATTCACTCACGGTGACCATGGAAGGTAGAGGAGCCTAAAACCTTATGAATTTAAAAGATTTGGATGGTGTCTCAACCCTGAAGTGTTTCAGAGTACTGGTTTACAGCCAGTGCTGTTTCAGTGCCTCCTGATGTGTGAGGGGAGTGGAGCCTCCTTCAGTATCCCAGCACTCCAGTCACTAGGTCTTCAATCAATATAATATCAATACCATGAGGAGAAGAAATGAACTTCAGGGCACCAGCTCAGGAGCAGTTGAGATGAGTATCTATCTAACATTGATACTACTTTTGCATATGGACATGGTGAGTCTAATGCTATGTAGGAACTAATCTAAAAGTTGAGTCTATCATCTCCAGAGACTAAGATGGTGCAAGAGAGTATATGTCCCATGTTCTTGGAGAAAACATATATACTTTTATCATATTTTCCCTTTGATGTAAGTCTCCTTTTATAAAAGCTAATTTATGTTAAATGGTTAAATGGAACTTGAGCACTAATCAGTTGTGCCAAAAAAATATGGTGACTGCATCCTGTGGAAGGTAAAGTTGATAGTATTGGGGGAGGAAATCTCTTGGCCCTTAAAGGTATCCTAAAACCATGGGTGTTTTGAAGCTAACTACAAGTGACTGGTTAAGGGACTTTGAATCAATCCAATTGCTAAATTTTTAGCGTCAGCATTTATACCTGGAAATTAGTAAATGCTAAAAATAAAAGCTTGTTTTATTTCTATTTTTTCTACTTAATAAGGTGAGAGAAAAATGTTAATAATGCAGATTAAACTTTAAAATATGTCATGCATATTGTTTTTTTTTTTTTTCAGAGAGCTGCTTGCTAAATATTTATCAGCATACCCCTATGTAGAACTATTACTAAAGAAATGTAGCAGGTCTGCTCTGAGAGAGTGATCCAGAGCAAACATTCTACATATAGGGGTTCATCAAGAATAAAGTTGGAGGGTGCAGAGCCAAGATGGCGGAGTAGAAACAGCATTTCCAATGTGCTCTGCCTCATACAAATTTCAAACAATGTGAAAGGGGACTCCGAACAACTTCTGGAGCCACAGCACTCGCAGAACGGCAAAGAGAAGCTAACCTCCTGCTGAGGACAGTCCAGCAGCCCTGCAGGGAGCGGCCAGTGCAGTGCTCTGAGATCAGGCAGCGCTCTGAGAGTAGGCAGCGCTCTGAGAGCAGGCAGCACAGCTCGCTGGGAACCGACAGTGCAGCATGCAGAGGCAAGCCCAGGTCCGAGGTTTTAGTCCCAGGGTGGCCAGGACTTCAGCCTGCTGGAGGGACCCCACAACACCAGCAATTGTGGAGATTCCAGAATTATCAGCACAGATATGCCTAGGAAAAAGTGAGAGGTTAGTGCCCTATGAACTTTGGGACCAGTATTTGGGGAACTCTTGGCTTCCTCCCCTGGGGGGGAAATGCTGCTGAAGAAACAGCTGCACAGAAGCCATTTTGCAGCGTCAGTAGTGGCTCTAGCTCCTGGTCTGTGAACTGTAGGGAGATCCAGCAATCAGTTTGGGGGTTAATCGCTCTTGCTTTAAATAGCCTGGATCTGGATTGTG
The DNA here is from genome assembly GCA_011680675.1 of Gymnobelideus leadbeateri. NCBI lineage: Eukaryota > Metazoa > Chordata > Mammalia > Diprotodontia > Petauridae > Gymnobelideus > Gymnobelideus leadbeateri. The sequence goes on from WOXC01006294.1 coordinate 285,104, forward strand.
GTCTGGGGGGGAAGTTTGGGGTGGGTATCCAACTTGCCAGAGTGGGTGGAGGCTTTACAGAGGCCACACAATTGGCAGAAGTTGTGAAGACCCCACATTTGGGCGGAAGCTCCCCTGTCTGGGGGCAGAGTCCTACTGTGGCAACAAGCCCATAAATCAAGTAATTAAGTGGCAACATGCCTAGGCAAATGAAACAAAATAAACAGAAAAGTTCAACATTGGACTCCTATTTTAGGGGCAAAGAGGCTCAAAGCATGGAGGACTGTGAGGTCAGAACTCCTGCACCGAAAGCCCCAAATGAAAATACAAGCTGGCTACAGGCCATAGAGGACCTTAAGAAGCAGATAAGAGAAGTGGGGGGAAATTTGGGAAGAGAAATGGAAAAGATGCAAGAAAAGTATGAAATGACAGTCAACAGCCTGACTGAGCAAAATAACATCTTAAAAAATAGACTAACTCAAATGGCAAAAGAGGCTCAGAAAGGTAATGAGAAGAATGCCTTAAAAAGTCGAATTTGCCAGATGGAAAAAGAATCTCAAAAGTTCACTGAGGAGATTCATTCCTTCAGAGTTATACTGGAGCAAATGGAAGCTATTGACTTTATGAGAAATCAAGATACTATTAAACGGATCCAAACAAATGAAAGAATAGAAGGCAATGTGAAATATCTCATGGGGAAAAACCATTGACCTAGAAAATAGATCCAGGAGAGATAATTTAAAAATTATTGGACTACCTGAAAGCCATGATCAAAGAAAGAACCTAGAAATAATCCTTCAAGAAATTCTCAAGGAAAATTGCCCGGATGTTTTAGAACCAGAGGGCAAAATAGAGGTTGAAAGAATCCACCAATCGCCTCCTGAAAAAGATCCCAAAAAGAAAACTCCTAGGAATATTATAGCCAGGCTCCAAAACTCCCAGATCAAGGAGAAAATACTCTAAGCAGCCAGGAAGAAACAATTTCAATATTGTGGAAACACAATCAGAGTAGCCCAGGACCTGGCAGCTTCTACACTGAGGGATCGAAGAGCATGGAATATGATATTCCAGAGGGCAAAAGAGTTGGGACTGAAGCCAAGGGTCACCTACCCAGCAAAACTGAGTATCTTGTTTCTGGGGAAAATATGGTCATTCAGCAGAATAGAGGACCGTCAAGCATTCTTGATGAAAAAACCAGAGTTGAATAGAAAATTTGACATTCAGACACAAGAAGCAAGAGATGCTTGAGAAGGTAATCAAGAAAAAGAATTCAAAAGGAACTTATCAAAGTTGGACTATTTACATTCCTACATGGAAAAACAATAACAGTGTTTGATGAAACCTTTCTCATTATGAAAATAATTGAAGAAGGGTACATGGCATATGTTCCATATGTTCACAGGTATACATGGATAGAGGGCACAGGTTGAATTTGGTGGGAAGGGATGATTCTTTTTTTTTTGGAGGGCAATTGGGGTTGGGTGACTTTCCCGGAGACACGAGGCTGGGTTTTTGTTTGTGTATTGGGTGTCTGGGGCCTGATCCAAGCTTGGGTCCTTCTGGCTCTGGGGCCGGTGCTCTGCTCACTGCGCCACCTAGCCGCCCCAAGGAAGGGATGATTCTTAAGGGGTGAAGTCAAGAGGTGAGAGAGGAAAGTGGCAAGAGGAAATGGAGAGAGACAGGGTAGGGTAAACTATCTCATGTAGAAGAGGCAAGGGGAAGTAGTTGCAGGGGAGGGGAATAACAGGAAGGCAAAAGAATATTCTCATTGAAGTTGGCTCAAGGAGAGAATCACATACATATTAAATGGAATATCTTACCCTCACTTACTCTCCTGAGTAGGGGAAAGGGGGATGAGAGGGAGGATGATGGATGGGAGGGTATCCTTGGGGGGAGGGGAGGTTGGAAGTACCCACTATGGAAGAGGGACAGGATCAAGTGTGGAATGGACCAGGTGGGGGGTGGGATGTGTGGGAGGGAATTATAAGCAGTCTTGTACAATATATCTACTATGATAATGTTTTGCATAGCTAGACATGTACAACATATACTGAATTACTTATCTTCCCAGAGGGAATGGGTGACAAGGGAGGAAGGAAATGGATCTGAAATTCGAGGTTTTAAGATTAAATGTTTCAAATATATATAAATACTATTATTAATACTTTTTTGCTTGTAATTGGGAGATAAGATGTGCAGGAATTGGGACACAAAGATTCACCTTTCTCTAATGGAAAAGTCAAAGGGGGTATGGGAGAAGATAGGGGAGAGAACAGATTGGAGGAAGCGATATCTTGTGGGACTGCTATTCTGGGAGGTTGGGTAGGGGAAAAACAGGGGAGAAAAATAATTGTAACTCAAAATCTGGCAGAAATGAATGATGTAAAACAGAAGTTAATAAAGCATTTGTTTAATAAAAAATTATCTCATTTGATCCTTACAATAGCCCTGTGAGGTAGGTGCTATTATTATCCCTATTCAATAGATGAGGAAACTAAGGCAGAGAAAGATTAAGTGACTTACCCAGGGTCACACTGGGACTAAGTGTACAAAACTCATTTAAACTCAGATCTTTCTGTAGGGCTTGATAGGTAAATCAAAGAATATCTTACTGGAAGAAAGATTTCACCATATTCTGCTAAATTGGAAAATTTATATGATATTACTTTGTGCTTTATTTTGAATGTTTCAAAAAAACTGCTTCCCAATATAATTTTTAAAAGTTAGAGTCCATAGAATATGGGATATGGTGGCATCTTGACTGGTTTGGCAATTCTGGCAACAATATATCTCCTGTGGACCAGTTGTGGCCCACCAAAGGATTTTGGGCAAGCCCCAAAAAGTGTAGGGATGCCACTGTGCACTTTCCTGTTTGTTACATGACCCATGACAACAAACCATCATCAATCTGTCCCTAGTCTAATCTATCTGTGGCTCAAAGAAATTTAGCCTATTTTAATTTTGGCCCCTACCTACTGCCTAGTTGTACAGTTCTGATCTAGAGGGATATTACTACTGCCTATTCCAATTTTATTTAAGGAGAATGACCTCTAAAAGAATTCAGTTAATGAACTATTAAGGAAAAGAAAGTTTCATGGTAGTGAGAACAGTTCCGTGGAGGAGGCAGTTATTCTTATTGCCTTATCTGATTAGACTTATACTATTTGGTCCAGAGACTAAAACTAGTAGCAATTGGTAGAATTTTCAAAAAGGCAAATTTGGGCTGGATATCAGGTTAGCAGGGTAGGGTAATTTAATAGAGCTGCTCAACAGTACAATGGAGAGACTAAGGAGGACCTAGATTCTTTCTATTGGTGGCCACTAAAAATGACCGGATGACCACTTCTTACATATACTGGCAGAAGGGAGGGAGGGAAAGGGGGGAGAAAGAGAGAGAGAGAGAGAGAGAGAGAGAGAGAGAGAGAGAGAGAGAGAGAGAGAGAGAGAGAAACTTTTAAAAGAGGGTTTAAAAGAAAATACAGGGCAGAGTAAAAGCATCTCTGTTTTGACAACACATTGCAATCATGTAAGAAAAATGCTATTCCTAACCTGTTTATTTTAATGGATCCTCAACCAAACTGAAAAGAATTCTAAATTTTAGGAACAGAAATGAATCATTGGAAGCTGTCAGATTCCTGTCATTATAAGAATAGGTCTTTCCTTAAGAGAGAAGATCAGTAGGAATTTAGGAAGGTGACAGAACCAGTTGCTTCATAAGATGCCAGGGGAGTCCGAGTCAACTCCACTTCTTCTGAGAGTAGAAGCTGTGTGAGGGCAGGAAGAGTGATGGACAGTTAGTGACTGAATACAGCTGACTGAAAGGAAGGGATAAACATTTAAGAAATGTTGCTGATGAGGGGAAGGAAAAAATGGGGAGTAGTATCTATAGGATTTAGCAACTGATTATGAATGAAAGTGTGGAACATGGAAGAGAAGAAGGTAATTGTGAGGCCACAGTCATGTATATTCTTATCACTCACGTGTTACTAGGTGGCTCATGAGCTGTTTTTTTTTTTCTTTTGTGTTTTAAACTATCAGGCATTTGTTGTTGTTGCAGCTGCTTTTTCTCCTTCCCATCCCTTTCCCTAAGTGAAAAAAAGTAAAACAAAACCATTATAACAAATGTACATAGTCAAGTAAAGCAAATTCCCATACTGGCCATGTCCCAAAATGCATTTTACCCTGCACCTTTACTCCATTACCCCTCTGTCTCCTTTTCAGTTCTCTTTTCCATGTTGATTTCCCCCAATAGAATGTAAGCTCTTTGAGGGTAAGGACTCTCTTTCTGCTTCTATTTGTATTCTCAGAACTTAACACAGTGACTGAGGTATAGTAAACATTTGATAAAAGTTCATTGGCCAATTAATTTCTTTCCCTAGGTCTATCTTGTACCCATTTTTTGTTTTCAGTCTAGGTGGCACAGTCAATAGAGTACTGGGCCTGGAGTCAGGAAGACTCATTTTCCTCAGTTCAATCTGACTTCTGACACTGACTAGCTGTATGACCCTGGGCAACTCACTTAATCCTGTTTGCCCCAACTTCCTCATCTGTAAAACAAGCTGTAGAGCGAAATGGTAAGCCACTCCTATATCTTTGCTATGTGACCCAAATGGGGTCACAAAGAAACAGGTATGATTAAAAATGTCTGAACAAAAATAAAATGTATGGCAATGACCTCCAATGTATAAAATTATGTGTAGTCCTAAAATATTCATTTGTATTTTCCATAAAATATTGTGAAAGGTCTTCATTTATTATGCCTGTAGAAAACGCCACCTTTTTATTATTATTCTGTTTTAGCATAGGTAATTCTCTAGCAAGATAAATGCCATCAAACTCAATTTTAGTTCTAATTTCATGCCTAAGTTATGAAGTTATTTCTTACGATTGTTCTGCATTAGACTTTATTATGTAGTTACCTGACCTGGAGCTGAGAGTGTTATTGACAAAATATAGTTATAAAGCCCTTGTCCATAACTGGTAAGATCTAGTTCTAATTTTATCATGCTATAGAATAGGTGCATAATTAAGGCATTCCTTCTTCATCCCATTTAACATATATTTATGATTGGCCTCCTTTTGTGGTCTACACCAACTTCACTTAAACATCCCCAGCATACAGGAGTATGCTTAGTTTCTTCTTAGTTCCTTCTAATTTGATCTAGTATGTCTTGTCTCCTTATTATCATAGGATACAAAGATTTGCCATTTACTCCACTGACTGCCTGCCGAGTTCATCATCATGATGCCTTTGATTAAGATTGACCTAGACCCCCAAGTTACCCCTATATATTTCTTTTGTCTCTTAGGAGCAGTTGCATCACACTCACTGTGGTGCTAACACAATTTATGATATTTCCACAGTCCAATACACCAGTATTTCAGCATTGCTGATCAGTCTTTCCAGCTACTTTAGAAGTATAAAGGTAAAAAAATAAAAATAAAATATAAAAAATTTTAAAAAAGAAGTATAAAGGTACATAAAGTCACTGACTGGGTATTATCCCACTTGACCCTTTATTACCTGCACCCTTAATCTAGTAAGTCAGTCAGTAGGCATTTATGAAGTGAATATTATGTGCTAGGCATGAATGAAGGACTAAGGTTTGAGGGGAGAGTTGCTATAATCATCATCATTGTCATCAATAGTCAGTATTGTGTGTCAGCTACTGTGCTAAGAGGGGTGAAGATACTAGTGTAAAAAGAGAAATACAAGTGGAGTTGCAGTTCAGTGGCTATGGCAGCGGCAGCAGAGGAGCTCAACACAATGTCTCATACCATTTTCTTGGTACAACCTACCAAGAGGCCAGAAGGCCAAAATTATGCTGATTATGAATCAGTGAATGAATACATGGAAGGAGTTTGTAAACTGTATGAAGAGCATCTGAAGAGAATAAATCCCAACAATCCCTCCATCACATATGACATCAGTCAGTTGTTTGATTTCATTGATGATCTGGAAAATCTTATCTGTCTTGTGTACCGAGCAGATACTCAGACATACCAACCGTACAAAAAAGATTGGATCAAAGAGAAGACCTACATGCTTCCCTCTTGGCAGGCCCAACAAGCCAGCAAATAATCTAAGTGGCAGCCTTGGGAGAATGGAGGAAAGGCTTGGAAAACAGGTGTGTACAGTGTGCTGTAGTGGGAACTTTGTATTATAGAAGTCCTATTCTATTTTGTTACATGGTTTTTGCTACAATCTGGTCAATTAGGAGATTTTTGTCTCAATCAATCTGAAGCCCCTGTCCCTTGCTACTTCCTTTTTTCTTTTTTACTAAGAAGCAGCTGAAAATTTCTCTTCTGTCAGCACTTGGTTACAGTTCTTCCAGCTGTTCATATCTGCTTATAATGTTCACTGTACTTACTCTTCTGTGTCAAGGTTTTCCAGAATTTAGTTATGTCCTCAGAACTCATAGCTTAGTAGAGTATAAAATAAATGCTCTTAGTTAAAAAAAGGAAGACAATCCCTACTCAAGGAGCTTAAAATCGAATGGGGGAAGAAAAAAGGAAGCTGAAAAATGGGTACCTGAGAAGGGACCTGAGGAGGGGGCAAGGTGGAGAACTCATTCAAAGAAGTCCCAAAGTAGTAAAGCCAGATAAGTAATCAAATGTTATAAGATGAGTTCCCCCTTAAATACAGGTTAGGAGTTCATGGCCCTACTCTCCAATCAGAGAAGCAAAGACTGATGATGAGGTGGAATAAGAAAGCTGATGACATTATGATGCTGAGGTTATCCCAACAATGAACTTACCTTGGGCATAATGGAAAAGTTAGTCAGAAAAACCCCAGTGGTGCTGTCAGGTGGGGATCATTTTTACTATCATTATTACTAGTAAAGTCAACTCTTTAGAATGGCCTGAAAATACAATTTGCTAAAATCTGTTTCCTAATTATAGAATTTAAAGAATGAATCAAAATGAAAGCTTTTTAACTCTTTCCTTGAAAGTCAAACATGCAAGATTCAAGACAATCTTCTTTCCTGTTCTAAACACAACATAAAGGAACTCATATCTTTTGGAAAATAAAAAAAAAAATTACTAGTAAATGGTACTCATTATATCCAAAGAGGGAGATGTGATAAAGAAAAGTAATTTTCCAGCCAATATACAGTACATATCTCCAATTAAAAATTTAACAATATAATTATAAGTGTTATTGGCTATAATTGGCTTTGATTATCCAGAATTTAAGAGCATACTGAAATCTAATCCTCCAGCTAATGTGCACTCTCACTTTCATTTGGAATTATTTTCAGTTAAGGTCCACATAGATAATTGTAGAAGGAGAAAAATATATCAGTGTAATGGAAATGCAAATTTAAAGATCTTCCCTGCCCCTAGCTTAAGTGCACCTGGAGCCTGTGGTGGGAGGCTTGTTTTTCAGGAAAGCCCACACCTTGATACTTTGTGATTGGGCAGTGGGTCCAGAAGGTTGTTACATTCTCTGAGCCAAGAGAAGGCTATATAAACCCTGAGGAGAGGCTTTGCTTTGGGGCTCACTTTGAGAAGTGTTGTGTGATTTGACCAGATGAGACTCTGGGAAGCCGTTGTTGAGAGCCCCCCGCTTTGAAAACCCAGATGTTGATGCTTCCCTCTCTGGTAACTGTGATTTGGTATTGATATAATGGTAGGACAGTTTGGAAGCCTGTCTGTTTGATCTGTAAGTTCTGTAACTCTGAAGTTCGGGGTGCTGACCTTTTTCCCCTGAACTAGGTAATGTGTGTTTGTTTGATTAAAGTAAGCTTGTTAACCCATTTTGAGTTGCTTTCCTTTTGAAAAGCAGATCTAAGAACCTGTGTTGGCAGTCACCCTGGGGATATTGGGGTGCTTGCCGCTACAATCAGTGGGCATAGGAAACATGTACAATGTTGCCTGCTGTAAGTATAATCCAAGGACAAGCTAAAGTTGGTTAATATAGGAAAACAGTAGAGTCTAAAATATTTTTTAACTTTTTTGGATGAAGGACCTTAAACATTACACAGTTGCAATCATTATAGTTAAAGATTTTGTACATAAAATTATCTCATTTATTTCTTTAAGTGAAAAAAAGTAATAATGCATGGTAGTTTTATTTTGAATAGATTTGGAGGTTTCATCACTAATACACACACACTCACACACACATTATACATATACAGAGGGAGAGAGAGAGAAAGTATATATACTCTTGAGTGTCTTAAAAGACAAAGAACTTTATGGGGGTAACTTGGGGGTGTAGGTCAATATTAGTCAAAGGCATCACCATAATTAACTTTGCAGGGAGACAGGGGAGCAAATAACAAATCTTCATATTTCAGGACAATAAGGAGATAAGACATAATAGATCAAATCCTATTTGCTGGGGATGTGTTAGTGAAGCTGGTGCAGACCACTAAAGGAGGCCAACAATATATATACATACACACATGCATGCACACACACACATACATATAATATATGTGTCTATGTGTGGACATTCACCTCTGAGGTGAGCTCTATTTCTTCAAGATAAAACCAGGTATTTGTCTCTATCTAAGCAGCATTTTTTATTATTTCTTCATTCTAACTTCTATTTTTTTATTCTAACTTTAGTCTAACTTCCACCAGGACTAGTCTTACATATAGTGACAACTATTTAGTATGATTTTAGAGATATCAAGTAAGCCCCAGGGCCCTATCCTTTTCCCTATATACTAATTCCAGAAGGCTCACTTACCTTTTGTTCTTTGGTTCAGTAGTTTGAATCAAGTAATATTTTCATTAGCAATACTATTATCAGTCATTTACAACTTAGTTTAAATTAAAATATGAAATGAAGTTGTTGGGAGGGGCAGAGAAGGAGAGAGAACCTGAGAGCACTGTGTACCGTTTTTGAAGAAAAAAGGTCAGGAATGGGACATATATTGAATAGGAACAAAGACCATCTGTTCTACTAGTAATTACCCACATTGGGAGATTTCCATATTGATGGGGGTGGAGGAATTAGTATAAACAACTAGTTTATATTTTTAGTTATACATTGATCTGAGAGGCCACAGCTATGTGGTATAACTCAATTACCCACATAGTTCACACAATTTGCAACACTGAGCTTTGTTTTTTTGCGTTTTGTTTTTATTATAGGTCTTATTTCTTTTTTTTGTTTATTTGTTTTTAACGCAATTTGAGCTTTTATTATACCAGGACATATCCAACTGGCCTTTCCTTTCAGTTGCTGCTAAATTGGCTTGTTCATAATCATTTCTCTTCATTACAAAGCAGGACTCAACTAGGAAGAGAGTGAAAGTATTTTTTTCTCTTTAAGTAATTATTGTGGGGGGAGGAGCCAACATGGCATAAAGGAAGGAGTAACCTCTCTGAGCTCCTTGGTGACTAAGTCTCAAAGGGTGAATCTGAGAGGATTCGGGAGTGACAGAGCCCACTGGAAGACAGAGCATGGCACAGTCCAACCCAGGAGGTTGCCCAGTGTGTTCATACAGGAAGAGTGCAGAGTGAGGGGGTCTGCACAGCTCAGACCTAAAAGTAGGCAAGCAGACTACACCAGAGAGAAAAAGCCCCAGCCTGCAGACTTACCAAGGACAAGTCTCAGTCATCTCGCCTTATTCTCACTAGGGGACTGGACGGGTCACTGGAGCCAGGTAAGAGAGTCTGGCCCCCAGTGGAGAGAGCGGCTTCCTGGGCTGCATTCAGCCCCAGCCTGGAAGTTTAGAGACTGCCTGCCTGTATAATACAGGGGCTGGAATGGCAAAGTAAATTCTAGCTGCTCTGATCCTCCCATCCCTCCTTGATGAAGCAGAAAACCCAAAGATAAGTCTCTGACCCAGATTGAAATCCCAAGTTAATGGAAATAGCCTCAGGCTTGAGAGTCTCCAAGAAGGGGTGTTACTGAGACAGCCAGGAGTCTGAAGAGAAGAGAGGGAGGGGTCCCAACTAGCCCCACCTCACCTCAAGAACAAAAGCCTGCTCATAGCCCAGGGGTAAAGAGATGGAAATCTGAAGTGGTCAGACTCACCCCCACCTACTCATCTACATTCCTCACTGATCTCCCTGACTTAGCCATAAACTAGCCACCCAGAGATATTCAAGTCAAAAATCAGGCCCTAAACTCATATACTGAAAAACTAAGAAACAGGAAATCACAATGGGAAGGAAGGAGGCTGAGAAGGATAAGGGGAAGAGAAGAAAGTCTATTCTAGCCTACTATGTATGGCAAGAACAACCAAATACACAGGACAATATAGACTCTCTATCCACTCCTGAGACCACAGAAGGAAACATGAAATGGTTTCAAGCCCAAATAGCATTCCTGGAGGAGCTTAAGAAAAATTTTAAAGACTAAATCAGGGAAGCAGTGACCAACTTGGAGAAAAAGTCTCAAAAGTAAAATTAATAAATTAACTGGAGAAAATACCTCCATAAAAAAGGACCTTCAAAAATTAACTGAAGACCACAATTCGCTAAAAATTTGATACAATCAATCTGAAACTCAGAACTCTTTGATGCAGCAAGAGTCAATCAAACAAAACAAGACGATCGAAAAATTGGAAGAAAATATAAAATATCTCACTGGAAAAATAACTGACCTAGATAAGAAATCCAGGAGAGACAACTTAAGAATTATTGGTCTACCAGAAAGCCATGATGAAAAAAAGCAGCCTAGACAACATCGTCCAAGAGATTGTCAAAGAAAACTGTCCTGAGGTCCTGGAATCAGAAGATAAAATAGCTATCGATAGAATTCACCAGACTCCTCCTGAGAGAGATCCCAAACTGAAAACTCCAGGAAATATAGTAGCCAAATTCCAGAATTAAAAGATTAAAGAAAACATTCTACAAGCATCCAAAAAGAAATAATTCAAATATTGAGGAACTACAGTTAGGATCACACAGGACCTGGCAGCCTCTACATTAAAAGAATGGAGGGACTGGAATTTGATATTTCGTAGGGCAAGAGAGCTAGGACTACAACCAAGGATTAACTATCCAGCAAAACTGAGCATAATCTTTCAGGCAAGGAGAGGGTCATTTAATGAAATAAAGGACTTCCAGACTTTCTTGAGGAAAAAGCCAGAGCTCAATGGAAAATTTGATCTCCAATTACAAGTCTCAAGAAAGACATAAAAAGGTAAACAAGGGAAACACAGACTCACACATGCATAAGTGCACACACCCACACACACATGCTCATTAATTGGGATGCACCAAGAGCAAAATGTTCACATCCCTAGATGTGGAGCTGAGAACTGTCAATATTCAAAATCTTTATGATCATTATGACCTTCAAAAGGGTTATAATTAGATAGAGGGTGTAGATATGAATGCACTAATCTTAAGACTTTAAAGGGACTGTAATGGGAAAAAGGAAAGGATGATATAGGAAAAGGTAAAATATACCATATGAAGAGGCATCAAAACACACTATAGAAGAGGGGAAAGAAAGAGGTAGAGGAAAATCATTTAAACACTATCCTCACTGAATCTGGTTCAAAGAGGGATCAACTTAATAAGTGAAGTTTAAGATTCTAATGTGAATAGACACATAAATTCATTAAATAGAGGAAAAGGAGGGAGGGAGAGGAGCAATGTTTGAAATTTACTCTCATTGTTTTGGAATCAAATGGGGAGTAATTTACTCTGATAAATATAAAAATTTATTGTGTCCTATAGATAGTGTAGAGGGTAAGGGGGGGGGTGAAAAGGAGGAGACTAAAGGGGGGATCAGAAGGGAGGGAATGTGGGATGCACTAAAGGCAGTTCTCAGGGGAAGTTTTATATCCCTGAGTGCATACTTAATTAAAGCAGAGAGAAGGGAGGTCAATGAATTGGACATGCAATTGAAAAAGCTAGAAAAAGAACAAATTGAAAATCCCCAATTTAGTACTAAATTAGAAATATTGAAAACCAAAGGTGAGATTAATAAAATTGAAATTAAGAAAACCATTGAATTAATAAATAAAACTAAGAGCTGGTTTTATGAAAAAATCAACAAAATTGATAGACCCTTAGTCAATATGATAAAAAAAAAGAAAGAAGAAAACCAAATTATGAGTATCAAAAATAAAAAGGGTGAATCTACCTCCAATGAAGAGGAAATCAAAAAAATAATGAGGAATTATTTTTCCCAATTGTATGCACATAAATATGACAATCTTAATGAAATGGATGAATATTTACAAAATCACAAATTGCCCAGATTAACTGAAGAGGAAGTGAATTACCTAAATAACCCCATCTCAGAAAAAGAAATCAAACAAGCCATCAATGAACTCCCTAGGAAAAAATCTCCAGGGCCAGATGGGTTCACTAGTGAATTCTATCAAACATTTAAAGAACAGTTGATTCCAATACTCTACAAAATATTTGGGAAAATTAGTGAAGAAGGAGTCCTACCAAATTCTTTCTATGACACAAATATGGTACTGATTCCTAAATCAGGAAGAGATAAAACAGAGAAAGAAAATTATAGACCAATCTCCCTCATGAATTTAGACGCAAAAATTCTAAATAAAATATTAGCCAAAAGACTCCAACAACTTATCACAAAAATAATACACCCTGATCAGGTAGGATTCATTCCAGGAATGCAAGGATGGTTTAATATTAGGAAAACCATCAGTATAATTGAGCATATCAACAATAAAACTAGCAGAAACCACATGATCATCTCAATAGATGCAGAAAAGGCTTTTGACAAAGTACAACATCCATTCCCATTAAAAACACTAGAAAGTATAGGAATAAATGGAGCCTTCCTTAAAATAGTTGATAGCATCTATTTAAACCATCAGCAAGTGTTGTATGCAATGGGGATAAACTAGAAGCTTTTCCAATGAGATCAGGAGTGAAACAAGGGTGTCCACTATCACCCCTCTTATTCAATCTGGTACTAGAAACACTAGCAGTAGCAATTAGAGAAGAAAAAGAAATCAAAGGAATCAAATTAGTCAAAGAAGTGACCAAGCTATCACTCTTTGCAGATGATATTATGATATACTTAGAGAATCCTAGAGAATCAAGTAAAAAACTACTTGAAACAATAAATAAATTTGGCAAAGTTGCAGGATATAAAATAAACCCACATAAATCCTCAGCATTCCGGTACATCACTAATGAAATTCAACAGCAAGAGATAGAAAGAGAAATCCCATTTAAAGTCACTGTAGACATTATAAAATATTTGGGAATCTACTTGCCAAAACAAACCCAGAATCTATATGATTACAACTACAAAACACTTCTCACACAAATAAAATCAGATCTAAATAGTAGGAAAAATATCAATTGCTCATGGCTGGATCAAGCTAATATAATAAAAATGACAATTTTACCCAAACTATATATTTAGTGCCATACCAATCAATTTACCAAAAAACTACTTTCTAGAGTTAGACAAAATAATAACAAAATTTATTTGGAAAAACAAACGGTCTAGAATATCAAGGGAATTAATGAAAAGAAATGTTAGGGGAGGTGGACTAGGTATGCCAGATCTTAATCTGTATTATGCAGCAGCAGTCATCAAAACTGCTTGGTACTGGCAGAGGTGTAGAGTAGTGGATCAATGGAATAGATTAGGTGCAAGAGACCCAGCAGTTAATGAATATAGTAATCTATTGTTCGATAAACCCAAAGACCCCGGTTTTTGGTATAAGAATGCACTATTTGACAAAAACTGCTGGGAAAACTGGAATACAGTATGGCAGAAACTGGGCATAGACCATTATCTAACACCATATATCAAAATCAAGTCTAAATGGGTGCATGATCTAGGTGTAAAGGATGATACTGTAAGCAACTTGGGAAAGCAAGGAATAGTTCACCTGACAGATTTGTGGAGAGGAGAAGACTTTAGGACCAAACAAGAATTAGAGAGCATTATAAAATGCAAAATGGAAAATTTTTATTACATTAAATTGAAAAGCTTCTGCACAAACAAAGCCAATGTAACCAAGATCAAGAGGGAGGTGGGAAATTGGGAAAGAATTTTTACAACTCGTGTCTCTAATAAAGGACTCATTTCTAAAAGTTATAGAGAATTGAGGCAAATCTATATGAATACAAGTCATTCCCCAATTAATAAATGGTCAAACGATATGAACAGGCAGTTTTCAGAGAAAGAAATTAAAGATATCTGTAAGCATATGAAGAAATGCTCTAAATAACTATTGATTAGAGAAATGCAAATCAAAACAACTCTGAGATACCACATCTCTCCACTCAGATTGGCTAAGATGACAAAACAACTAAGCAACAAATGCTGGAGAGAATGTGGACAAATTGGAACACTAATACATTGCTGGTGGAGTTGTGAACTTATCTAACCATTCTGGAGAGCAATCTGGAATTATGCCCAAAGGATTATAAATAATGTCATACCCTTTGACCCAACAATACCACTTCTAGGGTTATATCCAAAAGAGATCATAGAAGTGGGAGAAAGACCCATATGTACAAAATATTTATAGCAGCCCTTTTTGTGGTTGCAAAGAATTGGAAACTAAAGGGGTGCCCATCAATAGGGGAATGGCTAAATAAGTTGTTTTATATGAATGTAATGGAATATTATTGTGCTATAAGAAACGAGGAGGTGACAGATTTCATAATTACCTGGAGAGACTTGTACAAACTGACGCTGAGTGAGAAGAGTAGAATCAGAAGAAATTTGTATACAATCACAGACATACCATATCTGTGATGACCAATTATGACAGACTGGACTCTTTTCAGCAATGCAGTGATACAAGTCAATCTGAAAGACTCAAGAAAGAGAGCAGTGCTCCATCCAGAGATATAACTAGAAAGAACTGAGCCTGAATCCTAATGGAAGCAACCAAATGTTCTTTTTCTTTTCGTTGTTTGGTTTTATTTCTTCTCTACCATCTTTCATCCCACCTAGTACAATACGCCTTTGTAATTGGAATAATGTTTAATATGAATGTATTTGCAGATCCTACACTGGACTATATGCTGTCATGGGGGGAGGGGAGAGGGAAGTAAAGGAAATTTGAAAATCAAGGAACTATGGAATTGATTCTTGTTAACTGAAACTAAACTAACAAATTAATTTAAAAAAGAAATTATTGCAATATAAAGACAAAAGTCATGAATAAAATAATTTTAACATAGTTGTAGCTGGTTGGTTCTCTCACTCCAAGGAATAATTGTTTAAGAAAACAGCTGTGATTAAATGGAAGCAAGCATACTGTGATAGCGAGTGAAGTGGAGAAAAGAAAATAAGAAGTAGGTTGTAGGTTTCAAAGACAATTTTTACTCATTTTACATGTATATATTTTAAATTTTTGATACATTTTAAATTGGCCCAGTATTTTGCAGCAAACATCAATTGAGCCCACTTTCGAAGTGTATTCCCTGAAATCAAATGTTATTAGAAAGAGCGATATATAGGGGTAGCTAGGTGGTACAGTTAATAGAGCACTGACCCTGGAGTCAGGAGGACCTGAGCTCAAATATGATCTCAGACACTTAAGACTTACTAGCCTCGTGAACTTAGACAAGTCACTTAACCCCAATTGTCCTGCCTTCCCCTCTCCAAAAAGTCAAAAAGTAAAAGAAAAAAAGAAGGGTCTACATTCTTTAAATAAATATAATAATAACATTGACTAGGCCATTGATCAAAGTATATAATCAGAATTTTATTGACTTTCACTGTTGACCTTATATACCTTAATGTAATTATTGTGAATGTTTTTGTTGTTTGGGATTTGTTTCCTCCACTTAGCATTACTTCATGCTAATCTTCACATTTCTCTGTATTTTTCATATTTCATTATTCCTTATGGTTTGCTATTTCAGTATATTGCTATTTCAATATATTTCTGTATCATAATTTGTTTGGTCACCACAGTTGTTAAAATGCTTTCTCCTTTGTTAGAATTCCAATTCCTTGACAGCAGGGACTCTTTTGCTTTTTTGACTATTGTATTCGAAAGTTTAGTACGTACTTTACCATATAATACACACTCAGTAAATGCTTGTTGACTGCTGAATGCCTAAGCATATATTTTGTTTATAAGCTCTTTGTTATTACACAATCACAATGAAGTATGATATGAGTACTTCTTTAAATGGCCTTTTCAAAAAGTTTAATTACAAAGGGTCGAAGAGATATAAGACATAGTTAGAGAGGATGGAAGGATCAAGTGAGTTTCTTGAGGTTGGGGGAGACAGAGCTACATGTTTGTTGTTAGGAAGGAAATGAACTAGTAGACATGGAGAAACAGAAAAGTGGTTAGTGAGAGGGTTATAGATGAGTATTCTGTTGCATACAGGATGCAGTGGGATCATTTGAGCAGGTAAAGAGGTTAACCTTGGTAAGAAGTAAGGCCACCTCATCATGTGAAAAAGGAGTGAAAATGGAGTTAATGGCAGACGTCATATGAGTGATATGAGATGATTAAGAAAGGAAAAGAGGGAATTTGTGGCAAATGGTCTAATTTTTTTCTATAAAATAAGATGAGTCTTAGTTGAAGGAGTAGGGAGAGTTAGAGCCATGGAAGACTTGAAGAGGGATAAAAAGGCCTGGAAGAGCAGCTGTGTAAATGTCATAATGAGTTGTTAAGGTAATTATAATAAGGTTGATTAATAGCAGGGAGGGCCCACTTGAGGTTGTGTATTATAAATTTGTAGTGGATCCAATCAGAACAGTTATTTTCTTCACCTTCATTTGGCAAAATGTGTGGAGAAGTGAAGGTGGTAAATGGTGCCTGTAATCCAGGGTTGAGGGGACACATGGCACAATTTGTTAAGGAGACCAGGATTCAAGAGAGGAGGAGAATGTGGGATTGAATTAGTTGAACAAAGGGCCAAAATGGGGAAAACAAGATAGATTGGCTGGAAGAATGCTACTGATAGCTTCAGCCCTTCTGTCTCTTTGTATAATCACCTACCAGGAATTAGTTTTGTCCCATGATGCATCCCTGGCACTCTTTAATGCAAGAACATTCTATCTTTAGGCTTCACCTCCCCCCAATATGCCCTTGACCAGAATACTTACAGTATTCTACATATCTTCTTATGCAGTGCTGAACTGAATGGAGGAGTTACAATTGTTTCTTTTTAGTTTTATCAAATCTTTGTTTCATCCAGAGTTCTTTTTCATTTTCACTGCTTTGTTACTCAGGAAAGTTAGCCTTGTCTAGAAATATTCAAATTGCCTTCTTTGCTGAGTCATTGATAAGTTTATTTTCTTCATTTTGCCTTTAATTGGATTAAGTTGGTTAATGGTTTATCAATTTTATTAAAATCACTATTTTATTTATAAAATGAAGAAAATTTTAGTTCTAAATTATCTTTCTCAAGTTTTCAAATTTTTATTTTTGTTCTTGCTTGAGAATCATTAATTTGTTGGTAGGCATTTTTTCTTAGTTGAATATGAAACTGATTTGTCACCTTTCTTTTTGTAACATAAGTGTTCAGAGTTCTAAATTTTTCTCTAACAATTACTTTGATTGAATCCTATGAAGGTAGGTTTGTAGTCTCATGGTTATTCTTTTCTCTGTCATAAATTTTATTCTATGATTTGTTCTTTAATGCACATTATTTAAAAAAAAAAACTATTTAATCTCAATTTTCCCCATCTCTTATTTACATTTGTCTTTTTATTGTCCAGTGGTCTATAAAATGTGTTGACATTTTTGTATTTCTGTACTTATCTATGAACCTTTTATGCTTAACATGGGATAATTTTTGATGGGAGGAGTAGCAAAGTAATCATGTTATGAAAAAAAAAGACTCCATAAACCTAATCATTTAAATTGTTATTCCATAATTGCTGAAATTTTGCATTTCTGATATTCTATTCATATACTTAATTTGTGTCTTTTTTCTTTCATTATATTTCTTTGAATAAAACACGCTATTAATGTTATCTGTAATTATTTTCTTACACTTTCAGAACTTCTTACAATTCAGTTAGCTTTTCTTTTCTTTTCTTTTTTTGGAGGTCAATTGGGGTTAAGTAACTTGCCCAAGGTCACACAGCTAGGTTTTTGTTTGTGTGTGCGTTAAGTGTCTGAGGCTGGATCCGAACTCAGGTCCTTCTGACTCCAGGGCCAATGCTCTACTCACTGCGCCACCTAGCCGCCCCCAGTTAGCTTTTCTTTTAAGTTCTTATATGTCATTGTTCATTTGCAATGTGTTGCAATGTGTTCAAGCCTGCTATGCATTGTATTATCTTTTGGGTGATCCTCAACTTTAGGCCTTTGTAAGCAATAATATTCCATATGTCACATATATTTCATTAGTGGAAAAAATACTGGTTCTAAAAATATATCTGTTCTGTATCCCAAAGAGATCATTAAAATGGGAAAAGGACCCACATGTACAAAAATATTTGTAACAGTTATCTTTGTGGTAGCCAAGAAGTGGAAATTGAGGGGATGCCCATCTATTGAGGATTAGCTGAACAAGTTGTGGTATATGAATGTAATGGGATACTATTGTGCTATAAGATATGAGGAGCAGTCAGACTTCAGAAAAACTTGGGAAGACTTATATGAACTGATGCTGAGTGAAGAGAGCAGAACCAGCAGAACCATTGTACACAGTAACAGACACAGTCTGCAATGACTAATTTTGATAGACTTAGCCCTTCACAGCAATGCAAGGACCTAAAACAATTCCAAAAGATTCATGATGGAAAATGCCATCCACATCAAGAGAAAGAACTATGAAGTCTGAATGTAGAGCAAAGCAGACCATTTTATTTTTTATTTTGTTTTTTTTCTTATGGTTTCTCCCATTCCTTATCATTCAATATAATACAACAGGACTAATGTGATCATATGTTCACTATTTCTAGAGAATTATTCTTATTTTGACCATGCTCAAGATCTCTTCTATGACTACGGGAAACACTTCAGGCAAACATATCTTGGTATTTTGGGACTTATTTACAATTGGAACTATCTATGTCATTTTTCTTTTAGGGAATCATATAGTTTTGGTTTTTGCATAGAAGAAGTCCTAATATAACTTTTAGGCTGGTGTTTTGTACCACTGAATTTTTTTGAGTAAACAAAAAATAAGCCAATAAGATTTTTATCTTCTATACTTTTAATGAATAATATGATTTTAAAGATGTAGAATCACATTTGCAACATATTATTTTTTCTTGTAATATATTCATCATGAGTTAATTCCTCATTCATCAAGGATGACCTTTATTCATGTGGATATTGCTTTAGTTAAGTGTTATTTTCAAAAGGTTAGAGAAATTTCTAAATAAGCACTGTAAATATTTGTCTATGTTACCAAGATAAGCTAAGCTGAGATTTTTCTCTGAAAAATACAACTTACTTAACGAAATTTAATTTCCATAGTACTACCTGAATGTACGCTCACATGATAAAGTAAATAATTCAAATCTTCTTATACAAATAAATTCTCATGTAGATGCTCATGGTATATTAGGGAGTACTCCTGCATAGAATGCAACCATCATGTAGCAGTTATCTTGGGCATCTGGAGAATTTTTGTATGACAATATCATGGTCATTTTAATGTCACAAGGAGAGACATGCTATGGAAATAAATGGATAATTGAGGAAGAATCAGATCACCTAGATAATTATCAAATTGCTTGGATAAATTCAATAGACAATAAAAAATTTCACAATTTATTCTTGGTATTTCATGTGTTTTTCTAACTGTTTTCTATTCTTATGACTTCCATTATCATTTCTCTATCACATCAGTCAGTAAACTATCATTTATTGAGTATTTGTTATAAGGAAGGAAATATGCTAAATGCTGGTAATATAGATACAACAAAAAATGACACAAGTACCTACCTTCAGAAAGTTTACGTTCTAGTAAGAAAATGATACATAAAAGGAACTTGAAAAACGGAAGAAAGGAAATAGAGGAGTATTCTGGGGGCATGGTGCAAAAACAAGTCTTGAAGGTGAGCAAAATTTGAGAAATAACATGACTGATGGATATTTCTTTAAAAGGGAGGCTTTTGGACAAAGTGATCAATCACAGGAAGAGGTGGCAGGAGTGAAGATATCTTACATGGTGGGAAAGTTTCTGGGACCTGGAGGAATCATATCAAATACATAATTCATTTCTTCCCCTTTTAATGAAAGTATAGGAGCAGAGGACTTTCTCCCACTACCAAGTCTGCTGTACTCCCAAATTTATTGAGACTCCTGGAATGCTAGGTGTGTAATTTAATGGAGAACCCCAGGAAATATAGAGGGATTATTAGTTTATTGATGAAGGTATCAATTTAATATATTTAGAGCTTCTAAGTTCATGAACCAGCAGAGGAATTCTTAACTCTGCAATATATACACCTCTCAATAATTACTTCTATGAGAAAGATATGATCCTTAAAAATAATCCTAGAAATATGATAGTTTGTCCTATTAAAATAGTAGCACTAGATAATCTATATCAGACCAATATGTACATTTCTGATTTTTTTTTTCATTTGCATGTACCTTCCTGGACAGGAGAGAAAAAGAGAAAGGCAGTGATAGAAAAACTAGAGACAGTGAAGCAGAGAGACAGAGACAAGTTTAAAAGATCTGCTATGGTTTGTAGGATAGGGAGTTAATTGGGAAGTATAAAAGAGCTCTATTTTTTTCTGACTGCTCTGAAGGATTATTTGCTGGATCTTCATCCAGGTCATATCCACTAACTGCAAGTATTCCCCAGACCTCAGTCCTAGACTCTCTTTTCTTCTCCCTATACACTTTTTTAATAGGGGTATCATCAACTCCCATGTTTTCAGTGACCATCTGTATGCTGATGAGTCTCATATCTACTCACCCTAATCTCTCTCTCCTAACTTCTAGACTCAAATCTCCAACTGCCTATTAGAAAACTCAAATGGGATGTCCCATAGACATCTTAAACTCTATATATCTAAAAGTGAACCCATTATCTCTCTCTTCAAAAAAAAAATTAACCACTACTCTATTACTATCAAGTACTAACCCACATTCCCAGTCACCCAAGATCACAACCTAATTGTCATCCTCAACTCATTCTCTCTTTTATACAACTCCAAATGCAATCTGTTGACAGGTTCTGTCAATTTTACTTTCCAAATACCTTTCTAATATACCCTCTTTTCTCCTCTGACACTGATACCATCCTTTACAGGCCCTTATCACCTCATATCCAAGCTATTGCACGAGATTTCTGGTAATTCTCTCTGCCTCAAGTTAGTTCCCATTCTCTTAACTGAATGTCAAATTAATCTTTCTAAAGTATAGATATAATCATTTTAAAAATCATTCTCCCGTTCAATAACTCCAGGACCTCCTATCACTTCTAGCTTCAAATATAAGACCATCTGGTTGGCATTCAGAGTTCTTCATAATTTGCCCCTTCTCCATCTTTCCATTCTTCTTTCTTACACCTTACCCTCCCTTCCCTACCTCCTACTCTATCATATTGGCCTCCTTGTTATTCTTTGCACAATACTCCATCTCTCAGATTTGGCCATTTTCACTGACTCTCCCCTAGACTCTGTGCCTAGAATGCTCTCTCACTTTATCTCTGACTCCCTATTTCCCTGGCTTCTTTCAAATTCCAGGTAAAATCCTATCTTCCATGAGAAGCCTTTATTGAGCCCCTTTACTGCTTTTGCCTTCCCTTTATTTATCTCTAATTTTTTCCTTCATGTATCTTGTTTGAACATACTTGCTTTCATGTTGTCTCCCCCATTAGGCTGTGAGTTGCCTGAGAGCAGGCACTGTCTTTTGCCTGTCCTTGTATCTCCAGCACTTAATATAGATTCTGGCACTGAGTCAACCCTTAATAAAAACTTATTGACTGATTTACTAGACTTGGAGACCTCATTGTGTTGACCTATGCCAGATTTAGTGATTTAATGAGATTCCTCTCAAGGTACACTGGAGTAATTCCTCAGGGACCTTACCTATTCTTGGACAGAGTGATATTCTGGTGATCTCACAATCACAAAAAATCATTGCTCATCTAAGGAAAAGATATATTATGCAGGCTATTATCTTTCTCTTGAGGAGGAAACAGGAACCTAACCTTAATCTTTCAGTTCCTGGGCTTCCAGAAATTTTTCTTTGAAGACTCAACTGCCTTCTTGTATAACTTTATCTTCATCCCTGTGGCTCTACTTTTTCAGGTTAATCTGCCTAATATGAACCTGTAGGCAATATGTGTGTTTAATAAATTTATATCATTAACTTCTTCTTCCAGGAGTATGAGAGGACAAAGCAGAAGAGGCAACATGAGGCACCTACGACCTCGGAAACTGATGCAGAATCCAACTGGTACAGGAAATAGGTGCTGTCACTGATACCTGGGTTGGCAGAGAAGGTGGGCTTTGTCCTTTTCAGTGGCATTTTCTCTATTTAGTGGGCTTATCCTGCCCATGTTGTATCATGGCAAGAAGGAGAAGGAGGAAGAAAAGAAGGGAAGGTGGAAAAATGATATCCTAAATCTCCATAAACTGCCCTTTCTGCTACTGCTTATTTCAAATAGTTTCTATCTAAAAAATCCAACTGTCATGGGAATGCTCGCCTCTGAATTTCCTCTTGCCAGTGACCCAAGCTGACCCCCTGAACTTGGTAAAGCATTGAACTGGCCTAGTTACCAAGACTTGGGTAGGACTAAAGACACAACTGTGAATGTGGAAAGGACCAAAAAATACAAAATCTGGTGTAATGCAATCTAGATCAGAAGTGAGCAAGCATGTAAGGGAAAAGTGAGATTAAATGAAGAATAATTTTTAGTTTCCAATTAGATGAAATAGAAGGGAGACTGTTAAGAAAAAGGAAAATGAGCAAAAAAATCTAAGAAAAGGAAAAATACAATGCACATTTAGTGAAAAACATACAAATATGCTAAGGATCTATGATTTTATCAGTATTAAGAACAGTAACTTCAATATCACTGATATAAGAGAAAGCTATGCAAAATAACTAGTGAATACCCCAAAATATAATGGAACACTAGCTTTAAAAATCTCTAAGATTTCCCAGAATAAAAAATAAAAGTTTTATTTAGAAGTTTAAAATAAAAAGTACAGACATTGGGTCATATATCAAGAGTTCCAAAAGACAAAAAGAAAAAGAAACAAAAACAAAAATACAATTAGAATAAATGAAGGAGAATTATTCCCAAAAAGTAGAGGCTCAGAAAAAGAAATGACAGACAGAACTTAAAAAACAAAGATTGAAGAAAATTTTGTAGAAGAGAACTTATATATTACTAGAAAAGTATATAACATTAAAATAATATAATCAAATGAATGAAATAATTTAATCTAATCAATCAATTAGTGAGCATTTATTAAGCAGTTATTAAGTGCAAGGCAATTTGCAAAGAACTGGGGATACAAAGAAAAACCCAAAACAGTTCTGTCTTCTAGTGAAGGAGACAACATGTACTTAAAAATCTATATTCGAGATAAATTCACACTAGAGGGAAAAGAAAGATTTAGTAGCTACTCGATTCAAGAAAGATTTCCTCAAAAGGGTGACATTTGAGAGAAGTTCTGAAAAAAACAGGTTTTCAACAAGGAAAAGGTGTCTTCTCTAGACAAGATGTCTTCTCTACATACTTTAAAAAGTTTCAAAAATTTTGAACAATATAACAAAGGAAATAACCCTCTTCAAAGACCTTTCTTCAAAAATATGCACAAGGGAAAGCATAAAAAAGGAATTTTTATGCTCAGCAAATGTGAGTCAAATTCACCAGGGCATTGAAGGAGATACGGAGAAGGGTCCAAGTAGAGAGGAATTCTCTATGGATAGTGTTTTGGATTACTTTGTACTAGTTGTGTCAAACCTCAATATATTATAGCACTTTCTGGATGAGATCTTAAGACATTAAAAAAAACCATGCAAGATGAAGAATGTTTACTGGCCAGATTTTAAGATCCATTTAGGACAGTAACATGTGCCAAATGTCCCTTAGCTACACATTATTTGTGGTATAATAAATGTATGAATATAATGAAAAGTTATTCTGTTGTAATTGTACAGAGTAAAGTAACTGGGATCAAGAAAATAACTTATGCAAAGTGCACAACAATGAAAATAAAAAGATGAAACCAACCAGAGAACTGTTTAATACAATGATTAAATGTGCCACTCAGATTCAATTAATATGTTTGTTGTTTTGCTGCACTACTTTTTTAAATTGTTAATCTTTTTATCTTGAGGGGATACATGTATGTTGACTTCACTGACATTTCAACTTATTCTCTGAACTGTTCCATCTTTTTTAGCAGCCTTTTCTACAGATGGTTAGATTCTCCCTATACCCCACAAAAAAGCTTTTTGGTTGTTCTTTATTTTTTCTCTTGTTTTCTTTCATTTTTCCCTAGCACTTATCACAATGCCTGAAACATAGTAAACATTAAATAAATGCCTTTTCTATATCAAAGGGACAATTTGCCCAGTAGATAAGGCATGAAGGAGTAAATCTGGTAATAAAAGTGATATAAAAATCATCAATGAAACAAGATCAACTAAAAAATAATGAAAACTATATCTTTTACATCTGTAGTTAGGGGAAGAATGAATAACCAGACTTACAAGGTGTTATGGGAATGGGAATTTGAAGATCTTCCCTGCCCCTTGGCTCTTTGATAGGCTTAAGTGACTCTGAGAAACTTCCCATATTTGAAAATAGACTATGCCCCCTAATAGGCTGAATATGGTCACATGGAGCCTGTAGTGAGAGGTTTAGTTTTCAGGAATGCCCACACCTTGTTACTTTGTGATTGGGCAGTCTGTCAAGACGGTTGTTACATTCTCTGAGCCAGGAGAAGGCTATATATACCCTGATGTGAGATTTTGCTTTGGGGCTCACTTTGAAAAGACTTGTGTGATTTGACCAGACAAGACTCTAGGCAGCTGTTGAGCCCCTGGCTTTGAAAACCCAGATGTTGATGCTTCCTTCTCTGGTAACTGACTAGGTATAGATATAATGGTCAGACAGCTGGAAGCCTGTCTGTTGGTCTGTTTCTCTGTCTGCTTATAACTTCTGCTTGTAACTGATGAGATATGGGCTCTGGGAGCCCCTTCTAGCTCTCCTTGAGTCCTTGAGGTACAGGCTCTGGAAACCCCCTTTGAACTCTGATTAAATCATCTCATTTGATTAGGCAATAAGCCTTACACTGTGGCTGAGCCCAAGCTTCTGTTGCTAGACTTCCCACCTTTTGTTACTAGACTTACCACCCTTGAGCCTATCAAAGAATCAACCCATTCCTGAACTGGCATGGCCCACCATTAACTGTAGTCTCCAGGTAGCCTCCAGCTACTTCCCACCCTTAATCACTCATTGACCTCATTATCTCCTCCTGAAGACCCTCTCCAAACTCCTCCTCTAGACCACCCCTGGATTCCTCCCACAACCTTCTGAATATAAGCCTCCATCTTGTCTTCATGTTTGTGAGAGCTCCATAAAATAGTGAGAGTGCCATAGAACAACCTAGCACAGAATTACTCTGTGTCTAATGCAAGCAAACTTTTAATAAACTTTACTTTTCTTGGCTGAGGAATTCATTCAGCAGGACTCTGCATGTTGGTATTTTGGGGTCCTCAGTTCCCTGGAGACATCTCCTAAGTTTCCCCTTCCATGGCCCTGACCTGACTGGTCAAAGGGAGGGTAGAACCCATTGGTTAGATAAGCTCAAGGGTGGGAAGTCTAGTAACAGAGGTTTTGCCTCAGTCACAATTTAAGGCTTCTTGCCTCATGCAAATGCCTTATTGAATGAGACAATTTAATCAGAGTTCAAGGGAGGTTCCCAGAGCCTGTACCAAGGGGGCTCCCAGAGCACACACCTCATCAGTAACTTGTTTATATTCTCTGAAGTTCAGGGTGCTGACTTTTTCCCCTAAACTAGGTAAATGATATGTTTGATTGATCAAAGTAAGATTGTTAACCCATTTTTGAGTTGCTTTCCTTTAGAAAAGCAGATCTAAGAACCTGTGCTGGCAGCCAACCTAGGTATGCAAGGGTGCTTGCTGCTACAAATGGCTTCATGAACAGGATCTGCAAACTAAAAGAAAAGTATGGGGGCTGGGATAATTGTTTGTTTCCTAGTTGTGGTACCTGTGACTCTGTGGAGGATTATGTTGTACTTTAGAGATGTTAATGCTAATTCAGATGTAAGTTGCCTATGTAATGGACATGAAAGATTTTGGGGCTGAATGTTATAGGAATGGGAGTCTGACGATCTTCCCTGCCCTTAGGCCCTTTGGTAGACTTAAGTGTCTCTGAGAACCTTCCTATATTTGAAAATATACTCTGCCCCGTAATAGGTTGAATGTGGTCACATGGAGCCTGTGGCAGGAGGCATTTTTTTTTTTCAGGAATACCCACACCTTGTTACTTTGTGATTATTGGTGATTGTTGTGACATTGGTGCTTCCTTCTCTGGTAACTGACTAGGTATGGATGTAATGGTCAGGCAGCTAGAAGACTGCCTGCTGATCTGTTTCTCTGTCTGCTTGTGATTTCTGCTTGTAACTTGTTTGTATTCTCTGAAGTTCAGGGTGCTGACTTTTTCCCCTGAATTAGGTAAATGATATATGTTAGATTGATTATAAAGTAAGATTGTTAACCCATTTTGAGTTGCTTTCCTTTATCAAAACAGATCTAAGAACGTGTGCTGGCAGCCATCCTGAGTATGCTAGGGTGCTTGCTGCTACACAATGATAGACAAGGATACAAAAGGCGAAATGGAACAAATCATTATATAAAGTTAAAAACATTTTGCACAAACTATGAATATATCTAGAGTAAGAAAAGATATCTACTAAGCAAATTGTTTGAATTGCACATCACTATGAAAGTATGCTATCAAAAATCTGCAAGATATTAAAATGAATATATGAGAACCATTCTCCAATATATGCTATCAAAATATACGTTTTCAAGTGAAGATTCCTAAGATATGAACAGCCAAATCACTAATAAAATGAAAAATGGAAGTTAATATAAGTGTAAGAAACAGATGAAATTGACAAAGAGAGCAAAAAATTAAATTAGTTAAAGTTAATTTGAATGTGGGAAGACTGGAGCATTAATATATTGATGGTGAAAGTGCGAATTGTGCCAACTATTCTGGAAAATATTTTAGATTTGTATAACCTTTAAATGCAGGGGTACGGCTACTAGTCAGTAGATTTATTATAGATATAAATATATATGTATGTATATATATATGTATTCATAATGCCACTTTTAATAATATTGAAAAGTTAGAAAAAAAGAGGGTGCCCATTGTTTTGGACATGATTAAACAAATTGTGGCATATGACCATAATTGAACAGGATTGTGTTGAAAGGAATAATAAATCTGTGGAATTCAAGGAAATTTGGGAAGATTTAGTTGCATCCATTTAGATAAAAGAAAGCAGAATCCAGAGATTGACATATATGCTTACAACTACATAAATCAAGACAATAAAAAAATAAAAGTGAATTCAGATAAAATAAAATGACCAGTATTCATCCCAGATGACCTGTGTTGCAACACACTTTTTTTCTTCTCTGTAGAGAGGCAGTAGACTATATGAGAGGAATACTTCTTATACTGCCTTTTTCTCTCTCTGTGTGTATATATGTGTACATATGTACATATGTGTGTATGTATATGTGTGTATGACAATCTAAAAATTTTGCTTACCAAAATTTTGTTATTGTTATAGTGCTTGTTTATTTTTCCAAGGTTTTGTCCTGTTGAGACATGGGACAAAATATGGAAAAGAAATTGTGATGTGAAAAATGAAGTGTATGAATAGAGCTCTATAAAAGAAGGCCCCCTACATTACAGGGACAGGTTTAGGTAAGGGTTCATTCATCAAGGTATTTCTCATTGCATTATTTGTTATTATTAAAGTACATTATACCTATAGGGACTATATTTTCTGATCCAAAAATGAGAACACATAATCTAATAAAGTATGTTTATATTGAAAAGCTTCATTAAAAAATAATTTTGAAATGACCTTTAACACTGTCTATCATAAAAATTCCCTCTAAATCTAAAATTATCCTCTTCTTTGACATAGTTTTAATGTGTAATATTTAGTGCATTACAGTTTTACATTTCTGAGCACTCTTTTAACTTTGTCACTATAATGCTCAAGAAGAAAAATATCATTATAAAATTCAGTGCAGTGATGCATCATTGATATGACACATTAAATCTCTTTACATCACTCCTAACCAAAACTAATGACATACTGTATCTGTAAATGGCTCATCAGTGCAATTTGAAGTCCATGTGGGTCTGTCATCAGACACCATATACTAAAAGGCAAATTTTAAAATGACCTTTTCTCTAATATGCCTTTCACAGTGGTAGAACATTTTTTTAACTTTCCTCCTAATGTCTCAGTGCCACTTTAGGTTAGAATTACTCACCTCCTCCACTCTCCTTCTAAACATTCTAAAAAGTGAATGAGTAGGTAGAAAAGCCTAACATGAAAAGTACTTGCAATAGATGATGTATAGTATATTCTAAAAACCCTAAATTAGGATCAAATTGAGGGATTCTACCTACCAATCTCTCCAAATTTTTGAAATTGCATTAGCCAAATATTAAAATTTTAGAATTAAAATAATCCTCCAAATCAGCCAAAATATTTCTTATGTATTTATTTTTCTGAAACTGGCAAGGATATACTTTTCGCCTACAATGAGCTTGTGAGCTGATGAGTTATGAGACTTCAGCTTTGCTTCACCTCCTAATCACCCTGAAGTCTTTTTAAAGATAGATGTAATTATTAGCAGAATGATTTATTGTCCTAGAGTCCTGTGGAAAGTAATTTGATGTGTAAACCTCAATTATGGAAAATATTGCCATTGTGGTTATAAATCTCCCATGGTAAAGGCAGGTGAGATCTTGATCCTGTTTGCATTTTTAGATTTTTTTAAAGTCATAATTCCTCTCTAGAGTAGAATATTTCTGCCAGTGTGGCACTTTTAAAATGAGGATGAACAATCCCTTCTATAATTTGCTGCATTCTAAAAAAAGTGCAAACTCTGTGGAAAAATGTAAAGTTAAGTTGCAAATTAACTATTATGAGCAAACTGATCAGGCAACCAGAGAGGCAGCAATAATAGAGTGGTGAAAGTCCTGAAGTTAAAGTTACAATATCCGGCTTCAGATACTGGCTCTGCCACTAACAACTCTTATGACCTTGGTGGCAGTCACTTAATTCTTCTGTTCCTCAATTTCCTCATTTTCATAAAGATTGAACAGTAAGTGACCTTTTTGAAGCAGGGGGGTATGTGTGTTTTTCAATTTTCTTTTCCAATCAGAAAGGGCTAAAATCAAAATCCTCACAACCATGCCTAATGGTCTGACTCAAAGTCTTAAGTTTTTCCTCTAGTCTCTCCTAGCTCTCTTCCTCCTTCCAGGTATAAAGGACAGAGTTTAACTTCCAGGATCAGTGCTCATACCTTTAGCATCTCTATTGTTCCAATGTTTCATTCTTCTCAAAGAAATCTAAATGAACCTCAGTTTATAGAATTCTTCTTGGCAGAGCCAGAGAATCATGTGCAAAATTAAACTGAATCTTGATGTCTCCCTGTCAGGCCCCCTCTACCAGAATAATCTTATCATAGAAAAATACAATTCTGGTCTCACATAACAGCATGATCACTGATAATAGAAATGAAATCATGTGTAAAAAGAGAATAAGGCAAGAAAATATTTCTAAGAGTAGCATGTAGGAAAATAGGACAGAGCTGGGTTGTTTTTGTTGTTTCTGATTTTTGTTTGTTTCGGGTTTTTGTTTTTGATTGTTTTTTTAGCTTTCACTAAAGGGAAGGAAAGCAGTTACACAGCACAGTGGACAGAGCACCAGGCTTGGAGTCTGGAAGACATCTTCCTGACTTCATATTTGGCCTTAGACACTATCTACCTGTGTTACCCTGGACGAGTCATTTAACCCCATCTATCTAAGTTTCCTTATCTATGAGATGAGCTAGAGAAGTAAATGACAAACTACTCCAGTATCTTTCCCAAGAAAATCCCAAATGGCATCATGAAGATTAGAACATGACTGAAAAAGAAATGACTAAGCAATGATGAAGGGATGGAAGAGAAGGAGAAAGAGGAGAGAGTATACTACCGGGCAAGTGCTTCTTCAAATCCAGTTTCCATAATCACATCTGACATCTGTGGATAATGGCAGTGGCTGCCCAGGGAGAAAGCAGTTGCTTTCCATTCCATTGCATAGCTGCTTTTTCCCCCCCATCTCTACAGCCTCAGTCCCAGTTTCCCTCCTAGCTGTGCCATTTCTCAGCCAAATGTCTTTAACTCAGTACTCTGTTTCCAGATCTCTCTTCTCAACCCCACCCCTGTGCACAGCTACTTCCAGACTCCTCCTCTCACTCAAGCTGTTATGTTATTAGTCCCGGGAATCTTTCAGAAAGGACAATAAGGGGATTATACTAGATAACCTCTAAGGCATCTTACAGCTTGAAAGCTATGATCCTATCACCATGGAAAAATTATAATGGACAGTGACTTGCACTGGAACTTAGAAAAGTTAAGCTCTCATCTTAGCTCTGCCATTAACCACCTGTGTACCTTTCAACAAGCCACTCAACTCCACCTCCATTCTTCTTCATCAGTAAAATGATGGGATTAGACAATATGACCTACAAGGACACCACTGGCTCTGACACTGTGTTTTCACATGAGGACTGTTCTCTTCTCTAAAAGGTGCTAAGATTATAAAGGTAATACACACCATAATGGCTCTACTTATTGAGATGAGAAAATTACTGTGAAAATAATAGAACTACCTAGAATAAAAGAAGTAATGTCATGTCTTGTAAACTTTTTACATCATAGAACCATTCAAAATAAAATCCAAAGAGACTAGAACTTTACTGTGGCCATTAATGGATAAAAGATATAGCCTCAGTTATTTTTGGTGAGTCTAATGTGCTGTTCTTTTAAAAATGTGTTAACAGTTAGGGAACATAACCAATTAATTGGTTAATTTAATTTATTTCCTAATGTCAAAAATGTACAAGTATATCCATAACATAGGTAAAGCTTCAATTTTATATTTGGCCCTTTTATTTTTTCTACTGTTGAAGAAAGCACTGAAGGTTTTGCAGTTTTTTATTTGATAATATACTCTAATTTAATACAAAGCATTGTAAAGTTAGGGGTACAGATGATATGATTAAACATTGATTTAAGAGCCATTGTTTTACCACCTAACAAAGTTATGAATTTTGAGGCTTAACTCACAATATCATCACTTATACTGATTTATGAACTGACAATCACCATGATGAAGCATATTCAGGATGTGAAGGGTTAATGTTATAGCGTTCATTGTCTCTGTTGTTTTAAGTGAAATCCAGGATGATCTCACTTGCCTTGTGAAGTGGATTTAAGTGCAGTCATTCTCAGGAAAATAGCCATGCTGTCTGTAACGAGTGTGAGTTCATTGTTCTGTAGAAAGCTAAATGCTTTAGATCAGTTTGGAACTCGATAATATTTTGACTTCACACTCTGAATTGCTAGTATGCTGAATATGCTTGCTTTAATGGTTTAATTTCTTCTAATTTTGTCTCTTGGCACATTGCAGCATACTAATCTGCTAAGACTGAAATTTTTTGCCAACAATTATCAGGTTTAGTATAGTATAAACGAAAATGTGTCCCTGATGTACAGGCAGTGGAGGGAATAGAAATTTAGACCACTTCAGATTTATCATTGGCCTGGGATGATTTTGCAGAATGTCAAGATATCTTGCCAGTTTCCCTTAATTCATGTTTGCAGAGCCTGCCATTCATGAACAATATCACACATGATGCATAGTTCATATTTGAATGATAACCAGCGATTCACTTTTGTGTTAATCCTAGCATGTAACTAGTTAAACTCACCTTAAAGAGCTATGACCAAGATGTATAATTAAATGTTATAAATGGTTTCAGGATATTCCACTGTCATTCTGTGCTTTGGAATGGCTTGGTGGAAGTGTATAACATTTCTGGGTTGAGCAGAAAATCCAGACTACTCTCTGACTTGAAACTGCCTGCTTTAAAAATCCACTATCACCTTGCTCACAAACTACTCTGTTCTAGGAATAAGTCCAGGCTCAAGTTCTAGTTCAAAGCATCAAAGGCTTAAGCACAACCAAAGAGAAGATATCAGTCAGCCAGCAGAGAAGTCCTATAAGTTCATAGAAGTCTATACTACAAGTTAGGAAAGGGCTGCAGGGGAATGTTACAAATCCCCAAGAAAACATTACTTTTATTGATGTACATAGCTAAACAGTACAGAACTAGTCACCAGACTGCTTTGGTGCACACCACAGAAAGAGTTATATATGAAGACAGTAGAGCTACCAACAACCAAGCTTTACAAACAATGCTAGACATAAATCAAAACATAGTGCAATGCACAGAATAAGCAGATAAACAGTGGTCTTGGGTTGGAAATTCAAGATGTGTAGACAACTAAAAAATATGTTTCTGATATACGTGTGTGTATATGAGTATATAAATATATAAGTATGTATGTATATATCTATGTATAGAGAGAGATGGAGATAATAGAGATAGATATAGAGATAGAGATAGAGATAGAGATAGAGATAGATATAGAAAACATAACCTAGTGCAAGCTTTTATGATGCCTGGACTATTGCAATAGCCTTTTTGTTGGTGTGCCTACCTTAAGTCTCTTCCCATTTGAGTCTATCCTCCACTCAACTGTCAAAGTGATTTTCCTAAAACACATATCTGACTAAATCCTCCCTTCTCAATAAATCATCCTGGCTGCCAATCACCCCTAGGATCAATGCTTGCCATTCAAAGTCCTTCACAACCTCTTTACCCACATATAACTTTCTAAGTCTTCTTACACTTAACTCTACACATATACTTTTCAATTTAGCAACATTAGAATCTTTTTTGTTCTTTCAATGTAGTATAACAGGAGATGATGCATTAAAGTGTGGGTCTTGTTATGTGCAACTTTTCTTTTAAATATATAATAAATTCAACATATAACATTTAAAGCTATCTTGTCTCTGATTCTTTCTCACCTCCTGTCTTTATCCCTGTGGTTTTTTTTTTTTTTTTGTTTGTTTGTTTTGCTTTTTGGAGGGCAGTTAGGGTTAAGTAACTTGCCCAAAGTCACACGGCTAGGTTTTTGTTTGTGTTAAGTGTCTGAGGCTGGATCCAAACTCAGGTCCTTCTGACTCCAGGGCCAGCGCTCTACTCACTGCGCCACCTAGCCTCCCCCATCTCTGTGTTTTTTAAAGCTGCTTTAATGACGCTTTTCTTTTTTATATTCACCACTGTTGTTGTTGTTGTTGTTGTTGTTGTTGTTGTTGTTGTTGTTGTTGTTGTTATTGTTATTGTTGTTCAGTCATGTTCAACTCTTTGTGACTCCATTTGGGGTTTGTCTTGGCAAAGAAACTGGAGTGGTTTTCCATTTCCTTCTCCAGCTCATTTTACAGATGAGGAACTAAGGCAAACAGGGTTAAGTGTCTTGATTAGAGTTACACACATTGTTAGGTGTCTGAGCCCAGGTTTAAACTTAAGACCTCCTAACTCCAGGCCTCATGCTCTATCCACTATATCCCCTAACTGTCCTTTGATACCCTGCACACTAAACCTATATCTCCCTCTCCCATACTACTCCAATAAGAAGAGAGAAAAACAAAATCTGGCTAATAAATACACAGTCAGGCAAAACATAGTCTAACAATGCATTATTTGAAAATTTCTCAGCACCCACAGAACGGCACAGAGAAGATAACCTCCTGCTGAGGACAGCCCAGCAGCCCTGCAGGGAGCAACCAGCGAAGCGCTCTGAGAGCAGGCAGCACAGCTCGCTGGGAACCAGCCCAGGTCTGAGGTTTTAGCCCAAGGGAGGCCAGGCCTTCAGCCTGCTGGAGGGACCCCAGAACACCAGCAATTGTGGTGATTCCAGAATTATCAACACAGATATGCCCAGGACAAAGTGAGAGGTTAGTGCCCTATGGATTTTGGGACCAGTATTTGGGGAACTCCTGGCTTCCTCTCCTGGGGGCAAAAAGCTGCTGAAGAAACAGCTGCACAGAGGCCATTCTGCAGCATCAGCAGTGGCTCTAGCTCCTGGTCTGTGAACTGTAGGGAGATCCAGCAATCAGTCTGAGGGTTAATCGCTCTTGCTTTAAACTGCCTGGATCTGGATTGTGGTCTGGGGGGGAGGGAAGTTTGGGGTGGCCATCTAATTTGCCAGAGAGGGTGGAGGCTTTACAGAGGCCACCCAACTGGCGGAAGTTGTGAAGACCCCACGTTTAGGCGGAAGCTCCCCTGTCTGGTGGCAGAGTCCTACTGGGGCAACAAGCCCAAAAATCAAGTAATTAAGTGGCAATATGCCTAGGCAAATGAAACAAAATAAACAGAAAAGTTTAACATTGGACTCCTATTTTAGGGGCAAAGAGGCTCAAAGCATGGAGGAGGACTGTGAGGTCAGAACTCCTGCACCAAAAGCCCCAAATGAAAACACAAGCTAGCTACAGGCCATAGAGGACCTTAAGAAGCAGATAAGAGAAGTGGGGAAAAATTGGGAAGAGAAATGAAAGAGATGCAAAAAAAGTATGAAATGACAGTCAACAGCCTGACTGAGGAAGATAACACCTTAAAAAATAGACTAATCAAATGGCAAAAGAGGCTCAGAAAGGCAATGAGGAGAAGAATGCCTTAAAAAGTTGAATTTGCCAGATGGAAAAAGAATCTCAAAAGCTCACTGAGGAGATTCATTCCTTCAGAGTTAGACTGGAGCAAATGAAAGCTAGTGACTTTATAAGAAATCAAGATACTATTAAACAGATCCAAACAAATGAAAGAATAGAAGGCAATGTGAAATATCTCATGGGAAAAACCACTGACCTGGAAAATAGATCCAGGAGAGATAATTTAAAAATTATTGGACTACCGGAAAGCCATGATTAAAGAAAGAACCTAGAAATCACCCTTAAAGAAATTCTCAAGGAAAATTGCCCTGATGATTTAGATCCAGAGGGCAAAATAGAGGTTGAAAGAATCCACCAATCACCTCCTGAAAAATATCCCAAAAAGAAAACTCCTAGGAATATTATAGCCAGGCTCCAGAACTCCCAGATCAAGGAGAAAATACTCCCAGCAGCCAGGAAGAAACAATTTCAATATTTTGGAAACAATCAGAATAGCACAGGACCTGGCAGCTTCTACACTGAGGGATCAAAGGGCATGGAATATGATATTCCAGAGGGCAAAAGAGCTGGGACTAAAGCCAAGGGTCACCTACCCAGCAAAACTGAGTATCTTGTTTCAGGGGAAAATATGGTCATTCAGTGGAATAGAGGACTTTCAAGCATTCTTGATGAAAAAACCAGAGTTGAATAGAAAATTTAACATTCAGACACAAGAAGCAAGAGATGCTTGAGAGGGTAATGAAGGAAAAGAAATCAAAAGGAACTTATCAAAGTTGGACTATTTACATTCCTACATGGAAAAACAATCACTGTTTGATGAAACCTTTCTCATTATGAAAATAATTGAATAAGGGTACGTGGCATATGTTCACAGGTATACATGAATAGAGTGCACAGGTTGAATTTGATGGGAAGGGATGATTCTTTTTTTTTTTTTTTTGGAGGGCAGTTGGGGTTGGGTGACTTGCCCGGGGTTGCAAGGCTGGGTTTTTGTTTGTGTGTTGGGTGTCTGGGGCCGGATCCGAGCTCGGGTCCGTCTGGCTCCGGGGCGATGCTCTGCTTGCTGCGCCACCAAGCCACCCCAAGGAAGGGATGATTCTTAAGGGGTGAAGTCAAGAGGTGTGAGAGGAAAGTGGCAAGAGGAGATGGAGAGAGACAGGGTAGGGTAAACTATCTCATGTAGAAGAGGCAAGGGGAAGTAGTTGCAGGGGAATGGAAGAACAGGAAGGCAAAAAGGCAAAAGCATATTCTCATTGATGTTGGCTCAAGGAGAGAATCACATACATACTAAATGGAGTATCTTACCCTCACTCACCTGAGTAGGGGAAAGGGGGATGAGAGGGGGGATGATGGAAGGGAGGACATTCTGGCAGGAAGGGAGGTTGGAAGTACCCACTATCAAAGAGGGACAGGATGAAAGTAGGGAATGGACCAGGGGGGAGGTGAGATGGGTGGGAGGGAAATATAAGCAGTCTTTTACAATATATCTACTATGGTAATGTTATGCATATCTATGCATGTACAACACATGCTGAATTGCTTATCTCCTCAGAGGGAGTGGATGACAAGGGAGGAAGGGAATGGATCTGAAAACTGAAGTTTTGAAATTAAATGTTTCATAAGATGTCCAGGCATTGGGGCTCAGAGATTCACCTTGCCCTAATGGCAAAGTTGAAGGGGATATGGGAGAAGATACGGGAGAGAGCAGATTGGATGAGGGGATATCTAGTCGGACTGCTATTCTGGGGTGGTGGGTAGGGAAAAATGGCGGAAAAATGTAACTCATAATCTGGTGGAAATGAATGATGTAAACCAGAAGTTCATAAAGCATTTGTAAAAAAAAAAAATTTCTATTTTGATACCTTGGGTCTGTCACTTTCTTGCCCATATATGAATAGCATGCTTCATCACCATTCCTCTGGAATCATTGTTTTGCATTGCATTGATCAGAGATTTTTGAATCTTTCAAAGTTCTATTTCTTTACGAAATTGTTGTTTATTGATGTATAAATTGTTCACTTCACTTAAAAAAAACAGTATATACAATTTTTCTCAGGATTCTCTTAAGGAACTTATCTGAAATTTCATTGTTTCTTATGGCACCATAATATACCGTTACATTAATATGCAATCATTTGTTCAGTTATTCCTCAATTGATATTTACCTATAAGTTTGTTTAACAAAAAGTTGCTATAACATATATAAATATATAAATTATTTATATGGATATAGATATAGATAATATAGAGATAGATCCCTTTCCCTTTTTATCTCTTTTGGGTATACACTTCACGATTTTAACATTAGATCAAGTGGTATGAAGAGTTTAATGATTTTTTGGAAATGGTTATAATTTTTTTTCTTTTTTTTTTTTTTGGAGGGCAATTGGGGTTAAGTAACTTGCCCAAGGTCACACAGCTAGGTTTTTGTTTGTGTGGGTTAAGTGTCTGAGGCCGGATCCGAACTCAGGTCATTCTGACTCCAGGGCTGGTGCTCTATTCACTGCGCCACCTAGCCGCCCCCAAGGTTATAATTTTTTAAAATTCATTTCACTAAATCATTTCCTTATCTTGGATATGTCAACTTTATCAAAGAAACTTGCTGCAAATATTTATTTTTCATCACTTACACTTTTCCTTTCTAATTTTATAAAGTGTATTTGGTTTATGCAAAACTTTTGAAATTTGTTATTTTTTATATTATTTTTACTAAAGGATTAAGGCATCAACTTTCCCACAAGGATAGCTTTGGTTGTGCCTCATAAGTTTTGTCATGTTGTGTTCTTGTTATTTTCTTTGATGAAATTTTCTATTTCTTCAATTTTTCCTTTTACTCACTTGTTGTTTAGGATTAAATTATTTGGTCTCTAATTGATTTGTAATTTTTAATGTTAATTTTTACATATGTTTTATTGCATTTTCATCAATAAATAATGTGCTTAACAGTTCTGCTTTTTACTCTTGCTTGTGAGGATATTCTCTCTCAATAAGGGTAACTTTTTATGTTTTCTTTTGTTAAGCACCAAAAATCCATCACCTCTAATTTTTCTAAAGTATTATATATTTCCTTAATTTTTCTTGTTTTTTTCTTTAGATTTTTCTAAGTCTGAAAGTCACACATTAATTATTTGTTTGTTACTATATATTTTCTCTATGATTCAACTAACTTTTCTTTTGAGTATTTAGATGCTATTATCATTGAGCTCATATGTGTTGAGTATTGATATTGGTTTATTTCCTATGAAATGTTTAAGCATAATATATTCTTCTTGTTTACCTCTTTTTAGATATTTTTATCATTGCCTTGTCCAAAATAATGCTTGCTACTCTTGATTTTTTTAAAGTTTACCTTAAGTCTAATAGAATCAGTCACTTATTTTAACTTTGTGTGAATATGTATGTTCCAGGTTTTTTTTTTTTCTTATAAATATTATGTTGTTGGATTCTGCTTTCTAATCTATTCTGTTAGCTTCTGTTTAAGGGAAAATAATCCCATTCAAGTTCGTCATTATGACTGTTAATTGTGTTTCCCTAAATTTTGTCCTCTGATACTTTTTTTCTTTTCTTTATCCCTGCTTCCATTTTTGCCAAAGAAGAAATCCTAAACTTTTGCCAATCTACATTTCCCCCTACTTTATAAAGCCTAATTCTGTCCTTCTTTTTCTTCAATACCTATAATCCCTTTTCTCAATTTTCTCAGACCATCATGTCTTCACTGTCAATATTCTCCTCCCTTTCCTATCTTGATCCCTTAGCAAACTAGTTCAACTCTATACAATCTCTTCTCTAGAATCCCTTACCTCTGTTTCCATCTTTGATATTGCTTTGCCATACATTGGCCCTGGATTACCTCTATCATCAGATACCAGTGTTCCAAGGGCTCCCTATAGCTTTGGGATTCAATATAAAATCTTCTTTGGGGATTTTAAAGATGTTCATAAACTGTGTCCTTATATTTCTATTATTTTTATACCCTCTTCTGCTTCACCTACTCTATAATCCAGTAACTCTGGCCTTCTAGTTGTTCCTCA